>OZ001352.1:3128032-3728032 GCA_963924055.1 Drosophila limbata
AATAACACACAACGCACTGGCAGCTAACAAATTAATCATACGTCATGTTGTCAGCTTTATGGAATTCGTGCATAAATCTTGATGCAAAATGCAACCGGGTGTAAACGAACACCCTGTGTGCAAATGTATGTGTGTCTGTGTGAATGTATTTGTTGCCAGCGGCAAATTGTTTCAAATGTGTGCAATTTGCTCGAAATTGAAAAACCAACCAACGCAATGCCAAACAACATGGTGGAAAAGGCTTTTGTTGTCGCTGCCATTGACAAATTTGAGTTTGAATTCCTCCAACCTTTGCCAAGAATTGAGGAACGCAGCCAAAAACTGAGAGAAAGCAGAAAGGGAGAGACCACAGAGAATCAACAAACGAGTGAAAGTAAATAGCGCGTTTTGCTTTCATTTTGTTTAAAGAAAAGTTTAAATTGTGTCAAGTTTTTTCTTCTGCGCCGCCGCCGACGCCGAAACGCAAAAACTTTTTATCCGCAGTGAACCGAGAACAGCTGAAAACTGGCCAAAATAAAGGAGAAAAAAAATAAATGCCAAAAAAATTTTAGTAGCAACAGCCAGAAAAAAAATAGGAAAAACAGCAAAAATCGAGGAAAGATAAAGCAAACAGCATATATTTTACGACAGGAAAAGTATTTCAGCACGAAGCGGCTGAACCGAGGCATCAAGGCATCCTTTCCTTGGACAAGCGCCAGGACGCCAGAACGCCATACCGCACTGGCCAAAGGTAATCTCCCCTACTGATAAAAACTCAATAAAAAATTACTTAATTAATGACTGAGCGGCGCGCTCTCCAATTACATTTAATATGACTGAAAATATTTAGCAATAAATCAGTTTACCACTTGCAAAATTTGTTAACAGCGAAGCGAGAATAAAAATCGTATGTATAAGAGCAGAGGATAGCAGAGGAGGATAGCAGAGGATAGCAGAGGAGGAGCAGAACAGTCCCGTAAATCAAATATCATTGAAGCGGAATTCGTTTGGAGGCTGCATAAACAATAGCCTCTCAGATATTTCTATAACAGCAAAGTTATAGCAGAAACTTTAGTTTAGTGAGTGAACTAAAAAGTTTTTTTCATACGAAAACTCATTTTTACGAGTCCACTACATATAATTTTCAGAACAAGTTGGATATACTATAAGAGTAAAAATTAATAAATAGAATAACACCAAATTCTATTTATTAAAAAACTGTTTTAGTTTTATGAACAAAGTTTATATTCTAAAACTCATTTTAAAAACGAAAAATTCTTTAAATTCAAAAACTCTCTTTTTGGCTTATCCTTTGAATTAGAGGTGGAGAACAACCGATAGTCGGTGCCATCGATAGCCGACGATAGTAATTTCAAAACCATCGATAGTAGACGATAGTCGAAGATAGTGCTATCGATAGTCGACGATAGTCCCGGACACAAAAAATACATACAGTTGTCAAGAAACACTTTACACACCAAAAAAATATTAAGCGCCCAACCATCGATAGTGTCGATAGTGCTATAGATAGTTCTCCACGTCTAGTTTGTATGATAACTTCGAACTTGGGGAAAATGGAAATTTAAGAGTGGAAATTATATTTTCTAGTCCAGCAAGTCTTTCAGGCTAAGCTAATTTTCAGATCAATGAATTGACCTCTGTGTGACACAGACATTCAATTTTACCGTAAAAAGTATTTCACGAGACTCATAATATTCACAGCAGGATATTAAGAATGTACTTAGTTCAATTAGTACTTTGCAGGGAATGAGAATTGGATTTCATTGAAATTCAATTGCGAGCTAATGACTTGACTCTGTAAGCTTCATTTAACTTCCTTCTTTCCATTGTTTTTCGTCGTTCACAGGACATAATGACCACCTGTAATTACTACATGGCTGTAATTTAGCCTTGATCTAACATAAATATTATGCTTAATTTATTGATTAAAATACCAAGAACTGAGTGCACCTGGGGGCTGTTCGATTGAACGTAAAACAATTCGAAAAGCTGTCATTGTCCTGAAAAAACTATAACAAGTTTGGGATTCTAAGGATAAACAGGATTTCAGTGCAGCTTTAGGTTGACAACATATACAAGCTAAAGTGTGCTTCGTATGTATAAGAATAATCCATAGCAAGTTTACACATGGCAAAACTCTTAAGCCAACGTGAAGTGCGTCCATCATTCGAAGTCCAAAGGGAGAGAAAGGGTGGGCTAAAGAAAGAGTCAGAGCCAATAGATTTAACAAAAGTTGACCCAGAACAAACTTGGTAGTTCGGTTTGTTTAATTTAGTTTTAGTTTTAGTTTTAGGCTAACCAAAAACTTTATCATGTTCCCCTGTTGCCTACTCGGGAATTGGAAAGGAAAAGCAATTAGCAAAGGTTGCAGTCGTCACTTGAGGCACTTCGAGAACTATCCACCCATGAGACACAATCAGACTCCTTGAATGTGCTTCACTATAATGACCGATAAATTAATTAATGATCGATAAGGCAATTGTCGCTATTAATTATTTAACACATCGCCTTTTTCTCACACTGCACACTGCGGCACTTAGTTGCAGCTCGCACAGGACCCACAGGACCCTCCGCTGGGACAACACTGGATGTGAATGTCGATGTCGATGTCGATGTCGATGTCGATGTCGATGTCAATTCAGATGATGATCATGAAACGTGCTATGAATCGCTTATAGTTTTATGTATGTAAATGAACAACGAACAATAAACGAGAGTCTGAGCTCATGAATTTAATGCACTGCAACATTTAATGATTTTATTGGCACTTGACTTGCCAACCTCAATTCCCAACCCCCCAATTGGCCAGCCAGCCACTTGTAATTTATGACTCTGGCTTATGAATACGTTAAGAACAATAGCCGAGTGCCCGACCAAAAAACAAAACAAAACAGAAGAATGTAAGATCCTTTGTCGAAGCTTAAATCAGATGTGGTAGGCAACAATCTGACTTGAAGTGGCTGTAAATGAAATATTTCAAATTGTTCGCTCCTCTTAAATGCCATTTCAATTTGGGGACTTCCGTTTCCGTTCGGCCAACGCCAACGCCAACACTCTTCATCCTCCACCCATTGCCCGCCATCGCCTCGATGGACAGTGCTGCTGGTGTTACTCTTTGTCCGTAATGTCCTTGTCCAACATTGTGGGCTTCTTCATTACTAGAACACACACACAGACACACACGTAACGGTTATACATGTGTATGTTCATACTCTCACACACACCCACCACACACCAACTCTCGCACACACACACACACGGCGCCAGACAAGACACATTTCGTACATTTACATAATTGAATAATTTACAATTTCTTAATTCGTGGCCTATTAAACTTCACATTTCACTTAAGCAACTGAAATCAAATAATTCGATTTCAAAAATATCCCCAGCACTTTCTTATGCTGCTTTTTCCGCGCGCGTCCTATGGGTTTGAAAGTTCCGCTGTAACTGAAACAGTTAACGGCAAATACCATACTTATTTATGTTAGTCCTCACACGAAAGCTCGCCAAAGGACTCAGAAAGGACGTCAAAGCTCGCCCACTTTTGAAATACAACGGCACCCGCTCAAAATTCCCGTATTTTACAAGCTAGCTGCTATCAAATCGATAGGAAAAACCTACTCAAAACGCATCTCTAGGGAAATATGTTAATCTCACAGTCTCTGTTAATTAACATCAGACTCATCGCGCGCAACTTAAAATTGACTCTTTTAGTGTGACGACGCGTCGTGGCGCCACCTTTTGTCTGTTAGCCAAACAATGATTTTAAGCGCCGCCTGCACACATATAATAAATGGGACTCAAACAAACAATACAAAACGTATGTGTAACAAAAATGCATGTGAACTTTTCAAAATTCTAGCTTTAAAATTAAGCACGTTCCAAACAAAACTCCTGTGAAAGTTTCAAAGTTCTAGCTTCAATATTTATTTAAAAAAAAAAAAAATGAAAATGGCCGCCTTATTTATGTATTAGATGCGAAATGAACGATTTAGTTCATGATTGACTGAATAAGTTCATTCGTTCATCTTAAAGACCCGTTCATTTGAACTTTATCAGAACGAAACGACCAACTCTAACAACAACGTGAATATGAGAAATTTCTATTTAGAAATATATAGTTTTTGTTAAATAATTATAAAGAAAAACCCTGATAGTTGCATACAGCACAAAACTTGTGTTCATTTGCCGGGAGACTCTTATTCACGCCATGGCCCACTACAAGGGTGCAGCCAGTGAGGCTGGGAGAGCAGCGCAGCTGATGAAGAAGCGCGAAATACAACAACAAGAGATTGAGTTTCGGAAGAAGAAAATAGAGGAGGAGCTGAAGCTGGACAAGATTGAGAACAAGTTTGCAACTCACTACGATGCCGTGGAACAGCAGCTCAAGTCGTCGACCATTGGTCTGGTCACGCTGGATGAGATGAAGGCCAAGCAGGAGGACATTGTGCGCGAACGGGAAAAGAAACTTGCCCAGAAGAAGGACGAAAAGGATCGCGAGAAACAGCGCGCTTTGGAAGCCATTCAGGCCGAAAAGAACAAACAGAAGCGACAAATACAAGCCTTGTCTTTTAATTTGGACAATGATGACGAGAATCCGGACGATAACGAAGATGATACTGAGGTCACGTTCCAGAAGCCCATGCCAACTAAATGGACCGAATTGCGCAATGAAGAAGTTCCCATTAAGAAGAAAAAAATCTGTAAAAACCCCGATGTGGATACATCGTTTTTACCAGATCGCGAGCGGGAGGAGCAGGAGAATCGACTGCGCGAGCAACTGCGCCAAGAATGGGTAATGCAACAGGCCGAGCTCAAAGATGAAGATATCTCAATTACATTCAGTTACTGGGATGGATCTGGCCATAGGCGAAACGTCCTCATGAAGAAGGGCAACTCCATCTATCAGTTCCTGCAGAAATGCTTGGAGCTCTTGCGCAAGGAGTTTATCGAACTGAAAACCGTGATGGCTGATCAGCTAATGTACGTTAAAGAGGACTTGATACTGCCCCATCATTACTCCTTCTACGATTTCATCGTGACCAAGGCACGCGGTAAATCCGGGCCGCTCTTCCAGTTTGATGTGCACGACGATGTTCGCATGATAAGCGATGCATCTGTCGAGAAGGAGGAATCGCATGCGGGCAAGGTGTTGTTGCGTTCTTGGTACGAGCGTAACAAGCACATATTCCCGGCCAGTCGCTGGGAGCCATACGATCCGACAAAATCCTACGATAAGTACACAATAAAAGATAAGGATAAGGACAAGAGCAAAAAGTAAACTAAAAATAAATAAATAATAAAAACTAAAAATGAAAGTTCGAAAGTTGGTACTTTACAGCACTAGTTTATTGCAACTGCTGACAAAGCGACACCAATAATTAAATAACAGTACGGGTATTCCTGAAACAGCTGGCTGCTGAAATGTAATTGAAATAATAAAAATAGGCGAAAGCACAAATCAACAAAAGAAAGTGTGAAAACTATTTCTTAAAGCTACTTAAAAATAGTTTTTTTGCAGAATAGTCGCTCTAACTGCAATTCAAACATCTCCTTTTTATTATCCGTCTCCTTCATCAGAGATGAATGGCAATTTATCCCAATAAATAACAACACATAATGCAAAATAAATACACAAATTATAAGAATAGAGTCAAACATAAAATTTAATCAGCTTAAACTAAATACTTGATCGAGCTGCGTACCATTCTGAAAATGCGGTTTTCAACACTGTAAAAATGTCTGGTATTATGCAGCACCAAGCAACAGCTGACAATCAACGCGGATGCCAATCTTTAAATAACAATGTTGGCGTCTCAAAACAATATTTTGTGTGTGGGCTTCAAAGAGCTTAGACGTTATCCGTATCAGTAGCTCCCCAGGCGGGTAAGAACCAAATGCAATATTACATGGGAACTTTCAGTGGAATTTCAGCTGTTAGCTTAACAATAACTATCAGTAGCTTAAGAATGTGTGTGTTGTGTGTGGGGGTGTGCATTAAAAAAAAAAAAAAAAATTAACGGCTACGTTTGTGTTGACGCGTGTGCAATTAGTTAAAGTGAGTTGTCATTTAAAAAAAAAAATAAACATTAAAATACAACCAACAACGTCTTAGAGATGATGAATATAATTCATAAAAACATACATACATACAACGGACACACCACCAAAGTTAACAAATTGCTTAAAAGTGAGCGGAATTTGTTTTGTAAACTTGTTGCGATTTCCCCGCTCTGTGCCGTTAACCAGCTTTCTGATTGACAGTTAGTCATGAAATTTTTTTAACAAGACAAAAAATGCACATATTTGTTGTTTTTGTTATTTTTAAATATTTAAACACTACAACTTGTGAATTTTTATTAACTTAAGCTCGATCTTAACATCTAAGCAGCTCTTACAAAAAAAGAAGCAATGAATTGACAAAAGAATTACTTGTCCAACTGTATGTAGTTTATGTGGCGTTCAAGCAAGAAGTTGACCATTCTTTGGTCGCATGCAACCAACTTTCGTTTTCCGCTTAGATCAGCGAATTTTTGGCATTTCAAATTGCAGGCCGAATTGGGGGGATCGTAAAATCCGATAAGATTGTGTTTACAAAGTGAATTTAGAGTGCTTGGGATAAGTGAGGGTATTAACTTTGAAAACACTTTATGAAGTTAATTATTGTTATTTTTAATTATTACAGAATTCGCGCGTTTGCCAGCTGAACACGGAAGAGCTAAACAATTGAAATGAGATTTTTTGGCGGCATTGAAGGGTAAGTAAGGTCAATAAAATAGCTCCATATCGATTGTTTAAACGGCGCGGTGCTCTTGATTTATAAACTAACTTTATTCCATATAGTATACACATATCAAGTGCGCAATTGATTAACAATGAACAGATTATTAGCCCGCGCTTGGGTGCTTGACAGTCACTTATCAATGGGATCAACTTAGACCAGCCCGTTAGTTCATACAACAGATAAAAATAATATGTAACATTGCTTTTATCCATTATCTCAGCTTATAATATTTATCAACATTATTCCGACTTTATGGACTTCACCAGCTTCGTCTCCGGAATCCTCTTGTTCCGTGTTATTGTCCGCTGTCCATTCATGAAGGGCACCAACACCTCGGGTATTGTGATGGAGTCAGCACTGTCAGTGCTCTGATAGGACTCAATTAGGGCGATCAGCAAGCGTGGAATTGCCGTTGCGGTGCCATTGATTGTGTGTGCATGCACCAAACTCCCATCGGTGGCACGTTTGTACTTGATGTCCAGCCGTTTTGCCTGATAATCCGTACAGTTGCTACAGCTGGATATTTCGCCCCACATCTGCCGGCCAGGCATCCAGGCTTCAATGTCGTACTTCTGGTACGCTGGAGCTCCCAGCTCGCAGGGCGGCATATCGAGCAGTCGAAAATTGATGCCCAATTGCTTAAATAGTGCTATTTCAGTGTCCTTGAACTGCTCCAGCGTTGCCTCTGACTGCTCTGGCGTGGTAATGGCAAACATTTCCACCTTGGTAAATTGGTGCACCCGATAAATGCCTTTCTCTTCGTGCAGACCCGATGTCTCCGCTCGATAGCAGCGACTCACGGCGGCCACCTTCAGTGGCAGCTGCTGCTCCGTCAGCTCTTTCCTGGCAAAGAATCCTGCGAGCGCCATTTCAGAGGTGCCCGACAGACACTCGCCCGTATCCAGTTTGTAGACCTGTGTGCGATCGCCTTCTGTCCGCATTCCGCAGCTCTGAATCACTTCCCGGGGCAGAATGTCAGGCACGGAGATCAGCTTAAAGCCCTGTCTCGTCACAGATTCTAATGCATACTGTATAATTGCCTGTTCCAGCATCGCCAATTGCCCTGTCAAGTAATAGCTCTTGTGTCCAGTATAGTTCCCCAGGTGGTCCATGCGATACAGATTCAGCGCTCTAGCCAGCTCGGAGAACTCTTTAGCGCCCTGCTCGGGAAGTGGTCGGTGCTTGTAGTTTGCCAATTCGAACGGCTGATTGTCATAGCTAAGCAGTCGTGGGTGCGTAGCATTGGGCAACAGCTCCAGTTGATCCTCCAGCTGCCGATGGATCTCCTTGTCCGCATCAACGCCGTTCTGCAACGCTTTGAACAACTTGCGTATCAAAGGAATATTGTTCTTGTGATGCCGCAGCTCAATGTTCCGCTCCAGTTCATCAAGCTGGGCACTGGTTAGTGCTGGTGCTGACGCCGCCACCGCCGCCGTCGTCGTGTCATGTGCCTGTGTTGTTGTCATTAGACGCTCCATTGGCCTTTGCCGGCGCAACAACAACAGCTTGCGAACATTTGCCAGCAGCTTCATATCAATTAAATTGAAATGGTTTTAATTAGTTCGTAACGCAACCAATTCTATGATCTCTCCGTCTCCCAATCAGCACACGACACGCACTTCTTTCCAACGCCTTGCAGTTCACAATTAACAATTAAAATTAGTTTATTGTGCAATGCGACCGGTTGCTGTGTGCGAAAATATGGCAACGCCATGCCAACTGCAGACTGTGTTGCCAGCTAATCGCATTTTTTGACGTCACAATTTTTTTGATTTATTGGCGCCTTGGCTTATCTCTTCAATAGAAATATTCAATTACATTTGTTTTATCATAACAATGCAAATACGCTTAGTCATCAATTGAAGTGGCGATAACTACGGCATATGCTGTTCGTCCGTGTTGCAGAATGCACATGTATTTATCTCAATTGAGTCGTGTTTAGTTTGGCGTTGCACAAGCTGCAATAATAACAGCAATTGAATGCGGGCTATAAATGCAGACAAGTAAAAATATATCCTCATCTGCATATATATATGTGTGTATTAATATATGTATATTCTTATCTTTTCAATTGCCGAATAGCCCGTATGAATAAGCGCCCATTCTTTTCTGTAAATATAGGACAATTAATTGAGTTGAATTCCATTTACAGTTGACGAAAGCAAAGAAATTCACATATTTTTTTTGGCAAAAAAAAAACAAAATTCATTCTATTATTTTGTGCTTTGAACTGTGAATCTTTTCTTTCCAAAGAACTCCAAAAAGACGTGCTTGACTACAAATGACGTTGGGGGATCGAACCGGGTGCATGTCATAACGCCAGCAGGCGTTTTTTTTTTTTCAAAAGAATTGCGCGATTTTTTTAAACAAAATATTTTGCCTGCCCCCTTACCAAAGTAAATTTTGAGATTATTGATATACAAACTCTTAAATTGTTTTCAACTATTTGTCTACAATATGGGCAGAGCAATAGAGAATTTTTCGAACGTTGTTCCAGATTTTTGTAGCACTCAGCAAATTTTGAAATGGCTACAAGGCATAAGTACCATATCCCTCGGTTTATCTATACAAGTTACAAGTTCTAAGACACATTGAGAGAGGGCGATATGACACTTTTGAAAGTGTCATAATGTCCGCGGGCGTTATCAAACTGAAAGTTCTAAATATGTGACAGGTTGGCGAATCTAACCAGTGAGCCAGCGGACCACTCTAAACTGTGAGTCCTTTCGCTTCGAACATCAGTATCGAAAATTTGTCGCTACAATAATACAATTTGTAAAATGTTTTGAATCTATATGGCCCGTTTTTTCAATGTCTAATGTGTTTGATAACAATTGAAAAATTTATTTAAAATTTTTTGAAATAGAATTTATTTTGGTTTCGCTGCCTGCTCCAAATATGAAACGGGCCATTTGGTTAGCGGCTCCAATGCTATTTATATGCCGGTTTTAAGATATCCCAACCTATCGTAAAGTATATCATATAGTTGCCATAGGAGCGTTTGGTTAAAAATGCTCATTTCTTTTTTTTTTTTAGATATTTCAAGCAAACTCGTAGACTCTGTACTTTGTATTGTCTTATACTAGATTATGACCCAATTTGTCCAAAATCGGAATGCTGTAGCTGTTTATTTATTGAGTATGTACTTCTTCCTAATGCTACAAGAACTTAATGACTTATGAATTATCAGTCGAAAAATTGATACAGGCCTCGGCAAGGTTATCAAACTTTCCTACTTGTCAAAAATAACCTTCGTTTTAGTTTTATTGTGGCTAATGGTTCTTAAAAGAAGTTTAAAAAGAGAAATAATAAGATCCTTTTTAAAAATAAAACTCAGTTATTTTTTTTATCAAGGCAATTACCAGATATACTGTATGGAAACTGTCTAAAAATACATACATACATATGTACATCTATTGTACCTATTCTTAAAATTGATTAATTGAATAAACGTGTTTAATTTCAATTAGTTCAATTGACAACCATTTACTTCGATTTAACTGAACTGTAAATGGTACATACATACAATTCATATGTACATATGTATGTATGTACATATGTATTGTCCGCGGTCATGAACCTGAAGTAACAATAAGTGTCGAGCGGATGTGGGCACCAACCGAATGAATAATGTCTATACATACTTTATATGTTGCAGCGGTGCAACGCACTCCCGCTTGGTCATCTGCGATGAGAGTGGAGAGTCCGTGGGCACCACCAGCGGACTGGGAACAAACCATTGGGGCATTGGCATTCCCGAGTGTGCCCGCCGCATTGCCGACATGGTGGAGCGTTGCAAGGAGGAGGCAAAAATACCAATGGACACTCCGCTGGCGAGTTTGGGTCTCAGTCTAAGCGGCTGTGAGCAGGTAGAGTTAAAGATCTGATTACTGTTCTATGCATTACAATAAATGATTTCCTACAATAGGAGGCCACTAATCGGGAGCTGGAGCAGGAGCTGCGAAACACATTCCCCAATCTTTCTGATAGCTATGCCGTTTCCAGCGACACAATGGGCAGCATGTTCACCGCCTCTTCCATCGGTGGCATGGTGCTCATCTCAGGAACGGGCTCCAACTGCCTGCTGCGCAATCCGGACGGATCCACAGCCAACTGCGGTGGCTGGGGTAATTTTCTCGGGGACGAGGGCAGTGGTGAGTACTCTGCTGTGTTACCTTCTCCTTCAGCCGTTATCAGTTGCTCGTAATCAGCTTTTGATTTGCATTATTCCAATGAAACGACCCAGATTAGAATTGACTGATAACATTTGATGGACATTTAATAATTGTTTTGTTGTCATTCCCCTGAATAATTGAATATTCATATGTTGCAGCTTGGTACATATCCTATCGTGCCATTAAAGTGGTTTTCGATGACATGGACAACTTTGAGAAGTCGCCGTATCCCATTGAGAAGGTTTGGGCTTTGATCAAGGAGCACTTCAGCATTGAGACACGCTACGACATGCTGACCCACTGCTATGCTAAGTTCGACAAGCCCTTTTTCGCCAATCTGTGCAAGAAGCTGTCATTGAGTGCTGAGAGTGGTGACAAGCTGGCCTTGTCGCTGTTTCAAGAGGCTGGCGTCCACTTGGCGCGCATGATCAAATCGCTGTTGCCCAAAGTGAGCAAGGATTTGGTCAAGTCTGGCGAACTGGGCGTCGTCTGCGTGGGCTCAGTGTGGACTAGCTGGAATCTACTGGAACAGGCGTTCACCAACGAGCTGGCTAAAATGCCCCTTCCATACAATCTCAATCTGGTGCGCATCACGAAGAGCAGCGCCTACGGTGCTTGCTACTTGGGAGCGGACAATGCCAAGGTCTCTTTGCCACGCAACTACGCCGACAATTTCACGGTGCTGCACACCTTCGAGCCCAGCAGTTGTCCCGTGAAAAACGGGTTGACGAACAAGACTTGTGACTGTTAGCAAGTCGTGCATAGAATCGGACAGACATTTCGGAAACATTTCACTAAACGTAATTTAATAAAATATATAGTTGATATATCCATGTAATTCCAATGCCAAGAGAGAACACCACTTACTTTAAGGGTTTGTTAGAAATACGTATGAAAATTTTATTCGATAAAGTTCATTGTATTAAGTTTGTGTGTGGGTGTTACATATTTTGAGATGTACGTACATACGACATACATACGTACATAATATTTCTAAAATTCTCTTTATATGCGCTCCGTTTTATTGGCAACTTCACATTTTATTTTTCTCACTATTAATACTTTAGTTTTTTTTGTTTCAGTTTTCTTGAATGTATTTCGTTTTTTAAAGCCAACTTATTCATATTTTTCCCATCTGTCAATTCTTTGGCTAATTTGATTCTCGCGCAGCTAAGCAAAATTTGTGTGGATTTCTAAATTGTGTAGAGTAATGAATTCAGATGCAGACACACATATAATATTTGAAATAGAATATAGAGAGAATGCAATCGATTGTAGCGTGGAATAAAGTATAAATCTATGAATAGTATATATAATTGCTTGCATAATACAATTTACATAGTGTATGTAAGTTATGTACCACAATAAACAAAAAAAAGGAATAACAATTGTAATAAAATCGAATGTATTTCTCAGGCAATATCTAAATCGCTTGGATAGATGCCCGCAAATAGTTTGTGGATAGATTTCAATTGTGGTTAAATATTAAAGTGAGTGTTTACGTTTAGCTTAAATGCATCTTGATTATTCTCAATTGTTCATGCTCTGCCGCAATTTTTGTGGATCCTGATAGTGGGACGACGACGATATAACCGAGGGATGCTGTGGCGGCGGAAAACAGCGAACGTGCTCCACATTTGAGCCCTCACCGTCACCACCTTTTAGATATTTGTTTAGAATTGAGAATATTTGTGAGTTTAATACTTGGAAGCGTCTTATGCGATCCACCATCCGTTTTAATTGCTGCGAAAAGAAATTTAATAAATACAAATAGTTCAATTAGCCAGTTGCAATCCACTTACAATTCCCTTGACATCCTCATCCTTGCCATCGACGCGCTGCACTCGCAAAATGTGATAGCAAAAGTCCAAAGCTTCAAAGCGACGCTGCTGACCAAGCAGCACGATCATTACGCAGCCAGCCCAGTTAAGACCCTCTCCGAACAACTCCTCGATGGTGTACTCAGTGCCGCGCACGGGAATACAGTAGACAAACTGTAAGGCGGACCAGAGACGATGGAACTCTGAGCACTCGTCCACATGAATAATGCCATTGGCGGGTGGGGGTCCACACCACACTGGATCATCCAAATAGCTCTTAACGCGATTTAGTATCACCTCGAAGATGCTCAGGCCGCAACAGAGACGCTCACGGGTTAACAGGTCTCCCTCTCGAGCAATCATTGCTTGCTGTCAAATCATAGATAAAATGTTTACAATGTAATACAGTTCATAAGATGGATTCCCTTCCTTACCTTGGCTGTGCCAATTTTCTCCACATTGGAAACAATTTGTAAGTTGGCAAATTGAGCTTCAAGACGCTTTTGCTTGGCCTCAGGCTTTTCGTTCTCTGTAAAGCAAATAAATGATATTGAAACTGTTTGAAATGGGTGTAATGTTATTTAAAGTTACCCTTGCAGAATGGGCGTGGAAAGATGTTTTGGAAGAGCGCTGCATGGAGCAGATCGCACACCTCTTCCTGGGACAAAGCCTGCTCGATCAGCAGGCAAAAGATGATGCAGTTGCCGAACTCTCGAAACGACTGGAACAGTTCGGTTTTGGTATCCGGATATTGCACAATGTCCGTCAGATGCGCCTGATAGTAGCTGAGCACGCCGGGAGATCCGTACTCGCAGCGTGGCAGCTTGCAAGATTTGGGCATGGCAATCATGAGCGTTTTGGTAAACTGCAGCAACGAGCCTTGAATAAGTGGCTTGACAATGTCCTTCAAAATGATGTCCATGACGACAGCAATGCCCTGGTAGCCCAACAGGCGACACATGGCATGGAAATGCGGTGCTCCCACGAAGCCTGTGTACTGTCCATATTGCGTGGAATAGGCGGCATTCAATTGCTTTGAGCCCCACAAATAATAATGTGACATCTGCGGCGGCTTCTCCCGCTGTATTGCCTGTGACGATGATAAATTGACCTTGGTGCGAATAAACCTGCAAAATACATTTAAGTCAATTACTCAAACATTAAAATGAATTTAGTAAAAAAAACTCACCGATTTGTGGCCGCATTGTAGCAGTAATTGACCAGAAAGTCATAGTTCAATTCCACAAATACGTGCAATGTGATGCGACCATAAGGTGCCAGGACATTGTGATTAGCCTCTTTAACCATGCCGTCAAAGTTGTCCAAAGCCAAGTACTTGGTAAGCATTTTGTGGCAAATGCGATTAGCCTCCAAAAGCCCTTCAAGTTCCTGTAAAAGTAAACCAGAAGAAACTTGAAGATACACAACTTGCAAGTATGATTTCTTACAAAGAACTTACCACAATTCCGGTGATGTCGGTGCCCTCAAAGCGGCTGATGGCCAACTCGATGCTCTTGTGCATGTTTGCATTGATGCGTTGTGTGATCAACTTGTTTAGATCAATAGAACGACCTGAAATGCAGTACAAAACATTATCGAAAACTTAAAATTGAAAGATTACATATTTGATTTTAGCTTTAAAATATAGTTGAGCTCAATGGAAACAGATTTTCTTGTTTTTAGCTGTTGTAAGAACCATTCTAAAATAAGAGCAAATGTTACAAGCGGAATGGGGCTAGTTCTAATGACTGTGCAAGCAAACTTCACCTACGTGGGGTTTATAGAAGTCAGTGCTCGAAATTAGGTCTAGCTCTTATAGTCCCTGAGATTTAAGCGCTGTGACAAACAGATGGAAACTGTTTTTTCCACTCGGCTGTTGATGCTGAGCAAAAATATATGTATACACTTTATAGTGTCGGATATGCTTCCTTTTTTCTGTTACAGACATTTCAAAGAATACATTTTTTAAGTATCGGGTAACACCAAGAAAAATGAAACACGTAAGGTATTAACATTGTTAAGTCAATTACTTGACTAACTATATATGCGTTGCTTACCCAATAACTGAACGTGTCGTTGCTTTAGCAGCGTATCGTAGCGATTATTGCGTGGATATGATTGAAAATTAAATCCGAGTACCTCGCACTCGAGCCGAAAACGTTTATCTAAGAAAATGCTGCAATTGTTTGAGAAGTAATTTTTTAACTGGCAAATAAAATCAGTTATCAGTTTGACTCACCTGCCTGCCAGCTGCTTGTAATGGGCGAAGATCTGCTCACTCAACTTGTAGACAAACTGGTCAAAGCACAAGTTGACCTCGGCCTCCACTTCATCGTAGAGGAATTGCTTGCGGAAGACAGTGAGCGCATAGTGGGCTGAATCGTTGTACAAGTCCAAAGGATACAAGACGAATCTGCAATTGATTCAGAGTTAGAATTATAAAGTTAACAAGAAAGAAACATTTCAAGATTTATGATAGGGATAAGTCCATAAGAATTGCACCCCTTCGCACCCTTCATGATGCTTCGTCACTAGCGTGTACTTCCGTTTACAGTGACACCAATTACATAATCTGTGAGATTGATTGAAATATTTCAAAAACGAGCAAACTATCTCATGCTAAAAGTTGATCTCCGACCAATACAGTGATGCTATCGACAAGTTTGCATGGAAACAAACGTCTCCCTTAATATTGCACATTTATAAGATTATAATGCGGGGATATAAAAATCGATGAAAGTGCTCAATGAACTTACTCCATCATCGAGGGTTCCTTGGTCTGCAGGATGTGATCGGTTAGAATCCACGGCATTGACATTTCAATGGGGAACTGTATGCGTTTTTCCATCGTTATCAAATCCTTGCATTCCTCGTTGTGCTGATGCCGCACCAAGCACTTGTTCACCTTACGACCCATGGTCATTTCCAGATAGAACTCTCGATACCATAGCTGCGAAAGATCGCAGCATTTCTGTAAGGTGTCGCTTAAGTTGAGCAAGTAGCTCCAATAGAAGGATGTCTTGTGGAACGTATCTATCTGCATGAGGCAGTTGCCGTCGATGTCCTTGCGGAGCGTACGCTTGCCGCCGCTCTTGTCCGCAATCAAGGACTCCAACATGGTACGCACCATGTAAAGTTGGGTGGATGAGGGTCCAACATTGAGCCGGGGCACGTGTATACGAAAGCCGCCATCTGGATCTTTTTTGCCCTTCGAAACAGGATCATCGGTGGGTTCGTATCCCTTCTGCCAATCAGCGGAGGTTTCCCGCACCGACATGATGATGCTGCGAATTAGATCCTTCTTATTCTTGACTGCCTTGCGCAGCGGCTCACGCAGTGTTAGTTGCACAAAGTCCTGCAGCTCGGAGTAGATGTTGCGTCGGATTGCCTCGCAAAGCACCGTCTCGATGCGTGCCATAAGCACCTGCAGACCCTTGATCATAGCGATTACCTCGATCAATGCAAACTTCTCCTCAGACGTGTAATTGTATCGAGTGGCACGTTCATATTCCTCTGCCTCCACGGGACAATCCTTGTTCTGATGATGATCTGTGGGATGGAGCAGCTTCCAGGAATACAGCTCGGTGACCACACTGGTCCATTCCGAGAGCAGCTGAAGGCCGCGTAGTGCCAAATCAGCGGTGAAGCGATTCTCAGCATCAGATGGATTTTCCTTGACGGTGGTGGTCACCTCATTGGTGTAACGTGCCAGCTCGGAGATGTACTTGACATGATCCTCGCGAATTTGTGGGAGATGCACCATTAAATCAGCCTGCGGGCTGATGGCATTGGAGCTTGACAGCGGCCATTTGCTGGAATCAAAGTGCTTGCTACGTTTGATGTAGTTGAAGGGGGCGATTTGCATGTCACCAAAGAGGGGCACCACCTCTAGGTTCTTGAAGATTCGATCAATGCGATCGAGGCGTATTTTTTTCTTCTGATCCAACTTGTTAATGTTGCAGGCATCGCTGTCCATGAGGAAAAGTCCAAAGCCCATGACTTTGACAAGCATATGTTTCTCTTCGGGCGTCAAATACATTTTCGTCTCAAACATGTGAACGCAGATGTTGACCACGTCAGAAAGCAAATCCTCGTAGCCAACGATCTTCTCCAGCGTATCCTTAACAGTGTCACGAATTTTGTTTTGTGTGGCCAAGAACATGGATAGATTCTGTGACTCCTGCAGTGTATGCGAATCGGACATCACTTTCAGGAACTGAGCTGCCCGTCGATATGTGGAATAATCGTTCTTCACGCTCGACTTCATGTTCTTCAGCTCGTCAAGCACCGCAAACATATTAATAAATTTGCCAAGCGTCAAAAGATACGCCTCCGATACGAAATCCTTGCGTTTCTCAGCGTGACACAGACGCTTCACCTCTCCGGAGAACGCTTCAATTGCTTTCCGTTGGAAGTACATGAAGTTGAGCAATTTATTCACTTCCGGCGCAAGCACATCTACGGTTTTCTCATAGATCTCCACGCGATTTGGCTGCTCATTGGATTTCGGCTGTGGTATTGCCCGGGAGCAACACCTCCAGGTGTAAAGCATGACGGCATGCTTCTGTCCCTCGTCCAATAGTACGTTCTGCGGCAACAGGAAGTGCAATTAGTAAGGTGTGTCATATGGTACGATAAGAAATATGTGAATCGTTATAATAATAATAATTACCAAATTTGCATGCGTAGTCGCCTCTTCGATATACTTTGCAATGCCTGTAACAAATCCATTGCGGTCCTCGAAGTTTGTATCAAAGTTTGCCTTGTAGATAATAGAACAGGGCTGGGCCTCAATACATGGCTGCTCATCGGGTAGCGGAATCTCATCCAGCACTTCCACATTGGACAGAGCATCGGCAAGTGTTATCTTTTCGGTCATGTTGATTTATTTGTCATCACTCTGACTATAACAACGGCGAAAGTGCAGATAAAATTGCACTCAAAGGCGGGGCTGAGAGCTCCCAGAGTCTCAGACGCAAGATTTTCACAAATACACAATAAAAATAGAGTTGTATTTTAAGTTGTGTCGTTTCGTTCTGAAAAAGTTCAAATGAACGGATCATTAAGATGAACGAATTCAGTCAATCATGAACTATATCGTTCATATCGCTCATTCGCTTATGTTTAAAATTTTCTTTAATATAGTTTTAACGATTTTACAGAAAAGCAATTAGAAGCAGTTTTAGCCTATGGTTCATGACCAACTGAGTAACTGACATAATTAGCTCACGACTAATAAATGAACTTTTGAGCTTATTCAGCTAATTGAGCTAAGGATTCCAACTCTCGAAGGGAGTCGCTCAGAAAGAATCCAGCACTAATTTTTGCCTACAAACGGTGTGGCAGCATTTGTTGGTTGAAATCGTGTGGCAACCATCAAGACTCAGAAAAGGACGATTTCCATATTTAAGATTTTTTTAAAAGTATAATTTATAATTTTGTATATAGAATTAATTTTTATAAACTTTACTTCCCGAAGGCTCACAAACACTCAAATGTGATTTAAATTATCACCTTAATTTTATTTAATTTATAATTTATTTGGTTTCATTAAATTACCAGGTGGGCTACAAAAATCTCTTCCCCTTGAATTTGACTTAAATTTGTATGCAATTTATGTCATTTTTCAAGTGGCTAAATAACCAAAGAACAAATTCAATAAAGTTAAAATATCATCAGCCTGATTTCTATTAATAAGAAAAAAGCACTGCTAGAGTGAGGAGCATTTATGTGGCTGTTAGCATTCTACGTTTTTGGAATTTTTCTACCATTAAACAGAGCTGCCAGACTGTCGTGGTATATTGCGGGTACTATTACTTGTGCAATGTATTAATAAAATATAATTTAAATTGTTACCAAACACCGCAAGATTAGACAAAGCTGATGTGCCTGTCTATTTTTGAAGTTTTCCTGTCTTATAATAAAAAACCAGCCGAATTATAATTAAATACCAGCTGTGTGCTCTTTTGGTGCTATTATTGCTCTGTTGTTTCCAGTGCTGCCAACTTTTGTTTGAAAAAAAAAGCAGTTTTTGACGGGAGAAACGATGAAAAAAAGCTGAAAAATTAATGAAAAAAGCCATACAAAAAACTAGTTTTATAATTCATTAATTCCAGTATTTTCTCCTGAGAGCAGAAGAGTGAGCGCGCAAAATCAGGTTGCCTAAAAGGAAACTGAAACATTTGAGCATCTGCTGATCTTTTATTCATAAGATGTAAATAATTTCATCAATGTTTTCCTCATTCTCCTGATTTTCATTATCTTCTGATAATCCCGTTCCTATCATCCGCAGGAATTTATTGGGAAGCTTATGCTGCAGCACTTATCGAGTCTGTGCAAGCCATATCAGTAAATTCATAACAAAATAAATTATTTTTATTTTAAGTAGCAAACAATTAATCCAATTTCTCAATATTCTCAAGTGTAGTTTTTTTTTTTCGCAGTTTTGACTTTACAAGATTGACTTTGCTAAATATGCGCTCCACTTCGGCGCTGGACCAAAGCAACGATAACATATCAATGGCAACCTTAGCCAGGTCTGCTCACAGAATCCTTATAGAAATTGACTTTCATCCATATTTTTGTAGTGCTGTCATTATTTTGCCATTTCACGAAGTGAATTTTTTGTATTGCCTCTTAATTTGCCCTATATTTGGGCATTTACCAAAAAAATCTGAAAAAAGCCATTTGAAAAAAAAAAGCCAGAATTCCCGCTGCCCGCAGTTTGCCAATTTTTCTATCAAATGGCCTTTGAAAACAGCCAGATTTGACGGGAAAAAAGCGACTCTGGCAACACTGGTTGTTTCACGTTCAAGAGAGAGTTATTTTAACTACTTGTGTTGCTACAAAATTAATGCCTAAATAAACTACAGACGACCTCATCGTCTTCTCTTTAAAAATTAAAAACAAGTAGCACTTAATTTGTAAAGTCCAATACAAAACGACCACTGTTAATAACATTACTGTTCGGCAAGCTGTAAAGTTTTCTGATGACAAAACCATAACATACATCTGGGGTGCTGTGCTTAATGGCGTCAATTTTATTTCGTGAATGTTTTTTGAATTGTTGAAATCGAGGTAAAATTCGAAATGCGGAGGACCCAAGACAAATAACGCAGTGTTGAAAATAAGTTAAACAAAAACGACAACCAGAAGTGCCCTATACAAAAAGTGTCAGCCGCCCCCAACGTAGTGAAAAAGCCACATAGAAAAATTCAGTGTAAGGGACGTTGAACGGTGCGACTCTGGTGCTGTTGGTGGATAGTGAGTGGTGGTGTGTGTGGGGTGGGTGGCAAGTGTTATCGCCTATGCTCGCTATCGCCCACAAATAGCCAGCAGCGGCAACTTGCTCCAAATTTCTGAGGCATGCGCAGTGTGAACAAATTCGCTCATTTGTTCGCTCGCTGGTTGCCCAAACAGGATATTTTATTATACTGAAATTCATACCCACACACACGCACACTTGCACACATACATATGTGCGTGCTGCGCTGCGCTCTGCTAACGTAGGAGTAGCGCAGGAAATTCGCATATTCAGGCCAAAAGCGTTGCGCTCGTAGTAAAACGCGTCTCATAAGCAAAAGCTCCGCACTGCCATTCGGACGCATTCCGTTGCCTGCTCCCACTTACACCTACCACACTCGCACACACATACAGCGCGCACACATACCAGCATAAATGTACGTGCATACATACATGCATTCACATATACACGCGCAAAAATCAATTAAACGCAGCGAAAGAAAAAAAGAATATCGGTAAAGTTAAGGATTTTGGGACTCATTGCGATTATTCGCGCTGTGTTGCAAGGCACTGCCCGATTGCCCGCATAAAAAGTAATGTTCAAATTGACTGTGAAATGTGTGAAAGCAAAAGCTCACAAGTTACGCAAAAAATGCAGCAGCGTCGCAGTCGCAAAAGCAGCAGCAGCAGCAGCAACGAGCAAAATGTGAAACGGAAACGAGCGAACGAGCAGTGCTAAAGTGCAAGGATAAAAGGATGCGTCGTCGTACCATTGACCACCGAATCAGCAATTTGTCATTAACGCCTAAGCCAACTGCAGCAACTGCAACTGCAACATAGCCCTAAAAGCCTCGCCATCTGCACCTGCCGCCATTAACGCAGTCACCTGCCGGCATTCCTGACGCTGCCCCTGCCGCTGTCACTGTCGCTGCCGCTGACGTTGCTATTGTTCCAGTTCCTGTTCTTGTTGCTGTTGTTGTTGTTCTTGTCAGTGCAATTTTTGTGATTTCATGTTCTCATAACTGGAACCCCGTCGTTGTCTGTAATGCTTTTGGCAACGTCAAACATCATTCAGATATTATCTGGCAGCATCCTTCAGCACCAGTTGTTACCCGGGAAACAGGACAGGTGAGTCTAACTCCAAACTGTGAAGAGTCAAGGAATGGCATTAGACATGCTGATTGAAAGCACAATAGTTGTTCAAGTTATTATACTTGCTATCAAGAAGCTCAGAATGTTGAACTAGAGCTTTGATAACGCTCTCAAGAGTCCTTAGGAATAATATTTTGCTGGCTTAATTGGATACTTGTAATAACTAAGGGAAAATACAAAAAACTGTACTTGAGTGGTCTTTTGTAAAAGGGTAAAGAATTTACTCTTAAAGTCATTTTTATTTTTTGATTTATTAATCTGTGTTTGTTATTTATATGCTATACATGCTTACTAAAAGTGTATAATTCATTTAACATTTTAAATTACAACAAAACAAACCATTTGAATAATGGCACACATTTTTAATAAATGCTTAAAAATTTTTAAATTATTCGGTTCTTTTAATTGTTGGTTGAAATTCAATCAAAGTTTCTCAGTTGTCAGTTCACACTATACCGCAGGAACATACTCATAGTTTTCCATTACATTTCTATGTTACTCGTATTTAAAGCAAAACATCAATGACTTTAATTTCAGATAGAATTTAGCAAAAAAAAGCCGAAAATAAATGAAAATATTAAGGGGGTTGGAGAGAAAACATTAACCGCGACATTAACAATAAACGAAACATTTTTCATTTTCCGACTTTTTTAGCCGTCCTCGTTTGAAAAGAGGCGATAGCAAACTACCCCACAGTACAATTTAGAACATAACAGAGAAAAAGTTAAGAGCTTTGCTCCAAATTGTGGAGGCAAATAAAAAAACCAAAAATCATTTCGACAAAGCACCAAAAAATCTGAAATATTACAGAAAAAAGTTCCGAATCAATGGTGAGAGAAAATCGAAAAAAAAAATGTTATTAGGATGCAAAAATTTGTAATAGTTATATTCATTATATTATATTCACGACTGGTTAAAGCAACAGCGTTTCATATTTTTGACTAAACTGAAACTTTTTAATTGAGATAAATATTTATTCACAAAGTTAACTGACTAGATGTATGTGAAATTCCAAATGTAGTAATTAGGAGTTGGAGTAGTCAATCGTCTAGCCATAGCAACCTCAAGGGATGTAACCATACAAACAGACAGCGTGAATTAAGACAAATTGGTCAAATTACTTAGTTCGACTTTTGCTGCTAATTATAATTGTTGCTGGGGCTTCGGTTACTATTTTGTAGGTTTTTCCGCTTCCTTCCGCTTGCATACAATTGCGATTGCCCAAAAATTCACTGTTTGCCTGATGGCAATTCCCCAAAGGACCAACGCTGCAGACACAACGTACGGTATAAAGAGTTAGTGTATGAGGTGCGAGAAGTTGCTGCAATCATAGTTGAGTGTGTGTGGGAAGACGGTGTGTGACGGGCGTGTGTGCGATGGGTGTGCCACTACATAGATGGTGATGGTGGTGGTTTGTCACTTTGCTTTTTTGGCTGTTGTGACATTCGAGCTAATGTCTCTTTTTGGCTGTTAAACTTCAATACAATCGATATAGCATAAGCTGGCAAACTAGTCTTTGCTCAATATACCGTAGATACACATACATAGTTAGTGTATATTAATTGGGCTTTTCAGATACTTTTACAATTTTAAGATATTCAAGCTGCTGATAAATTGAATATCGTATTTGTGTTGCCTGGGTTTCTCATGATAAATGATTTGCAATTTCCGTGCATGGAATGGCATTTTGTCATTCATTTATGCACTCATTCATCCACTCACCCATGCATACATTGTATCTTGGGGTGTGCGAAAGCGAAATCATCGCTTGCGGAGTTTATGATGTCATAAAAATAAATTTTAGACATGCGTAGACATTATTTGAAGCGACTGTTTTTTGCAGACTGTGTAGTTGTTGTCCTTGTTGTTTGTGCTGTCGATGTTGTTGTTGCTCCATTAACACCCGGCAACATCTTTCTTGTCTGATTGCTACACTTTGTCGCGATGTTGTCGCTGTGACACAAAGTATCTTGTAGTTGCATTTGCCTGTCGCTGCCGCTGCTGGCAATAACTCGTACAAGCACACTCACGCACACACACACATACGGAGAGACACACACGCACACTATTTGAGTCTCTGTTTGTGCCTGCATAGAAATTATGGACTGAAAAATGTTGCATTCCGCCGGGCGCAGCTGAAGTTCATTGAATGGCGCTGGCTTTGTTGCAAACGGAAGCTGCTGCACAGTCAGTTGTCAGAACGCAGCTGGACTCATAGATACTCGCATACACACAAACACTCATATTCATAGCTGGGATGGCCTTAGGTATGGCATGCAAGCAGCACATTTAAATGTCCTCTGCACGATTGCAACATTTCTCATTGCAAACTACTGGGAGAATGGGAAGCAGGATGTCAGGAGAAGAAACGGGGAGTAGTCAGTCTCTGGACAAAGTGTTTTATGGCTACAAAATCTCGGTTGAAGTCGTGGGCAAACTGCCAGCCGCAGCTCCATTGGCCCAGTTCGTCGTACGTGTCTTCCATGACGTTGGCGACGATGAGGACGACATCATCACGGACGTGGCCAGCATTTGGCAACTGATGCCCAGCCTAGACCAGCCCAGCCCAGGTCTCCTAACTTTTGCTGCTCCAACTCCTGCATTTGTTTTTAAGCTACTTAATTAAAAATTCTTTGACTGTGATTTTTTCACATTTCGTTGGCATTGCGGTTGCAAGCCTTTTGACAAAATCATATGCAGAAACTGAAACTGAACATGTCCTTTAAGCGGCTAAGCCTCTGCAGTGTGTATTTGTTTGTGTGTGTGTGTGTCTGTGAGAGTGTGTATGTCTGGGGATTTGGAGCGCTAATAACTTCAGTTCTAAGAGAAGCAAAGTGTGTATGCAACAACATGCAGTTAAATTTATCTAAACAGTTGCACAAGTTCACAGCAGCTAAGTTGTTTCTGCTGCAAAGAGTTTTCCTCCTTTTCTACTTCTCTCACTCTCTCTCACTTTTCTCACGTTTTCCCTCCTTCTCCTAGTCTGTTATTGCAGCCAGCCCTCTGCAAATGCTTTTTAATTAAAAATTATATCAACATTCATTGCTGCTGACATTCACAATGGCAACTGTTTGGAGGCTGGGGCGTGGTTATTAGCTAGATAACAGTTGTGTTGGCTTGCAAGCTGGCTGATTCCATTGTTGTGCAGCTGCTGTGGCATCTAAAGTGTTAAACACAGATACAAGAACCCACAGTGTAACATCATAATAAGTAGACCGTTGAAATATGTATAACGAAAGGATTTAAGTTAAAAACAAAAGAAGCTTAGAAGTTGCCACATTATGTTTTCATGATCAAATGTCAAGCCAGGCCTCAGCTAGCTGGAATTGAATTTAGAATATATATATTTATGATATAGCTATTCTATAGCTCTTTGCTTGATATCATTTGTTGACTTAATGAATATATCGTAGTCGAAGACATTTATCACTATCAAAGTAAGCCGCGAAATATGAACTATCCCATCTCCGACAAATATGTATGGAAACAAGTTCTTTAATTTCTTAGTACATTCGATAGTGGCCTGATAAGTTATTCGTCTAAGTGAGAAGTTCAAGTTATTTAAATAAATTCTAGTATTTTTTTTATTATTTTACCAACTAATCCCTGGAAAATTTTATTTAAGTGGAGTACCTCTGCTTAAAAATTTACAACATTCAAAAGTTTTTTTTTTTAATCAGAACAAGCACCGGTACACACGTGCGAAGCCATTTAAGATAAAAACAATTGTATACTACTATATGTACAAGTAAACTCGTCTACGAGATTCCCCGACTCTAAGGCTGCGCGCACACTGGGAGATGAACGCGGAGCTTACAGCGGAGCTTAGAGGCGAGCTTATCCTCACGATAAAACAAACACACTGCTTGTATGAAAGCGCGCACACTGAAAGCTTAGCAGATTCGATAAGCTTTTAGCTACTCTCCTCTCTGTTTGAACGATCAAACATGTTTGTTTATTCAGCGGCTGAGCTGAGCTTTTTCATTGTTTTTTGAATTGGATCTCTAAACACTTACTAGTGAAAATGTTCAAAACCAACCTGTGTGGATAAACAACATAAGAGCTATTCAAATATAATAAGTATATAATCAAATAAGTATAAATTTTATTATAATGCAGCAAATTGCAAAGTAATGTATGTTAAAAAAGTTTGTATTTGTGTTTTAAGAAAAGCACAGTAATAACATGTATGTATGTACATTAAATTTATTAAATTTGTTTTGAAATAAGAAAAAGTTGCTGATGGCAGCCGTATTGGTTAAAAAACAATGAGCGACAAACAATAAAATGAGCATCAGCATCAGCTTACTGTGTGCGCGGCCTAGAAATTTCTGCTCGCTGATAAGATCTGAAATTATCAGCTCGAGTATAAGCTCAGCTGTAAGCTCCGCTTTCAGCTCCCAGTGTGCGCCCAGCCTAAGTGCCCTTTTAATGCATAAAACGAGGTTCTTTAATAACTTCCGAGTTTGTTATTCGATCATGATGAAATTTTCTGACCAATTCGACTCTAAGATCCTTATCATAAATAAATAAAAAAATAAATAAATAAATTTTTTTATTTCCTAAATTGAAAACCTCCAAAGCAAGCAAAAAAAATGTTTTTAAGTCACGCTCAAAGTCAGCTGATTAACAATTGTGTTTGTTTCGTAAGAATGTTTTACTAAATATGGATAAAGTTGAGAAAGGTATTCAAAAAACGGTAGTAGTAGAGATTTTTATTGTGCAATTGTCCAATGTGAGGTTCATGTGTATTTTTAGCTAAAAACTAACAAATGTGTTCCTGTTCCGTTAAGCTCTACATTAGTACATTTGCAAAACATTACGAGAGTTTTGCGTAAAGATTATAAGCTAAACAATCTAGATTCAGATGTTAATATTCTTTTTTGATCGATTTTTTTGCTTTTCGTGAAAAATCACATATATTAGGTGTGAATTTTGGCTTAAAAACGGACTTTTCTCAGATTCAGTTCGGGGAGCAAGATGAAAATGTGGTCAAATTAAAAAAATCAACTAAATTGTAAATTTTACTTTAGTCTAATTAGCAAACATGCAAAGCTAAAAAAAAATTGCTTTATATTTAAGCTTAAAAAAAATTGTACATTTTTTCTTAGTCGGGGAGGGAGAAGGGAAGAAGACAAAGTCCAATTAAAAAACAATCAAAATTATATATTTTTGAATATTATAACTAGCTTTGTGTCAAATTTTAAGCTTCTAGCAATATTTTTACATTTTATATAATTCTTTTTTCACTTTTTCGCATAGTCGTATGGGGAGGGGGAGGTAAAGGCGTGGTCCAAATCCAAAAAAAAAAAATCCAAATTCTAAATCAGTCTAACTAAAGTTTAAAATAAATGCCAAATTTATATTTATATTTAGAGTTTATGCCAAAATATTTGTTTTTTTTACCATAGTGCAGTGTGCATTCAACTTTGGGGTCGTATACTTGCATATTTGAGCAAGTCAACCATCGTCTCCTGCGTCTTCACTAGCTTCTTTTGTGAACTTCAAGTTCATGCTTCGTAGTAATATGGCTTAACACTAGATCTACCACACCAGTCAAAATGACTGGTTTTACTTTTTATTTCATAAATATTGACTAAGTGTTTTTATTTTTTTTCGATATTATGTTATGACTTTTTAAATAACCACTAAATACATACAATTTGATAAGTTAATTTCATTTTGTGTTCGTAGGAAAAAAGATTTTTTTGTTTTTGGCACTTATACCGTAACCAGTCATTTTGACTGGATATATGTTTGATATGCAAATGCTTTATATTTTGCCCTTTTAGGACGTTCCCTTGTTTGAAACATCACTGTTTGTAAGTTTGTTTACACATCCCTGTAATAATCAATTAGTGTGACAGCATATTTTTCGGGAATTCCCCTATTACAAAAAAAAAAATTTATATCAGGAATTTTGTTGAAAACCGTTATGAGACATCATTTATTCATTGAGTTCAATTCTGTTCAGTGAAAAACGTTGTTCCTTTTTTTTGCTAAATTTCTAAAAAAGTTATTTTGATTAAAACTAAAACACAATTGATGCATTTTTATGTTTTTATTTATATTTTTTTATTTCTCATCAATTCATTTAAAGGATTAAGAATTTTAATATAAAATAATAGGACTTTTCTTAACCAGTCAAATTGACTGGCTCTGGTATAAATAGGTATGCAAATTTCTTGGTAAATCTAGTGTTAAGATATTGGGCGAATAAAATTATTACTTACGAATATACAGACACCGATATTGCTGAAATTGTGAGCATTTAAGGCTAAGAGCCATTAGCTACATAGACTGTATTGGTTCTGATGAAACTTATTATTCGGAGAGCATAGTGATGTTTTAAGTTTATTTTAATAGAAGATTACAATTTATCATAAACAAGTTGCGTTTTGTTAGTTAGCTCATTTTATTATCAGTCTTCGTAATTAAATGAGAGAGTTTTGTCATATTTTACAAATGTATCAAGTTTTTTGAAAACCCCGATTCACAAATATTTTCTGTTTGCACCATTCAACATTCATCTTTGAATGTGACATTGACGGTAAACACCTAGGAGTTTGAAATTTCTATCGAATGCTTTTTTTTGATATTTGAAATATGACTTTGTTTTGATGCATATGAGAGAGGTGTGAGTCTATGTAACATTTGTCAGACTATATTCAGAGTTACCTTGCAGAAGTGTATCTGTATCGGTGCCTCACACAATTCGAGAGCTGGATAAACAGCGCATTATCAGTGCGCTACTTTATTTATTTGTGTATGGTATATAATCGGACTGCTCTTCAATATGCAAGTGCTGGATGACGCATTGTGGAGGGGGCTTTGGGCTTGGGTCTGTCTAACTATTCAAATGTCCAACTGCTGCGATGGTTAACAGGCAAATGCATATGACACATGTCAGAGCAGTCGGTTGTTGAGTGTTGTGGAATGTTGTTGGCTGCCAACAGTGTGGCAAAGCTTCATTAAGCTGCACACATGCCGCTCATCAACACTCGCACAGACAGCAGAGAAGCATGTAAATTGCGTTTGCCTGCTGACAATTAAGTGACAGTAAATACTTTCTGATGAGTTTGGCAGGATCTAGACAGCTTGAGTTTAACTTAAGTTCCCTCACTCAAATTTTGCAATTCACTCATTGACTTTCTCTCTTTCTCTCTCTCTCTCTGTCTTTTGCAGCAACCTATACGAGCAACGAATATATTGAACTTGCATTTTTTTATACAACGCTTAATGAATTATTGTAAAATTAAGAGACGATAACTTTACACTAAATGTCAAGACGGTCACGCCCCTTGGCGCATTGCTTGAGACTTCAGCCAGGGCCACAAATGCCCCAACTGTAGCAGCAGAAGAAACACTTTTCCCACAAGGATCCCCACTCATAAATGCAGTGGAAGAAGAAGTTTACTCGATTGAAAGCAGCTACTGGAAATTCGCGTGTGCGAAGAATGCTTTGTTGTGGACGTAGAAAGGTAAGTGGAATATAGTTATGTCAGTGCAAATCGAAAGCCTATCCATTTCAAGCGATCTGTCGCGTTCTATATGTTTTCAAATTGCTGATACGTAATTTAAATTTAGAGTCTCAAGTTTTTGAAGAGACAATGCAGTTCCAAAATCAATTTTTTTGGTTTTACTTTCAATGAATACTTAGCTAAATCCAGCTACAAAAGTGTTGATCAAATTTGATTGATATATAAATATATGCTTTCTTTCCCTATAATAATAGATACAATCTATATTATGGCTAATATTGAGTTCAAAAAAATGTTGGGAACACAAATACCGACTGTATTGCAAAGTAGCTCTATGTAGAAGAAATAAATTACATCTCTCTTGATGAGGACTGCATTAGACTATTGAAAATCACAGAGAAAGTTGTATTTATATTCTTGATTACAGTCAACATTAACACCCGTGAGATCTTAGCATCGGTTAAATTTAACCAGAGATATTTTTGATTTTTAAATTCATTTCTATGCACTTTACTTTACTTATATCTTTTAGTTAATTAACTGCAAATCAAACCCTAATATATTTTACCTAAAGATTATATGGAAAGTTTTGTGAAATTTCTAACCCTTTTTATACCCGTTACTTAAAAAATAAGTAAAAGGGGATATTGTATTCGTTGCAATGTATGTAACAGGGAGAAGGAAGCATATCCGACCCTATAAAATATATATATTCTTGATCAGCATCAACAGCCGAGTCGATATAGCCATGTCCGTCCATCTGTCCGTCTGTGTGATCGTCTGATTAAAGCTTTTAAGCAATATTACTACCTAAAAACATGCAATAAAAAATATTTTAAATTTATTTAATTAAGTAAAGGGTATCCTATAGTCGGGACCTCGACTATAGCCTTTCCCACATGTTTGTTATACATTTGCGGTGGAAACTCTTCAAGAAAACTTTGTGTAGAAAAATATAAGTTTTAGTTGAAATATTATTGTAGATGCCATTTGTAAAGCTAAGCAGTTGGGAGATAAGTAAATATAATTTATGTTAAATGTAAATAAATTTAGCAGCAGGGGAATACTCCTAATAAAACCAAGAGGTAAATATTTTTAGTGAATAAATTCAAGAGAGCTAATAACTGTGTTCATGCTTTGTTAATTTACGTTCTACACTTGACTCTCAATATACCTTAATTGCAAAATGTGATTTACCTTTTAACATTTTTTGTTCACCCGCCTGCGTAGGGCGTATGGGCGTAAGGGCGTAAGGGCGTGGCTATGCCGAGTATACCTGTGTACCTGATGTTTGGGCTTTAATGCAAGCGGCAGACACGAAACTCAATTACACAGGAACACATCGTGTGTGTATCTGCATGTAGTTGACTGAGGGGCGGTCTGTGGTGGGCGGGTCTGCGGTTAAGTGGCGCCCTCTATTGAACTTAAATTGGTTATACCACGAAATTTAATGCAATTCTTTGGTTGCACTACGTAAATTGAGCGACCTGAGATGAGGAACTGAACTTCAATCAGTGTGTTTAATCAAGGGTTAAACAAGAAAATAAACGAGATGCTTAATTGCAACACTATGGTTAATTGCAAGCTTTCGTAATTTTTCACACCTTTGAACATCATCCGGACCACAATCTGGACTGTAATCTTGGTCCATTTAAGCTGGCCAAGCTCATAGTATTTTTTAATTAAAGCACTTTTCAAAGGTTTTTGCTAATGGACCATCAAGCATTAGATTCATCTTTATATGGAGTACGGCAGGCGCTTTTGTTGTCACTTCTTCAACTGATTTTGTCAACTTTGAGCAGCTGAGCGACTCCAGCTGAAAACAGCAACAAAGCCAAATAGTGGAAGTGGGTGTTGTTGTTGTTGTTGTTGGGACTCTTGCTGGTGGTGGCAGTGGCTCACCTGAAATTGTGCCAACTTAAAACTAAGCAACGGCAATCCCTCTGACTTATGCCAGGGATGCAGGCAACTAGGCAGTCAAGCAACCAGGCATCCAGCCAAAAGGAACAAAACTTCATGGCAAGCTCGAAGGCCCTTGTGCAATTCCCCTAAGATGTAGAGAACGAAGCATTTAAGCCATAGTCCCACCTTCTGGTCGCGAGTGTGCATACACTTTATTGCTATCGCGACGCGTCAAATAATATAAGTTCTTATATTTTTTATAGTTCAATTCTATCTGTTTATTTTTAAATTCTGCTACTTCTTCTTTTCTCCGTAAAACTTCAATACCAATGCTTTTCTTACCTTGTTTACCTTTTTCCTCAAATGGAATTCAGTTTCGAAGTTCGTTTCTCCATTCAAACAATATTCAATGTCTAATCTTAGTTAGAGTATAAAGATTTCGTTATGTTGCATATAACATTTATTCCATTTTTTTTTTGTAGTCTTTCGTTTTTGAAGGAAAAAACTTTGACTTGATGATGACGTCAAAAAGTTTAACAAATAAATTAATTTAGTCGCTGGGCTGAAGCCGATGAAAGTTGCTGAGCTGCAGTTTGCCTGGTAGCTTCTTGGCCTGGCTTTTTGTCGGTGCCAACGATGATAGTCCTATGGGAGTCTGGAGGCCAAATAATTGAATTGACACTTCAAGCATATTTAGTTGTGCCTGCATTATTATACCCTGTGATGACTTTGCTTCAAATTTTAACCGAGTCCCTTAAATTCTTAAAAAACATTCAGCTTTCATATGAATTTCTCTTCTTGACCATTAACGTTTTCTACTTTGGACCGGTACTAAAACTTGAACTGGAAGGACAAAACCAAAATAGAACCTTTTACCGAACTAGTTGTTCCGGGGCGCACCGGAATGAAAGCCGAAACCGATATTTGCTTCGGTTTGATTCCCTGATTATATATTATTGTACTTACTTAATTAAGATCGGATAATTATAACGCTATAGTAAGTTTTAAGCAACTGAAGCGCATATAGCTTAGAAACTAAAAATTATATAATAGTTTAAATTTATTTATGTATATTGTGTAACGGGTATCTCCATCTGCCTGTTCATATGAAGAGAGGGTTTAAGGGATGCTCAGCGCTAGAAGAACCAAAGAAGTACATGTGTGGACAGATCAAAATAGAATATGGATACCTTCTCTCCCTCTCTAGCCAATCTAAGCCAAGTCGATATAGTCATGTCCTTTTGTCTGTACTTGTGAACGAACAGAAGGTCAGAGCTGGCAACACCATATACCAAATATGTGCAGACAGATAATTTTTAGCTGCCTCTCCCTCCTCAAAAGTCAAATAAAATAATGAATTGCCAGAACCGTTTTAAAACTATAGCCTTGAGGCTTTCCTGGTAATTGCATCATGATCGGATAGTAAAATTGTAAGTTATTCAATTGTAAGTTTTCATGGTGTGTGCTCATTTTAATGTTCTTACACACTTAACTACGTGAGTGCAAATTCATGTTGGGTTTACTAAGGGCCTGAGCGTAGGGTATCTCTTAGTCGCCCCCTTTCGATTAGAGCGTTGTTAGTTGTTTTAAATTGCATTTGCTTTGCCAGTCTGTGAGCAGCGCGTGTCGTTTGCCACTTGCCCCTTGCTTAATAAGTTTCACGTCAGGTCGTTGCAAATTGATTTGTTAAACAATTTTTAATTGAAATACAACGATGCCGCCAGGCAATATGTCGATGTTGAATCGGGACCAAACTGATTGCCTGCCTCGTCGCGCTTCCCGCTTGCTGCATGCCACTTGTAAACAGTTAAAGTCGCTCAAGTCGAATGCGCAGGCATTTCTATTGGCAGACGTACGTGGCGGATGCAGGCTGCATTTGCTGCATGCCACGCTGAGTGTTGAATGACAGCCAACAGGCAAACCTATTGAATTACAAACCCAATAACTGGGCTCCACTGGGCGGTGCTGGGCGTGGCTGCAACTGACACCATTTGGCATGAATTGTTGCTATTTTTATCTTTTATTTATTTTTTGTTACGCCCGCAGCATCCATCCAATGAAGTTCCAAACTATTTTGAGTGGCATTTTTGGATGCGACCCGCTGAATTTATTGAAGCGCTTTTCACATTACGAGTCCGATATGGCAGTAAATTATTTTGATTTATTTGCATTTCCATCCAGCACAATGAGGCGTATACGTGATGCGAAGCGAATGAAATGAAAATTATGCGAATTTTATGAATTCAATTAAAGCAAAAAAAAAAAAAGAAAAAAAGCTGAGCAGTTTGTCAGTTCAGAAATTTTTTCGTCATCAAAAAAATAAAACAGCTGCTGATGCCCAAAAATGGCTTTAAGCAGTTTCTGGCTTTATTGAAGATGCTGCAACTCTTACAGCGGTTAGACAATTATCAACTTGCCGCTTCGCTGACTGTTTGGCTGGTTGCTTAAATTCTGCAGTCTTTGCCATTCAAAGCCGCATTTGAAGAGGACGCTGACTGCAGCATTCTGTCTATCTGATTGTAAGTTTTCCCTGTGTTCCCCGAGTACCATTCACAAATAAATGGCGGGCATTTAGGCAACAGGGAGGCAGCTCTTTCTAGTTCCTTGTGCTTTCCCAACAACAGTTGGTGCATCTGGAGTGCACCGAGACTGACGCAGACAGAGACAAAGAACTACAGAGGGATACAGAGAGTGAGGAAGAGAGTCTTGCACAATGTTTGCCTCAATGCAGATAAGAATATTGCTCCAGTTGGGTCTGCTGCGAAGACCTACAGATACACAGATACACACAAACACAGTACAAATATTGCCAAAGACAAACAAATTGAAATGTTTTTAGTTTTTGTTCTGGTTTTGCGTTCTGGAACAGCTCCAATTTTTGGCTTTTGTCAAATTTTTCGCTGATTTTGATACTCTTAAAGTAAAATTATTTTTTTTGACTAAAATTTTAAAAAGTATAATTACCATGATGTGTACTGTGTGTAATTTAATTTAACCTTGATTTTAAAAACTAAAAAACTAAAGTAGTAATTGAGCCGTGCAATATTAAAAATAAGTACTTCTTTGTCAGGTGAACTGATTTTCAGTTCTTCTGCGCCCTAGTCAACAGTGTGTGACTTGTAGGTACTCTGTTCACGCTTTGGTCATATAAAAAAAGAAAAACATAGTCTAGTAAAATCTTTACTCATTGCAACAGCTTATCCTTTTGTTGAACTCTTTTCAAAGCTGAAGGATATTAAGTTACTTGAATTGGAGCACATCTCTTCTTTGCTTTAGTTTGCTTGTCTCAAATCATTGGAAATTGTTAATTGGTATCTCAGGTGCGGCAAGCGGCAAGATTTTTAATTGCTGCCAACGTGGCACAAAAGTTTCCCTTGCCCGTTAGCGTGTTATTGTTGATGTTTGCAGCTGGCACGTTAACAAGCGTAATTTTGGTGCATTGAATCGGAACACACTGCTGATTATGATTGGGGGAAAATAGGAAAAATGTTGAGTCTAGGGCAAAAGGGTTAAAGTGAAACGTCTGACTTGAGATAAGAATAGAACTGAGAGGGCAATCTGTTTGGCTATCGATTCATCCATCAATCAAACGGATATTCAATTAACTAATCACTAAAATGTGCTTAGCTGACTAAGGAAGACCTTCAGCTAGTTATAGCTGGTTATGAGATGCAAATGTATAAATTTTCGGCTTATTTTCGTATCTATTGATTATTGCGATTTAAGTCATAATAATATATCTTTTGTGTTTCTGTTTTGTCTTCATTCGAATTGTGTTCACTATTTTTAGTAAAACGAATTGTAAACCTTTCACATTTTACATACAACTAGCCTGCATTTTTAAAGTATTTTAGCTCCGAATTCTTGTACTCTAAATACAAGGAAAGGAACCATAACATTCCATTAAGTCTTTTGTTTTCTTGTGGTTTTGACTCGTACTGAAAAGAAATAATTTGTGTGCAAATTGTGAGGTTGACAGCAGAGTTTTTCGTTTGAAACAATTTTTTATTTGAGTTGTGATTTATTTTAAGAATTGCCGGAATACTCGAAGACTTTACTTTTGTTTGATTATTGCTACGCGTCTATAAGAATACAAATATTTCCATTAATATTTGCTGGTCTTATTACTGGCTCTTGTCACGTGGTACAGGTATATTAAAGTCGTAGTTTTGCAGTCATTCCTCGGTCTTCTTTGCTGTTTTCTCTGCACGTAAAATATTTGCCTGTCATTGCACACAACATGTCGCAGTTTTCCGCTGGCAGAGGAGCAGGGAATGTGTTTATAATTTCCGGAGAGAAGTCAGATGCCGTTGTGTGGCTGAGCTGCCTGGCTGCGACAGTTGGCTTATTGATTGGCTTATATATTTTTGCATAACAGAATGAATGTTGGACATCGCAACAGTCGAAAGAGAAGGGCCTAAAGATATTTCTTTAGCTTCTTTGTGATAAAAAATAAATCCACTAATTTACTTTTATAATTTGCCAAATTCGTTAGTCGGAACTCATTCACATTATTCTTAGTTTAAAGTTAGACCACACGTAAATAATGACCCTTTAACACCATTATTTGGTAACAAAATTTCGGACTCAATAGAGGTCTGCGAATCCTTATTTGATCAAGTTTGAAATTAAGGTCACCAACGTGGTCGTATAATGTAGATGCAACGGAATCAGCTGATCCTTACCTTATAATGGGAATGGGAATGTTCTTTAGAAGCTTAACCCGATGACGCTGACGTTTAAATGACAGCACTGCGTGTAACACATTTTATGTTTGTCCAAAAAATAAAATCATCAACTGTCGGTGCAAGAGTGCAAGTGTGTGTGTGTATGTGAGTTTGTATTGGGAGCACTCGAGTGCAAAGGTAAACAGACACAGTTATCAACACATGTACATACACACATACTTGCACCCACCCACACATACACACACACGCACACATAGATGAAATGCAAAGTCGAAACAAAATTAACCTCACAACCTACTGCAGCTTCCATCTCCATCTCCATCGCCATTTCCACCTCGGTGCTGGGTTGTGTTTGTGTGTCTTGACTGTACTAAAAGCGGTTTACGCCACTCACAAGTAAACAGCCAACAACCACTCCGTCTCCTTCACCCCCTCTTGCCGCACAACTGCAAGTGTTTTGCTGGGCTCCAAACGCCCACACACGATTGTTGTGTGGATAGGTCGTGGCTTTCATTCTTCAGACCCGTTTCTTGCAGCACATACTATCTGAATGTGTGTGTTTGTGTGTACGTGTGAGTGTAGGTGGTTGTGTGTGGGCCCGCTACCTTAGCATTTTGGCATTTCATCCCCTACCTCGACGTGGTTAAAAGCTGTTTGCTTTGCTGTGGATTTTCGTTACGTTTTGGTCTGTCGCCCTCTCGCAGCACCCCAAAGTATACTTCAACATTTTTAACCTTTTACGTATTTTGCATTTGCAATACGAGTGTGTATGTGTAGGTGTGGGTGTGTGTACGAAGGGTAGGTAGAAAGTCGGGTGGGTTGCCAACATTTGCGCTTTTTTCTTAGTGCGTATTTCTCCCTCTCTCTCTCTCTCGTTTCTTTGCGCTCTCTGGCAACAAAAGCTTTTGCAGTAGAGAAAAACGAACTGTTTTCGGCTTTTGTGGCTTGGTCTGCTTGTTTAGAGTGGCCAGAGTTTTGCAAAGTTTGAGCAACTTTCGGTTGTTAGATTATTTATTTATTTTGCTAGTTATTTATTTCTTCTGTGTGTTTGCCCAACAAATTGAGCAGGAAACTGTTTCATGGCTATGCAACAACCACATAACTGGCTCCATTCAGTAGTTGCCATGTCCAGGTTGTGAATTTGTCTATAACTCTGCCCTCTTGCGTTCATTGATTGCACTTTTCCTTAAGGCTTTTCAAATGCCAACGGCTCAAAATGGCACGCATGCTAGCAATTAGTGCCAAGAGCTAAAGGGAGACAACGTAACGAAGAGCGAGAGTGAGACCGAGAGATCGGAACTTGGAATTTGTGTCAAGGTTCATTGTACTCGTACGCAGGGATTGTCAGTTCCATTTGAAATGCAGTTGCTGCTGCTGCTGCTGCTGGTTTTGGCCTTAGTTTTTCACGTCTATTTCACGCCAGCCGCAATTAACTGTCAAGGCGACTCGTCAGCTTGTGGCACTAATTGCCAATGAAAGCACTTAAAAGCTAATTTAGCAAACTAGGCTCACACAATTGAGCTTAAAGCGGCTTATACGCACAGCAAAAAACAGCCAAGGTAACAGAAAATTGAAAGCACAATTCTACTTGAACCAAGTGCAGAGTAACATCAACATCAAAGCCATATTAAGCTGGCCCTGGCTGTTGATTTTATCCACTAGCTATTTGGAAACCAGCAAATGCTCAACAGCTCCTTCTGCCCCTCGTCCCCTCCTCCGCCTACGACTGCCCACATTCCGAAAAAAGAAAATAAAAAGAAAGAAAATAACCCATTTGTGGGGGCACACAAACTTGTCATCAAATCTGAATGGGTTTTTTTGTCGTTTTTGGTTCTTTTTAGACACCGTACTTAAAAAAAGTACAGGTGTCTATTAACTTTGTCACAAAAAAAATGTGCGTAACAGGCAGAAGGAGGCGTGGCAGACCCCATAAAGTATATATATTCTTGATCAGCATCAACAACCGAGTCGATATAGCCATGTCCGTCTGTCCGTCTGTCCGTCTGTCCGTCTGTGTCATCGCCTAGATCTCAGAGACTATAAGAGCTAGAGACTCCAAACTTGGTATGTAGGTCCGTTTATATTGCACGCAGATCGAGTTTGTTTTAGATTTTGGCCACGCCCCCTTAAACGCCCACAAATTTGAAAAATCTTAATTATAAGGTCATTTTTAAAGATATACATTCCTAATTGAGCATAGACAAAGATAATATTATCCTACACATTTGCTGAAAATTTCATAGCGATCGGATAATAAACAGCGAAGATATTAAACAACTAAATTCTCGATGATTTGACATTCCTTATCAGCAACAATAACAAAATCACAATTAGATAACAATTACATTTCACTAACAACAAAATCTATAATTAGATATTTGTCCTTTAAGATCGCCTGTGGCGCAGTGTCTAGAGCGTTTGCTTTCTGCACAAGTTCTCAGTTCGGGTTGCGGGTTCGAGTTCCGGCACGGACAAAAAATTTTTTTTTTTAATATTTTGAATTCAGTTATTTTAGTTTAGTTATTTTTTTTTTAAATGTTAAAAGTATATATATTCTTGTTGTTTTAGATTTTCGACACGCCCCCTTAATCGCCCACAAAATAGAAAATCTTAATTATAAGCACAAAATTTAAAGATAGACATTCCTAATAAAGAAGCGAAGATATTAAACAACTAAATTCTCGATGATTTGCCATTCGTTATCAGAAACAATAACAACGACAACAATCACAACTTGATAATAATTACTTTGACTTACAGTCCAGTAACAATAAAATCTATAACAAGGTGGGCATTTCCAAAAGGAGTCTGCGGCGCAATGCGTAGAGCGTTGTCCTCAGTTATGTTTTGGAGTCCTGGGTTCGAATTCACGCTCCACATTTTTTTTTGTTCTTAATATTTTCTTTTTTATATATAATATTTCTTTAATTTTGTGTTATCTTGATATTTTTTAAAAATTTGGTATTTGCATCAATTCAAAATTTTTGTATCATTTATTTGTATAGTAAAATTATTTGTTAACAGATGATCCGCAAAGGTTTTTTTAAATGTTATTCAATTTTTAAAGGATGTTGCATAAATCAATCACATCTTAACATATTTGTAATTTGCCACAGTGCGAGTGTGGCTTAGAGGTCTAAATTCCCGATTGATAATTCCGGAGTCATGTGTTCAACTCGCTCCCAGCATAATCAGATTAAAAAAAAAATTTTTTTTTATAATCTGTTAACATACTTTATCGAAAGCTAATTTTTATTATATGCATAAGAATCTAAGTTTATTATAAATATTATTTAAGTTTCTACAATAAGTACGGGGTCTCCTACAGTCGAGTGCGCTCGACTGTAGCCCCGCCGACTAGTTTTTTTTTCTTTTTTGGTGTTTTTTTATACCCCTTATCAGGCGTCATGCTTTTGGCAGGGCACATCGATGGCGATGATGACAGCGCTTTCTGGGGGATTACGAATTTTGATTTCAGTTCGGTTTGATGCCAAGCAGCGACTGGCCAGAGCTGCGAACTCAATTTGTTTCGCTTGACAAATGTCCAGTGACAAAAATCAGGCAAACAAGAAAAGCACAAAAAATAACAGAGTGCTTCCTCTCCGGATGTTTGTTATTAGCCGCGCACATCCGGTGTGGCACAACGCGCCGGATAGATTCGATGTGCCGACTTCGACTTCGACTGCAATCTACGCGCAGTTTATCCGCGCAGGCGTCTACATTGCGTATACGTAACGTAACGCAACGTTACCTTCGCCTTTCGCTGTGGATTTTACTTTGAATGTGGCTTTGGATTTGGCTTTGCCTTTGTCATCGGCTTTGTTGCTGTCAGGTTGTACATGGAGCTGTGCCTTGCATAGCCATTTTGAAATGCATCCATTTTGCATGGGCTCCGCCTGACAGTTGATTGCCTGTCAACGCGGCATTCGCTTAACTGACCCACATAAATGTCGTGCTCATAAAACCCGTGACTATCATCAGCTCGTGAGTAATCGTGCCTCGTGTGTAAGAGTGTTTTGTGAATGATGTGGCCTAGCAATGGGGGCTGTAGCACACACTCTCTCTCACACAATCACGTGTCATTCATGTCAAGCAAAGTTTACGTTTCAGCCATGATTTCCATGCCCTGTATTGCCTCTCTCTTTCTCTCTCTCTCTCTGTTTCTTTATCAATTGTAATGCGTTTTTAATGGCAAAGTTTTATCTGTTTGTGTCATCTGGGCCAGGTTATTAAAATTATTCATAATTCCCTTTAGAGTGGACACTCACCGCTCACTTTGCTCACTCTCTCTCTCTCTCTCTCTCTCTCTCTCTATCTGTCTATCTGCCCTCTCTAACATTTCATTTTGTTGATTTGAATCGCTTGATTACAAAAAATGAAGAGAAAACATTTGCACAAATGGTGCGCTTTTGTCTAGGCCCAAAAATTGTTGAGCGTTTGCTTTGTCGTGTCACTGTTGTTATTGTTGTTCTTGTTGTTTTTGTTGCTGGTGTTATTATTATTGCTTTCGTTGTACCTAAATCACTTGAAATGCGTGTCTGTCATGCCACACTGCCACACACTGGCTATTTTTGAGCTAGGTTACCCCATAACCCCACTTAGCTAACCACACACACACATGTGAATGCACAGGCACCATTATCATTTCTTTATTTACTGAGATTGGCATTTGTGTGTTTGGGCTTATGAAAGCAAGGCCTATGACCATATCTAATGCGAATAGTTGATACCGATGTCAGCCTATTTAACTCCCAAACATAATTGCTTGAAGTTGCCTCTCTGAGAATATTTGAGTGGGCGGATTATGAGCTTAATTATATTGTTGATTAACATAGGTAGTTTGGTAACCAGTACAAGTACTAGAAATTAATGTGGAGCACGTCAATGACCATATCAAGTGACAATCAATATTTAGGACTTCTCAATGCGATTAACCAAAGTTATAGGCAAAGTTGAGCATGGAGCATTATGGATTAATGACAAATACACTACAAACTTTCCGAAAGTGATGGAAAGAAATAAAATAAAGTACAATCAAATAAAACAGCCCAAAATGGGATTTAGGACTAAAAGTTGCGAAGGACACTCTACTGCTGTGAAACCATTTCTTAAAGAGTTTTTCAAAATGTGGCAATTATCTTTCTGAAACTCCAACTTTTAAGAAACGTGTTTAAGGCATAGAATAGCTTTATACTGTTACGGATATTCACATAGACTGTTGCACATAAGTATCATCTTCTTGATTCAATGTATTGGACCAACGTACGTTTGAGTTGGTTTTTCATCAGATCAACACGAATTTAACGTGACATTCGTCATATTTGTTGTCAATTGTTATCTACTCCATTGTAATTGCTTTTGCACAGTACGCCTTCGACATAGTTTTTCCTTAATTTTTCAGGTCTTCCCATGGGCTTCTTTCTCTCCACATTAATGCAATATTTTAAGATGTCAAAATGCATGTTGTTTTTAATATTTGTTCCATTATATTTTATTCAATACATTCTTAAATAGTTGTTATTACAGCAGACACTCGAAAATTGAAAATCCTTAAATCTTAAAGGACTTCGAATACTCCAAAAAATTTTATTTATGGAGATTTTCATTCTTTTTAAAAGTGATAAGGAAAAATTGAAGCTGCGCATGAAGACGTTTTTTCTTTGTATATTCGACGCGTTCAAATTGACGACGCTTAATATATATGTATACATTATGATTTCTTATGTTATTCTTATGTTATTAGACACTTTTTGCTCATCTTCAATAAACGTCAGGGTAAGAACTTTTTTTTTCAAAAATGAACGTTTGTTGTCTATAGAATCTTATAAAAAAACCTGTTTTCGAGGTAAAAGTCTGGTGACGAAAACATTTTCATTCCCTAAAAATTCTGATACCCAATTTTGTGACGAATAATATTAAGTTTTACACATAAATTATTATTACATTGCGCTAAAATGTCTCAATTCGTAATAACTATTAAGATTTTTATTAATTATAATTAATAAAAATCCCTTTTTTGCGTAGTGCTGAAAAAGGTATGCCTAAGAGCCCTTCAAAATACCTTTCCAACGATTTCCAAACTATCGAATTCCGAAAAAGTCGTAGAACAAAAGTTTCAAGATTTTTGATCGGGAATAAGTGTTCATTCACCGATTTAAGATATTTAAACGCTTTGATACAAACAACCAGACTGACTTTTCATCTCAATTGCGGAAAGCGACTAAGAATTTCCAATTTAATTATCTTTCGAGCCAATGGTCGTATTTTGATGATCGATGCTTATTTTTATTAGAAATATTAAAAAATTCAAAAGTTTGACCAAAAGGCTCCAACGCACAGTGGGCAATTGGGCCTCGCTGGCGGCATTTAATTAATAAATTCCAAACGAAAACAGATATCTTCAGTCGGTATTTTTTCACTGCTCAGAAAAAATCATAGAGACTTTTAGGACTTTATATTGGACACTTTGGAAGCACAATGAATCAAACTTCCAGACAAAATAAGAAAAAGACTGAATCGCGGTTAATCTGGTATGGTTCTACTCCACGAAAGACAGGTGTACGCTACTGTTGACTCGTTCGCAATACACTTAATTACCGCTGCGTTTTATAAGCAACAAACTCATAGACCGGTCACAAATACTGATTTTCTATATAAAACATAGCTTGAAGCTTATAAAAAACCAAACTTGTAATAAAATAAGTAATGATTCTAAATTTCCCAGGGACACAACAGAGAAACAATTTTCTAAAGCGCTTGCTGCAGCACATGTTGTGTTTGACAGCTCAGAGCTGATGATTAGCTGATCAGAGAGCTTATAGAAAAGCTCCCAAAATCAAATCAAAGTATCTGTTATCGATTTGTGAGAAAAACTCAACGCTTTTTCAAATTTAAAAATTTGAATTAAATACCGCCCAATCGCCCACTATGCAACGGTCCCATCCGCTTCAATCATTTAAATTTCTCCCCCTCCACGTACACCTGTTTATCTCACGAGCCAGGTGAGTTTTCAAAATTCTTAGTATGCACTTTTGTTAGTTAAATTTAATACTTTCGATCGTTATATAACTCGAAGTAATCGGCCAGTCATAGCAAAATTTCCATTCTTCCTGTATATATTGCTAGTCACCTTTAGCACCCTTCGTGCTGCTTTCGTCACTAGCGCGGACTGCCGTCCGCAGTGATTAACAACAATTGTTAATTTTTAATAAAGAAAAAACATGTGGAAATATTTAGACGCAATTCACAAGATCATGACACTAGCCCCAATCTTTGCTTGGAATAATAATGGCAAAAAACATAGAATTTCTGAACAATTCCATTTTTTGGAACTCTTATTTGTGAGCCCCTACTATATTTCATATTTAAAAGTCGCCTATCACATCTCCCGCAAGTTACATCCATTAGCACATTAGACACAATACAAACAGTCCGTTGCTGTTCAATATTCAACGTACGTTGTGTGCACTGTCATTCGCTCTGACAAGTTCAAGTCCGTTGACATTCGAGATCTGGCAACGCTGTCAGGCAGCTCTTCTCCGTTGCCCCTTCGTCGTTGCCGCCGCATCAAACACAATTCCCAAAATCCCGACTGCCAATTTTTTCCTGTTAAATACACGCACACATATACACACAAACATACAAACACACACGTTCGTACAGGATACATGTGTATGTGTAATAGGCACGTTCGGCCTGTCGAACTTTTAACGAAAAAGCTTTTGCTCCCGTTGCTCCCGTTTTAATACAAAAGTTTTCACGCTACGGGAGAGCAAATGCCTGTGTGTGTGTCTGTATGTGTGTGTGTATTACTGCGTTTGCTCCAGTTTCGCGTGTGTAGATGCTCGGGAATTCGGCTGCCACTTCGGCACACGACGATGGTCATTCGGCTCGAGTTGAACGATTATGAAGTCAAACAAAATTTCAATACGCCAAGTTCAGTTGAGCGCGTCGGACGTTCGTCGTGTCGTTCCGTCCTCGTTCCCCAGCTCGTGCGTGGCGCGTGTATGGCTGTGTGTGCCTGTGTGTCTGTGTGCTTGTGTGCGTGGTAGTATTTCCGCCGACGCTTTGTACATATGTATATGTATGTATGGCTGCAGAGAGCGGCTGACGTAGTGGTTGTGTGTGTGTGGCGTGTGTAGTAAAAGTCATTAAAAAACTTATTCAATAGTATTTCACGCACAGCAACAAAAACGCGCGCACTTCTCGGAATAGGCAAAGCAACTTCTGTTCATTATCGTTGCCATCGCCATTGCCATCGCTTGCGCTGTCCTTTTCGTCCTCGTCGTCCTCGTTGTCGTCGTCACGGTGTATGCCTCTAAAATGATTGAAGAAAAGCGCATGAAATTACCAATAAAAGTTTAATGCTACACTAAATTGCCTCGGGAGCACTCGATCAATACACAAAGTCTAACAACAGTCAATTAAATCTGTTAGGGAATACACACACAAACACACAAATATTTTTTAAGCAAAGCCTTAAATAAAGCCGTAACTTATACACATATAGATAATCACAGTGGGAACATTTTGGTAAGCCCAGCAGCAAATATTGTGGGGATGGTGCTAAAAGTCCGCTCAACGCACGCTTCCTTACACAAATCACATGAAATTTTATAATAAAATGAACGCATTACACGCAGACAATTTACTGTTAGACAACACTGCGTATACACAATGTCTGCAAAAGCCAAAATTGCCACTCGCCACTCAGCAATCCAAAATAAAATGAGAAACTCATCATCATTTCTGCATTTGGCATGGCATCAACTCGACGCACATGTTGGATGAGGCGATGCCAAAGGCGACTGTCCCACATATACACAAAATTTCTATTGCCAAATGCGCGCGCTTACGCCTCTAGCGCACACACATACACACTCACACATATAAAGACAGAGAGTGAGGCGCAAGAGGCAGACGCACACACTTAAGGTTCAACAGCCCGACGATTGCCTGGCAAGCAGAGTCAGCGTAAGGCCCCAAAGCAGCCATTATCTTCGACAACGTAACCCAACGAGTCTCAGACTCGACAGACGCGGCAGACCCGTCACATTGCGTATACGTCGTGTAGACCGCTCTCCCAGTGCCTTTGTCTGCAAAAGTGGCAAAATGTAATTTTTGGCATTTTCTGCTGCTTTCACCAAATAACCTTTGCGTTGCCAACAACTGTCCCCGCGACGCCCACGTTTGAGCCCCTCCGAGTGTTTTTCTTCCAACTCTCTGATAAATGCCATTGACATTGGCGTGGGAAAACGTCTCGTGAGGATTGAGTGGCAACAAAAGCTAACGGCATTGTTTATGAATCCATCTATTGGGAAGTGCTCATACACGAGTATGTAATATAATACTCACATAACATTGCATTGTCATAGCTTATTGACCCGGTTTCTTTACGAAAACGTTTCTAACAAATTGCAAGTCATGAGAGTCAAGTTTCCGATCGGAAAAGAATTCTAAGTTATTTTATTAATAGCTCCCTTGCACTGAGTTGCACAATTTAACTTATTTCGATCTGAAGAACCAATTAATTTTGGCTTATGCCTTGATTTCTTACAGTTTGCCGTGCAGCTGCTTTTAAGTCTTTTTTATTGCTACCTTCTTTGGTTCGCCTCCCAGTTTAATTGTTTCGCAACACTTTTAGCTTATCCATAAATAAGACCTTTCCGGCAAGTAAGTAGTTGTTGGACTAAGCTTGTGCTGCCCCGTTTCAACTTAATACCTTTTGTATTAATGAATTTTTTGCGCGTGCAAAGCAAATTATTTACGCGAAATTTGAAATGCCAGGCCAAACCAAACCAATTCAAAGTAAACCAGACCGGCAAGTGAAGGCGTTGCTTTCATGCTGAAAGGGCCTCAACAGTCTGTGGCTTTTGGCCCACTGGTCGTATGCTTAACGTAAATCACATGCCGCTCAGACGATGCCTGCGCTGGCCTGGCTAGTTTGAGAGTGGGTTTGAGTTGAGTTCACTTCGAGGGCCATTTAAATCAATTGTGTAGAAATTTCTAAAATGTTGGCAAACCTGCAGTCGGCTGGCCGTGGGATCCGCTTAGATGGTAGTCAAGCGTGAAAAGCAAACATAAATACATATCTCGCTGGCTTGGCAACAAAATTCAGTCAAAAGGAAACACACACACACATACAGAGAGGAGACAGAGAGCGAGGAAGACTGAGTTATCACAGCTTTATGTGCTTATAAAACAGAAATTAGAAACACCGTCACAACGGATAAAAGGACAACACAAAACGAAAGCAAACGAAAGTAATCGAATGCGAATGCGAATGAAACAACAATATTCGAATTGAGCCATAAGACGGAATGGCAAACAGCAACTGAAACGTATCAAATTATAACTTAAGTACGAGTTACCACCGAATCGAAAGGAGCAACAACAACGAAAGCAACAATAATACAATAAAATAAACATAGAAAATAAATAAAATGGCTTGCGAAACAATATAAAATCGAATTCAGAGACGGAATCGAATCGACGCCTTTGGGGCTGAAACTATCATTTAAATTAGAAACACAGCTCTGGCTGTGCAAGTGTGTGAGTCGCAAAGCAAAATAGCCAAGTCTTGGACACACAACACGCAACGCGAGCTGCGCATAATTTATACACAAAGTCCTTGCAAGGCCGTCCCCTCCACGTTCGCCCTAGAAAATCCCCTAGAAAATTGTTCTGTTCGCATTTTGACGTTTGCGTGGAACTGGCAAACTGGCTGCAGCTAAATTGATGTGTGATAGCGCCACAACAGGATGCTTTCTGACCAGAAGCAGTGGCCGCAAGGTGAGTCCTCCTCCTCCGCTACCCTCCCTTCGACGGGTGTCACATGTGTGTGTGTGAGTGTGTTATTTTTGATGCCTACAACTTATTTAACACTTAGTAACACCTTATCGTGTGAATACACAACAATCGAATCTAACTTATACTTTATAGTTTGCCTTATAGTTTAGTTAATAGCTTATTATATTTTTAAGTATACTATGTTTTTCCATTTTAAACCACTTTAATTTTTACATAAGATAAACAACATTAACTATAGTTTGAATAACAACCTACATACGTGTGTCTAAGTATCAGCATTGTTCAGCATTATCATGTTCTCTTGATTAATCTTATACTTTCAAAGAGACTTCTGGATAGTTTTCAGCTAAAAGACATAATGAACATTTTTACATTTACTTACTGAAAGTTACGTTTCATATATATCCTGTACCTTAATTTGCTATTAAAATTGTTAAGGGAACATAAATGTTTAATACTCATGGAAAACTAACCAATAATCAAATGCATAAATAATTTTAAATTAAATATTATAATAATAATTTATTATTATCAGTTTGCCTTGTCTCTCTTCTTGCACACAACATAATTAGACATATTTATGATAGCCTACAGAATTTTTAAGAAACATGAAACATGAATTTCTTGCACTGGGAAAACATGACGTTTATGTAATCTGTGAAAGTATGATTAAAGAGATTTTCAAAGAGATTTAAAAATAATTTAAATGAAGAAAGTCAAGTCAAGTCAAGTGATTTCCTTTTTGAAATAAGTATAAAAATGGCCTGTGCTGTGACCAAGAATTGTGAGTCATTGCATTTACAGGAAACAAAAGATCTAAGGGAACGGCAGGCATTATTAAAACATGGCATTTGATAATACAAATGATAATGTGAAAGTGCAAAGGCGAGCGCCCCTGCGGCTGTAGTTGATGCTTAAAATGTCATGACTCTGCATAAAATACTTACTCATATCCTGGTGCTGTCAGGCAGCCAGGAAAATCCTGGAAAGCCAGCCGAGCGCTCACTCACATCAAATACTCGTACAATCGCCAAAAAATATTTGCATGCCATTTTTATTTCCCTTTAATATTTATTTATATGTTCTCTACAGTTATAAGTTTTGTGTCTGTGTACTTGTATGTGTATGAGTTTTATGCAAATATTTCTTTTTCCACATATTTTTCTCATTTTTTGTGTTTTGCGTGCTTCACTGAGGGACTACTTTTCACCTCTGACCCCGCTGCTGTTTATTCGTTGTTGTTGCTTTGCCTGCGCTTTAACGCGCAACTCTCAACGCTCAACGAATTTGTGTGTGTATTTTGTACTGTTATTTCTTATTTGGTTTTGTTTTCTTTTTCCGTTACATCAACAATTTATGTGCTATTTATGCGGGTGAATGCATAAGTAAAATTTGCGTATAATAAATAAAAATGCATATTTTATAGACGCGCCGTCAAACAACGGCATCAACTTGCACAATTTTATTTGCTCTTTTAAATTTTTACAAAACAAAACAAAAAACAGACTCGAGTCTTGTTGGAGAAGGAGCACGCGTATCGGACAGAGGGTCGAGGGAAAGGAAAGTGCACTTAAAATACTATTTTGCAGCTTTAGCAACTCAAATACTTAAAGGCTCAGTGGCATCGCCCATTTGAAGCCCACTTCAAATATTGAAATAAAATTTCATTTAAGTTTTCAAACGGAACGACGACTGTTGCCTTTCGCCCTCCTTCACCTTCCTTCCTTTGCCCTTCCTCTGCAGCTATCCTTCAGCCCGGCAAAATATTTGCAGACAGTTAAAGTGTTTGTTTTTTCTGTGGGCGCATTTCGTTTGACACTCACACGCACGCCCATTTTTGGACTGCATAATTAAATTTCTCAGTGACAGCTTTTGGGGGACGGACTCTGACGGAGGCGTGGCTCTCTGGCATGTTAATGAACTCCCCAGGGCGTTAAAAAACGCCGGATAATGCATTGCCTGCAACGGCAACGGCAACAGCAACAGCAACTGCAACTCAATCAATCGCCGTGGCATTTAAATACACTTACTTGGGCACGCAGAGTACATGAACTCAGGGCCTGAAGTAGGAGTGCATGTATTAACTTGTTCCACGAACAGCTTTTTTCTCACACTTGGCTTGGGTAAAACTCGACTTGCGCATCCCTCAGATTCTTTTCCATTTTTTTCTTTACTTTTAACTTATGCCCTTATCTTTGTCTTAAGCTTATCATAGATTATTCTGAGATGGAATTGATTTTCTGCCTTGTGCTTTGCCTCTAATTACATAATATGTCGGCAAATTTGAATTTAATCAATAAATCACGTATACGCCACGTACAACTTGGGGTAGTTCCATACACAAGCATTTACACACACGCACACACATACACATAGTACAACACGTCTGTCGTCGCTGTTGTTGTCTGCCTTAATTTGTGGTAAACTCAAGCCAGGACACAGGACAATTTGAGGCAGAGCTACGGACATTCCGGGGCAGTGTCTTAACAGTTGTTGCCACAGCCACAGCTGCAACTGACAACTATTATTAACGGAACAGAGTCCCAGCTTGCATTTGACATTTAATTGTGTTTGGTGAATTGTTGAAATTTCAATTCCAGCCTTAATACAACAGGGATTTTGTCTGGCTCTGACTTTTGTTATGTCTAAGCAAATAAAATGAATAAAATATTGTGATAATAGGCTTAATAAACATTAACCTAATGTTTTTAGCAAACTAATATATAACATATTTTAGCTGACTATAGGTCTTATCATTTAGACAAATAACATGACTTGCTTCCATCGACTCGGATTAGTTCGTAATTGTATTAATTAAATGCTTTGTCTAATCGGACACAATAACAATGCCAAGCCAAGTAATTATTCAATCTAGGCTGCAAAAACAACAGACTGAAGTCGAAGTCGAATCTCAGACTGAGGTAATCAATCAACGTGGTTGGCAATCAATCAACTCGAAGCAGACACAATAGAAGCGAGTCTCGGCGACAAATGCAAAATCCAATCGGACAATGGGAGCTTCCAATAGTAGCTGGAACCCATTGCTATTCAGGCTAACTCCCAAATTATGGCAAGTCAATTATTAACTAGTAGGAAAGGGAACTCGACTGGTATGGATCCTGTACTTATTGTCTAAAATAAAAAAATTGTTAAAATCAAACGCAATCCAGCAAGCTTAAGCACATAAATAAAATTCGAGACAAAGTAATTTCAGAAAAGTTGCAATAGTTCGGTAACCTCCAATTTTTAATTCATGTACGGTGTTTCCGTTTTCACTTAGCCAATATTTTAATGTTTGGGGTTCATAATCAAACATTTTCGGCGTATTTGTCAATTTAGCACTGAGTCATTTTCTTTCGAACCAATAGTCTTAATCTAGTCTTTAATAATCCTGAAATAAAATATTTAAAAACTTTAATTGTATAATGATTTTTAGCAGACATACAGCAAACATTCATTAGTACAGAATTTATAAATCATTTGGTCTGATAGACTATACGATCTGGGCAGGAACATGGCTATAACTTCTCGGCTGTGGAATCTGCACGCCTCCTTCAGTTTCACTGTTGACAAGCTTAACACAATCTTTGTCCACTGTTAATACAGGGTCTAAAATCGAGCGGCCCAAATTAGCAGCTTAGAGACTAATGTATCTACTGGTCTCTATTGTCGTGTGCACAAAACAAATGCCCGTAGTTATGTCCAAAAAGTTTACACTCACGCTCACACACACGCGTATAAACCAGGTCTATTAATGGGGTCGGTGTGCGGGCATAATTACAATTTGACTCAATTTCCTTTTGAAGTTTTTGTTGATTTTATTGATTTGTGGAGTCACGCAACTTCCTTGACGGCTTCTGCCAACAGCTCGTACTCCCCTTGTCTAGTCGAAAACTGGCTTGGAAATGCTCCGGCAAGTAATTACCAGAAATCATCAATATTTAACAGCTCTTATGGAATCCCTGGCAGTCTCTGCATCCATATTAGACTCCTGCTACTCACATACTAATAAGTGTACGTCTTTTTTCAATTAGGTCGCCGCTCTTGGCGAGAAGACAGATAAGGGGCTGACCGGGGAGCGGGGGTGTCTTTAAGTAGTTGCTGACTAAGCGCAAAGACAACGTCATGAAGTTTAAGTAACTTTTGAAAAGGCTGACGAGGCTTCCATGACTCACATGTGTATGTGCAGGGTGCGAGGGAGGGTCGAGACGTTCAGCAATTTGCATTTCTTGGCGACAATTTAAAAGTGGGGGAAGTAAGAAAAACGGTGCGCTCCATTTACGCAATTCCATCGACTTTGAGTTACGATGTTAGCGCTTTACTTTAGTTGCAACTTATTGGATTTGCCGGTTAGCAAACAATATTAACCGCTCCAATGCGGTGTAATTAAGGGCCGCTAAGTGGCTGCAGTTATGTATGGACAAGTGACAACAGAGACACTGCCAACTGCAATGCATAATTTAATGCGGAATGAATAAAATAATTGGTCACGTGGTCATAAAAATGATTGCACTGAACTAGACATCGGCGCCGCCAAGAGATGCCAACACACAAAACACACAGTGGACTAAGAACTCACACGTTTAAACTGGACTATGGGCAATTTTTCAATATTTCTGTCATTCATTCATTTATATTTTAAAAGTAAAAACACTACTCATTTTTATTGTCAATCTTTGTTACACAGAAAAAAAAATCCGGGATATTTAGCCCGGATTCAATCCGAAACGATGTCAAAAGTGGGGTAATCTCGGATTTACTTAAACCAAGTATGAAATACTTGATTTTTTCAATCCCGAATTCAATCCTAAAAATTCTTAAAACAAAGCAAAAAAAAAAAAATTTTTTTTTTAACTTTTTTTTATTCTGGTCGTTTTTTTTTATTCAAATTTTTTCTTTATTCTTTTTTTATGATTTTTAAATTTGTAACTTTTTTTTAATTTTTTTTTAAATTTTCTTTTTTTAATTATTTTTTTTTTTAAATTTTTTATTCATTGTTTTGTTTTAAACATTTTTTTTTAAGAAAGGGAACGTTTGTGACTGCAATTGACTGGGGGAATCGAACCCATGTTTTTTTCAAACAGGTCGGCGACTCTAACCACTGAGCCATCGGACCAGTTGAAATGAGAGAGGCCGAGAGAGAATCAAGTAATTTGGGCTTATTTTCCCATTTCAATCCCGATACAGGCTTGATTATTCAGATTAATCCTGAAAACATACTTAAAAAATGCAGGCTTGAATCAAGAATTTTAAACTTGATTTTAGAATGGCATTTTTTTTTCTGTGTATGATACGCTATAATTTGTGCAACTTTTTAACTTCAAGGAACAAGTGGGAAAGGCTATAGTCGAGCTCCCGACTATAGGATACCCGTTACTTACCTAAATAAATTAAACTTTTCTTTTATTGCATGCTTTTAGGCACTTTAATTGCTTAAAAGCTTTAATCAGCCAGTACCACCTTTCTATTTGTCCGATCTTGTTGGGATTTAGTAGGATGAGAGGTAATAACAATAGCTAACGTTCAACGTTTAAAAAAACCTAATATCTTGAAAACTGTGCGTGTGGTGGATTTTCGCGATTTACGGAGGCGGAAAGGGGCGTGGCAAAATTTTGAAACAAACTTGACCTGCGTGGGGTTTATAGAAATCTGTGTGCCAAATTTGGTTACTCTAGCTCTTATAGTCTCTGAGATCTAGGCGCTCACACAGACGGACAGACGGACAGACGGACGGACGGACAGACGGACAGACGGACGGACGGGCAGACGGACATGGCTATATCGACTCGGCTGTTGATGCTGATCAAGAATATATATACTTTATAGGGTCGGAGATGCTTCCTTCTCCCTGTTACATACATACATTGCAACGAATACAACATCCCCTTTTACTTATTTTTAATAAGTAACGGGTATAAAAACACTTTGAGTAAGAACGTTGTTATTTGTTATTGTTAGATAGTCAAATTTCAAATTTCAGCTTATATCACAAAACCTCTATGTAAAATATGCCGACATATTCGAAATGTGTCAAAAACAGAAGGATGGAATTATCATTTGGGATATTTAAAAGATTTCCAAATAAAAGCAAAAAATTTCTATATATTTCTGCAGATAATTTTTCTTCCTCTCTTATCACTTCGCCACTCTACTCCACCTTCCCCCAACGCTTCTGTTTGCAGCTGCCTTTTGGCACTTCAAAGTCTGCATTTTGTGCTGACCGTGCATAACTGAAACATACTCACACATACATATGTATATACTCTACTTACACACACTCACATATACCCATACAGAAGTATACTATTTTTGGCCTACACTCTTGTTATTTGGGCAAAGGCCAGGTTCTTATTCAATACAGTTGTTCAATTCAGTGCAAAACGGACACGCCTCCTTTCGCATTTGGTGGCACGCAAATGGGCGTGCAACCACTAAAGGGGAACATGGAAATAAGTGTGCTAATGATGCAATTGTGGAACTGTGCATTATTTATTTAGTTGTATCGTTTGCAAGGCGACATTAAATATCATTGAAGTAAACACACTTTAATAGTTTAATGTATATGCATATATTTAAATACATATATACACAAAACACTGCCATTGGAGAGCACAAGAATGCCTATTTGCCTAAGAGAATGAGGAGGACGAAGCACTGAATGGGACGTTTGAGTATAAAACTTCAACGACAGCTGCAAAACTTTGTCAAAGTTGCACAACATCAACACAACAATAATAACAAGAACAGAGAGCGACAGAGAGAGAGAAAGAGTGAGAGGAGAAAACAAGAGGAACAGAGAGAGAGAGGTGGAGAGCGAGGAAGAGAGGTAGGCAAAGTAGAAGGCAGCATATGTCAAAGTTTGCCAATTTCTAAGATTTTTGCTTGGGGCGACCAAGATTTCGGGTGACCGCAGAGGGAGAAAACTAAAGTGTGCACACTTGACTGTGAACTCTGAACTGTGGCTGCACTGGTGCTCAGATTTTTGACTGCAGGCCATCTGGCCACACTCAACGCTAAGTTGCTTCTGCTGTCCACCCTGAATTTGACTCCGGCTCCTGTTCCTGCCCCTTGTACTGGCATTAATCCATTAAAAGATCATTGTGGCAGCAACTTCATTTCAAGTGAGAAAAAACACCAAAGTTGTGCATTGTTGCTGGCGTGTGACATCATCATCATCATCATCATCATCATCATTGCACCAAGCTCACGTGCCAGCCGAGTTTTCTTCTTTTTCTTTTTTTTGGTACAGTTGCCCCGTTGCACACTAGAAATTCGCCGTGATGTGGCACGGACACAAATTGCAGTTGGCGTGGCGTGGAATGTGTCCTCAAAAGCAAAACATCAAGCTAGGCAACGAAATAATTATTGCATCGTTTTTTGGGGCAACTTCTACTCGTATGCAACTGCCACTCGATTGCAGTTGCAAGTCCATTTTGATCGTGATTGTGATTGTCATTGGATTGTATTGCAAATGCAACTTTCTCTTTCCTCCGCTCTTAACGAAACTGTGAAATTGGCTTAATGAATGCAAAACAAAATCTTTTAGCACGGCTTAAGTGGGCGAGGACCCAGCAGCGACAGTTGCTGCTGTTCCCATCAGCAACATCCACGGCACCAACTGCGACAGCAGCAACAATTAGCTTAATTTATGCAGCGACGCGTTGCACTTTAGATTTGCATTAAGTTCTGCATGCATTTAATTAAAATACTAAAAATCAAAGCTGAAAACCGGTTTTGAGCCGAACCTACAAGCTTTTATATTGTTAAACGAACCTTTAAAATAATTTACTCCGAGCCCGAACTCCTTTCTTTAAGAATACCCACATTGGATATATGCATTTAAAAAAAAAAAGATATTGAAATCATTAAATAAGTTAATTGAATTGAATATAAAAAGGTAAACAAATGCGGACAGCAGTACGCGCTAGTGACGAAAGCATCACGAAGGGTCCACGAAGGCTACATACTTATAAGGAAACGCTATGTATCCAGTTTTCCCAAAAAATATGTAAAAGACAACGTGGGTTATAAATACAAAATACTCGCGGAAGCTTTGACTTGTTATATTGCCAGGTCGAGAATCTGACCACTTTCAAACTTTCATAACTTTGCCAATACTGAACAGGTTTTCATGCGAAATGTCATTTTGAAAATAGATTTGCCTCTAAATTCATTCAAGTAAGCCAAAATGATTTTGAAAATTCTAATTCTGCAAAATAACTACTTATTAACTCGATTGATAGTCAAAAAAAATTATCGAGTTAAAGTATTTCAAAATCAAGTGAGTCTTTAATAAGTTGGACATTTTTATACAAATATTATTATTTATCGGCTTAAAAATTCAAGAATATATGGAAAGCAATTATCGAATTAAATATTAGAGGTGGAGAACTATCGATAGCACTTTCGACGCTATGGATGGTTGTGCGCTATCAAGCTACCATCCATAGCAGCCACCCACTATCGATAGTTTAAAAATTCCTAAAAACGACTATTTTAACCCCTTTTTCCTCATATTCATACAAAAAGTGGCTTGTTAGCAATTTTCCAAAATCGTCAAAAAAACCAGCGAAGAGATTTTTGAAAATTTCTTTTAACAGTCACTCTTAGAATTGTTTGAATAATTTTTTTGCATCAAAACAAAGTTGAAAAAGTAGATGTTTACAAAAATTCGAAATTTTCAATGGTTACTTCATGAGTTAAGGAAAGTTTTGCATTATTCAAATTGAATTTAAATGACCTTTCAAATACAAAAAAAGCTATTATTTTCTTATGTAAAGTCGAAAAATTCAGTTTTTTTCAGTGTGTAAAGTGTTTCAAACCACCGAATTGAATCTTTATAAAACTTTAGAGTCCTGCAACCTTGCTTTAACTAAATGTTCTTGATCTCTTATTTTGCAGGAGAATGGAAGATCAGTTCCTGATGTTACAGCCAGTCCGGGCCGTGCACCGCCCGGTCCGCTGCCCGCCAATCAGCTATCCGGACTGGGCAACCAGCAGCAACACCATCATGCCAACCAGCAGCAGCAGCAACAGCAGCAGCAACACCATGGCAACCAGCAACAGAATCGCAATCAAAGTGGCAACTCGAATGCCGCTGGCGGTGGCAAGGATCCGGTGTTGCTGCAGGGCGACTTCCGCAAGGTCAGCGGCATCAGCTCGGAAATCTTTCGGCAGATAGAAGCCGTTGAAAATGATCATGATCCAAATACGGCGGCTGCTCTGGAGGCCGTCGAGCGTCGTGGCGAGATGATTGTGCGCATCTTGGAGCCTCGTTCCATGGGCAGTAAACAGGCTGTGGATGCGGCCCACAAGTTGATGAACAAGGCCGATGGCCGGCATACCGTTCAGCTGGTAGAGATCGTAAAGCGGCCCGGCCAGACACTTGGCCTCTATATTCGCGAGGGAAACGGCGCCGATCGCACCGATGGCGTCTTCATATCCCGCATTGCCCTCGAGTCGGCGGTCTACAACAGCGGCTGCCTGAGGGTGAGAATTTTTTAAATAAAATCAGTAATTTATTTATTTGTTTGGTGAAAACTCAAGGCAGTCATCGCTAAATATTATTTTGACAAACCAAAATAAAAATATCACAATTGAGAAAGGTTTGACTGATCGTTCTTGTGATAGTTATATATTTTGATAGTCAGATTTTAAACAGAAGGTATACAAAAACAACAAATACTTAACCTGTGAGATTAGTAAATATATCTGAAAAAAAGAAACAAAAGTATTTTGTTCTAAAGCTTCAGTTACGAGCAAATTACAGTGACACTGCAGCATATGCAGCCGGAGCAAAAATGTTCTGCATAGAAACAGGCAGACTAACGGACAGACCGTTGAATTTAAAACTTAAAAGCCTTGATGAAAAAAATGTATAAATTAAATAAAGTTACTCATAAAATAAATTAAGAGTCGCGTAAATTCCAAATTTTCGTTAATTATATTTACATGTAAGCTCTAATATTAGATCTTTCGGATTTTAATTGCATTTGTTTTTAATTATGTTCTCTCTTTGCCTCAAAACAAAAAAAAGCTTGCATTTATATAAGACTTAGCTTTATTAAGCGAAAGTTATAAAAAATATTATTATATAATTTCGACTCGAGTCTTTACCAATGCTCCCTAAAATCGCTCGCAAACGCTTTCAGAAGTTCTCGAACTGGGATCTAATATTTTGCTCTCGAACTAAAGAGCAAAGCAAGATAATTCGTTTCCTTTTTGCTTTTGTGCTTGGCAAAACAAATTTCATAAAAGTAGGCTGTTTTCTTTTTGTATATGTATATGTGACGCATCGTGACCCTGTGGTTCGGCTGGTTGAGGTATTACCCATTTCAATCTCCGGGGTACATGAAGTAAGTGCAAACTATGGGTAGAATTATCTTTAAGTGGTGTCAAAATACTTACGGCCACCGCTGTACAAAGTAAGACAACGACGATGCCAACAACTTGCTTTGATTTTACTCTAAAATATATCTCTCAGACATAAAGGGTGATTTTTTAAGAGCATTCGGATTTGATTTTCAAAACAAAAAAACACCTAAAATTAAAAAAAAAGTAAGAAAACTTTATTTGAGTCGAAAGAACGATCGATGTAATTTAATGTTTAAAGATAAGATGTATCTAAGTACAAATTCAATTGGTTCAGGCGCTGGGTCTAATTTTGGAATATATTTTTTTCACATATCGACCGGTATCTCACGAATAAATTCTTCAACATTGGCTAGACATGAGCCTTAACAAAGCCCCACAAAAAATAGTCCAAAGTCGTTAAATCACACGATCTAGGCGGCCAATTGACCGGCCCCAAACGCGAAATAAGCTTTTCACCAAAATCGTCTCTCAATTGGGCCATTGTTTCGCGTGCTGTGTGGCTTGTGGCACCGTCTTGCTGAAATCACGTGTCAACCAAGTTCATTTTGGGCCAAAAATTTAGTCACAATATTCTGAATAGCCGTCTCAGAAGGTCGACCAAACTGACCATAATGTGGAAAAAATGACTGAATTTTGATTATAAAATTCAATAAACTTCGATGGAATTTGTATGATTATTCTGGTGAACGGCAGTGATAAGCACTCAGGATTTCAAAATTTTGTGATTATGATGACTGAAAATTCATCACCAAAATAGTACGCTGAAATTATCTGATTGTGATGCTTTGTTATCGATAAATCAAATCGGTATCAAAAGAACACTAGATTTGAAATAAAAAGCAACGAAATTAAGGAGGAATCCACTTTATTCATGTTCTTTTGGTTTGCTGCGTATCTGAAAAGAAAATGGCTGGGGAAAGTGGCTATTGGCTTAATTATTTATTAATGCAACATATCTATCTATTATTTTAACTCCGGCCGTTTGCCGTTTCATTAAGCATTTTTCGCCAAATTCTTTTAAATAAGTATTAGAAGCTTTGACAAAAAAAAGAAATGACAACTTTGATTTTGCCTTAAAATTTTATCAAATCGTTCACCAGGGGCAAATCAAAATTTTTTTGATTTGTGATACATGATTACTGATTGATTAGTTCTGGTGAACACGACCATTGTTCGTTTGTAAGTCGATTCATGGCTAAATTATAGACACATCTGAACATGTTTGGCAGTGACCCAAGACACGAAACCAAAGTTAGCTGTCGATAACAGTGCTGCGAAAAGAAAGTTGCTTAAAAATCACCCTTTGTAATCCTTTAAGCTTTTGGCATATGTAGTTTCTTCCATCAATTAGGAATGACTATTCTTCCCTGGTTTCGTTTTAATGATATGCTAGAATCTTGTGCGTGACCAGAATATCGATAATAATATAATGTCCGTTAATTCTTTAATGTCAGTAGCTGATATCTTCGTGGATTAGACAGGATTTTGCTTAAAAATTAATGAATTTAAATAGTAAATGAAATTTGGAGTATAGATTTGTTGTCTATATGTAAATGTCAATTGTTTATATTTTGTTTTTTTTGGCAGGTGGGCGACGAAATCCTGGCCGTCAATTTGGTTGATGTCACTCACATGTCGCTCGATGATGTCGTCATCATCATGTCAATTCCCCGACGTCTGGTCCTGGCCATTAGGCAGCGGAGGGGCAATCGCGGAGCTGGTTCGCCTGGACCGCCGACGTTGTCGAGGCCGGAGCAGAAGCCGCCGCCGGTGGTGGTGATTAAGCGTGATCTCCGAGACGAGGATCTGGATGAGACGGATCGAATGCCGCGCCCGCGTTCATCACGTGAAAGACGTACAGGTAGTTTAAAATGAGGGCCGTGTTTAAAATGCTAATCGATGCTCCTTCTCTATCTCTTCCCAATCCACCAATCCATCCAACCACCAACCAACCTGTAGGAGATGGCCGCGAGATGACCGAGTCACGTTCCAGACTAGGATTGGGACTCAACAACTACAGTCCCCAGTCGGAGCAACTGGACATGTACTACAACACGCGAGCCGGAGTCAATGCCATGGGCGAACCACCGAATTGGGGATACAAACCGCCGGCGCCGCCATCGTCAGTGATCACGGAGCAGCCCACCAAGGGACACGCCTTTGCGCCCTCTCACGCCTACTATCAGAACGCCGGCACGCTGGAGAGTCTTGCGGAGAAGGTGCACGCCTTCTACCCGGGAGCACCTGGTCAGCCAGTGGGTCCCTCGCGACGCATGTCCACGGGCACCGGCAATGTCAACGTCGGATTGGCCCAGCAGCACGCGCGCTTCCCGCGCTCCGGCTCGGATCAGCACTTGCCGCGGGTGGAGTACGCCGATTACTCCAACTCCCTGGGCCGCCACTCTCTGCTGCGTTCCAGCTTGAAACCAGGAACGGGTGCTCCCATGCCGGTGGGCGTGGGTGGCACTCTGGGTCGGTACGGCCGCTACGAGCAACAGCGGGGCGGAGTTCCAAAGTACGGACCGCCGGCAGCGGGTGCCCAGTCGCTGACACGCCGGTCGCGACCCAACCTGGACTACTCCAGTGACACGGAGGCCACGATTGGACCGCGACCCAGTTACTATTACTACAACCGGCCCGCCATTGGCAGCATGCCGCGTGGGGCAAGTGGAGTGGGCGGCGGAGCGGCTGCCGCAGCTGCTGCGATGCTGGCCGGTGGCACCGATCTCAACAAATTCAACTCACTGCCCAGGGAGCGTCCGGGCGTCAGGTTACAGGGCATCCGCTCGCGCCTGGGCGATCGCTTGATCGACGAGAACGACGGCAACATTTCGGCGCCGGAGTTTGATGCGCGGCGTGGGCGGGATCTGCGACAACGCATCACAGCCAGTCCCGGTCCCTCGATCTTCACGGCGGACGAGTACCGCGCCTGGCTGAGACGGGCCCCGAGCAGCTCCGCCATCGCGGAGCAGATGCGCATGACCCGGGACATGTTCGCCCAGCCGCGCTCGCACCGATTCTCCTGCAGTGCAGAAAACATTCACGATGCTCTCAGAAATGTAAGTCATCCTTGGAATATCCCGGCGAACCCAAGAAAGCATATTCTTTTTAGTTTGTTATTTTAAAAATCAATAATAAACCAATTAAGAAAATTATCTTATTTTGTAATAACTAAATTGAATATTTATACTTTATAGGTATATGTATGTGTGTACATTCTAAATACAAAAATTAAATTTTTTTACCCTGCCGTGTAGCTAATTTATTAATGTGTTTAATAAGACAACTAAGACAGTCGACATCAGATTTAATTTTAATTAACTTAAATAAAATTTAAAAAGTTAACCTCGCGATTATTAATTTCAATCGCATGTAACTTCTATGATTATAAATAATAATTTAAATTAAGATTTTTTACATGTATCAACTTAAATTAATCTTAAAAATTTATTTGGACAAATAACTTTTATTTACATCTTTTAAAATAAATGTTGGCAATTCATTTTTATTATAAAAGTTGAAAAATAAGATTTATTTTATGGAATATGAATTGAAATTTAATTATCATTTTAATATTATTTTTGATCAAAAAATCAAAGTTAAAATAAAAGAGTGTCCTGTTTCCAGGATCCTGCATCCTGAAGATTTTCCATTCATCTTTATATTTATTTTATTTTATTTTTATCAGGCTTGATTTGTTTGAACTCATAACTGCTGTTTGCGATCCGTAATTAAGTACTATTCACTTGAACCAAGCCATGACTAGGCCAATAAGATTCAAGCCTAAATATCTTAGAATGTAAAATATAAATATAAAACTTACAGCTATACACCGTGTTATGAACAAGTTTATTCGATAGCGTAAATACATTTATTAGATATTTGTAATCAAAAAAAACAAATTTGTAATGAAAACCATATTAAATATTTATAAAGACACAAATAAAAATTTGCTTATAATTGTGTTAATCGCTTATCTTTGCAGACGGAGAGCATTTACTCCAGCAGAACGGGCATTCTCGGCGCTGGCACGCTGGACCGCAATCTGGGACTGACCCGACCCATTTCGGCATTGCCCGTGCGCTCCATGTCCTCGCAGCACATAGGGGGCGCGGGTTCCATACGCTCGCCCAGCATACGGCGGATGCGACAGCTGCTGGAGCTGTCAGCGGGTCCGGCCAGTCCCAGTGGCAGCATCATGAGCACCGCTGGCCATCAGAGTCCGGCGCCCACCCCGAGCGCCACGTTGCCGCGTCCCCATCGCCAGATCGACATTAATCCGGCGGAGTTCGCCAAGTACAAGCTGGACAAGCCCATTGTCGACATTGGCGGCATCTCGGGCATGCTCTGGATACACTTGCTGGCGGGACGAGGACTGCGCACAGCACCGGAGCTGGGAGCGCAGCATGCGGCTGGTGGGGCACCACCTCAGCAGACCAGGGATCTCTACTGCGTCATTGAATGCGATCGTGTGCACAAGGCACGCACTGTGGTGCGATCTGGAGACCTGCAGTTCGACTGGGACGAGTCCTTCGAGCTGGATTTGGTGGGCAACAAGCAGCTGGACGTGCTCGTCTACTCCTGGGACCCACAGCACAGGCACAAGCTCTGCTATCGCGGTGCCATCTCGCTCTCCGCGGTGCTGCGACAGTCGCCCCTGCACCAGCTGGCCCTGAAGGTGGAACCGCGTGGCACCATCTACATCCGCATGCGTCACACGGATCCCCTGGCACTGTACAAGCGTCGTGGACTGCCCAGCTTGCGTGCCGGCTACCCGACGCTGTTTGGCGCTGATCTCGAAACGGTGGTCAACAGGGAGTCGAAGGGAGCTCCGGGCTGCGCCCCAGTACCAATTGTGCTAAGACGCTGCGTGGAGGAGGTGGAACGGCGGGGTCTCGATATTATCGGACTGTATCGCCTGTGCGGATCGGCGACCAAGAAGCGTCTGCTGCGCGAGGCCTTCGAGCGCAATAGCCGCGCCGTGGAATTGAGCCCGGAACACGTTCCTGATATTAATGTTATTACCGGAGTGCTCAAGGATTACCTCAGGGAGCTGCCCGAGCCGCTATTTACGCGTTGTCTCTTCCAGATGACAGTCGACGCATTGGGTAATGCCACGCACACTATTTTATCTATGCACTTCACATTTAACTTCATTTAAGTTGTTACTTTCTAAAGAGTTAGCTTTGAACTTTTAGCTCGGTTCAGTTCAAAGACTCTTTGCAGCCTTGAATAATTGGGTTTTTTCTTTAAAACTGTTTATCAGGGAATCAAACCGAAACGAATGTCGGTATCAGTTACGGTTTCGGTTAAGTTAGGTAACATTTTAGGATATCGGTTTCTAGCGGTTACCGGTTATTTGAGTGTTTTTCGTTTTCGATTTAAAAAAAAAACGGGATTGACAACTAAATTTAATTAAATTATTGATTGATTTGAAACTAACCGTTATGCAGGAATCGGTACTTATCGGTTATTTCGGTTTGAATAATCTCGATATTTCTGTTTTGGTATAATAAAAAAGATTTGTTTCGGTTACGGTTTCAGTTACAGTTCCAGTTTCAATCGGCTAATTATCGGTTAACGGTTACTAGTTTTCTTTGGATTCTTAGTCTTACATTTTATTGAATTTCGTCTTTGATCCAGGGACTGAAAATAACTGTTATTGATCCAAGTTGCAACTAAAAAAATCACATAAAAGGACAAATGCGATTTTTGTTTAAAATACATCAAATTGTTTGTAAAAACACTATCTCTGAAAAAGCTAATAAACTTATATTTGAGACTTTTATTATACAAATTTTTAGATTTTTATTATACCAAACAAAAATAATGATTAAATTTGATATTTTATTAAATAATCTTTATTTTGTTTGATGTTATAAAAATCAATATTAAAAATTATTTAAAATTTTCTTATTATTTTTTTAATCAAAACTAATTAAGTATGATTTATAAAGTAAAAGTCTTTAAGCAATTATTAAAATTAATTTTTATTTATATTCCTCATAACAGTTTCGGTCCCTGCTTTGATCACTTTGATTTTCAGATATTATTATTAATTTTCTCTGTGTTAGCTCATTTAAATCCATTTGCATACCACTAAGAGCTGAGAAATTTGTTTCGATCTAAATAAATAAATGAATTCCAATTCCGCAGCTGTCTGCCTGCCAGATGACCCCGAGGGCAATGCGAAGTTGATGCTCAGTATTCTCGACTGTTTGCCCAGGGCGAATAGGGTGAGTGTCGCTTAGATAAGCAGGAGTATGCATTACGTTTATCAATTGTGAAATGCTTTCGCAGGCCACCCTAGTTTTCCTGCTTGATCACCTGTCGCTGGTGGTGTCCAACTCGGAGCGGAACAAGATGTCGGCTCAGGCGCTGGCCACTGTGATGGGTCCACCGCTGATGCTGCACTCGGCGAGCGCACAGCCAGGAGCTGACATTGATCATGCTCAGCCCATAGCGGTACTCAAGTACCTGCTCCAAATCTGGCCGCAGCCACAGCAGACGCAGCATCAGCAGATGGCGCAGCACAGCTTGGCAGTTGGTGGCATGGCCAATGCCAGCAGCATGAGCAATATGGCGGGCGTTGCTTCAGGTAACGTAATCACTGTGTCAATTAAGTCCAATAAATGTCCAGTTGCCCAGTCCAATGAAAACACACACTCACACACACACACACAGTCCACACGGAGTGAGAGAAAGAGAGAGACGCGTGTTTAACTAGTGGCACTTGCAACACTTGCAACATTTACAGTTTCTTTACGCTTTGAATGTGTAGCAGCAAGAGCAGCCTTCCCTTTTAAATCGAATCAAATCAAAAAGACGGCAAACCGTTAACACACATACTATATAATCACACTCACACACTCACACACTTACACACCTAGACAAACACACAACTTGATCAGTCCCAGTCCCAAGCCACAAAATGATCGTTCACATTAATATTGATTAATACAGAGTCCTATGTAGACAGGTCGGCGCGGCGAGTCAACAGGGCAGCGTGGAAGCAAAGTCAGTGCGTTGCCAGCGGACAGACAGCAAATCCTACTGCAGCAGCAGCAGCAGCTCATGGCGGCACAGGGCAACCTACTGCGCTCGTCCACTTCGGTAACCAACATACTCTCCCAAGGCCATCATCCGCTCTCAGCCACAGCCAACAGTCATCTGTATCAATCAGTAGTGGGTCAGTTAGCTCAATCGCATCGAGCCTTGCAACAAGCGGTGCAACAGGTAAACAACAACAACAACAACAACACCACCAAACAACATTAACAACAACAACAACAACAAGAAACAAACACTAACAACAAGATCAAGCAGCAAGAGTCTTAAGTCAATTTAATTGATGAGGAAAATTCTTAGTTTTCACTCATTTCGTTCTTTATCTCTGTGAAGTTTTGTGGCTTCTATTAAGCTCCCAATTTCTTGTCTGTTTTAAAAACTCTTTGACATATTTAATAACATTGATAAATATGGAGCTTTCGATGATCGTAAGATCACAAAGCTATACAGTTTACATGCCACACGATCTTACATGCCACATACACAAACATGCAACATTTTCTACAACTCTTTCTTGCTCTTCTAACTTTTCCTGTTGACCGTTTGTAAAAGCGTAATTTAATTTCAAATAGCTGAACAATTATATAATTTATAAAGCATTAACTATTGTTCATTTGATTTTGTGCTTTTTAAAAAACTACTAAATCAGGCATGCCACAAAAAACACTAGTGAAAGTGATTTCAGAAAAAAGCAATTCCACTTCGAAAATTTCTCCGTGCCACAGAAATTCGTGTGATTTAGGTTTTTAAGCATGTTCATCAACCTTTTCGTACTAGGCTGCTAAGGGTTGGCCCCTTCTCAGATTAAATTTCCCAAGGGTTTGTTTAGCAATTTTTGTAAGTTTATTATTGCTGAAAAGTAGGTTTTTATTTTATTTCTTCTTTAATTAATATTATTTAATTTATTTATTTAATAATTGATATTGTATAGCCTAAAAAAATTTAAAAGTTATTGGCGCGACAAACAATGAAAGTTACTCAACAACTCTAATTTCCAAATTTCGGACAAAATATGTGACATTATTCTCATGGCATCGGATGCCAGTGAATTGAGCGATGATTTCGTTTCACCAAAAATTGTGCAGGTGATTGAGACTGTGGCACGGAGAAATGAAATTGACGTGAAACTCAAGTGAAAGAGATTTATGTGGCATGCCTGAATATGAAATATTTCATAATTTGCCGTCAAATTTTGATCGACGTTGTAACTGTGATCTATATATATATATATTTAAATGTATTAGCCTTAATATGTAAAAAATACATTAATTATAATAATGACGATAATATTGATAATGATAACGATATTAATGATGATGATGATGATGATGATGATTTGAGCGATGTGATAATTGTTAACGGCGTGCTAAGCATGATTGGCCCACTACTGGTAAAAATGTAACATCTCGATAAAACTCGTACATAGTCATAGTACATACTCATATACGTATACGTAATGCCAATCCAATATATACTGTATGTGTACAATACACTTCATTCAATTGTATCTATGTTAACATTTCGCCACACACACCATCTTCAATTCCATTGTACAAAGTTCATCAATTTTCGGCCGTTTGCCTCCCAGAAGCCAACCTCCAATTAAGTATCTCACATTAGCACATCTATGACAGAGATCCGTTTGTTCCAAGTAACCAAGACATGGCTAAGATGTCTTCCGTTTGACAAAACTAATCATTTTCCCTACATAAAGTAGACTAACTGCTGTAGAATGAAATCTAATTAAAGTAAACCCTTTGAATTGTTGTGGAATAAACTCTAGGAGAGAGCTCAATAAACGCTTTCCTGCTCTGTTAACTGTTTGCTACAATATTAACTGCACCTTTATTGAGGCACCTTGTTTTGCATGCTACACCCCTTTCACCTTTCACTATTCACCTTATCAACCTCACATTACATTCGAGCACCGCTTTCTACTCGTAATCGAAACATCAACTGGGATTGGTTATCATTGAATTGGCTGCACACCTTGCCAAGTGTTTTTGTGTAAATGTACTGTATGTTTTTTGCCACGCCCACACCCACGCCCACAATCGTACTTGCCACAGACAAGGAGACACCAAATTCAAAATTCAATTCAAAAATTACCACACAATTTGCACCAAGATCCAAGATTCTCACTCGTAATGTCTCCTCCCCCGCAGTCTTAGCGTATTTCTAGTGACTCTATCAATGCCAATTAACACTGGACCAATGCCATGTTGTGTGTCCGCTCTCTTCTCTTTTCTCTTTTCCTGCTCTTCTCTTTTCGCGCCATCCCTTGCAGCCCTATCAATTGGCGGGCTCAGCGGTCTCAGCAATTCCCGACCAATCGCCACTGCCACTTCCAGGCACACCCTCCCCCGGCAGTAGCTCAGCGTCGACGGGCTCCGGCTCGGGATCGGGCTCGGGCAAGAGTAAGTGCATCCTTGACATGATGAAAGCAATTATTCACTCTACAATCCCCTCTTTACAGGCACTGATACCATCAAGCGCGGTGCCTCGCCAGCCTCAGTCAAGCAAGTGAAGATCATTGACACGCCCAGCCCGTACTCCATCGTACAGAAGAAGCCGCCGCTGCAGAAGGATGCGCCCGTCGACATTGCCACGCCCACCGGCCACTCGGAGGCGAGTACGGGGGCGGGCAGCTCAGCAAGTCGTAAGGGCGTCGACTTCTACGAACCGCACAAATCCAAGGCTGGCGAGGACTCGTACAGCTCCAAGTATGACACCAAGAAGAACAACTACACCAGCAGCTACACTCACGGCAAGTCCTCTACAGCCAGCAATGGCAGCACCACCGGCACCACTGTCACCACCGATGACTACAAGGCCATTCGGAACAAGTCGAGTGCCACCTCCAGCTCGAGTTCATCGCAGGCGACGGTGCTGAGTGCTGGATCCACGGCCACCTCGGCACCGACCACCTCCTCAGACGACTCGGACGACTTGGTCTCCTACAAGTCCTCGGCCTCCACGAATGCGCTGCTGGCCCAGTCTCAGGCCATGACCACCAGCCAGCTGATGTCCAAGTATCTCAAGCGGGAGCCCCGTGTGCAGTTCACACCCATCAAGTCCCCGGAGTCACCCTCCCCGCCCGGCGGTGGCGATGGCCTGCCAAAGGGCACCTATCAACTGATCACGCCCAGCTCCAGCACCAGCTGCCTGGCAAAGCCCGGCGCGACCACAGGCGCCATCAGCAAATATGCGACATCCTCGGCAGCGCCGAGCTCAGCGGAGGCCAGCGCAAATCCCAAGCTGTCGTCGCCCTCGAGACTGGCCAAGGATGGCAAGTCGAGTGGCGCAGTAAGTGGCTCCACTGGCTCCTCTTCCCTCGTGTCGAGCGGCAGGCGGCTGTTTGACAGTCTCGCCTCGTCGTCTTCCTCGGAAACGGAGACAAAGACTTACATTGGCGGCACCACCGTCGCCAGCGGGTCCAACACCACCACAACCTACACAAACGAGTCTAGAAACGCAGGCAACAGTAGCAATAAGTCAGGTTCGGGATCGGGATCGGGTTTAGGATCGGGGTCAGAGCACAGAAGTTTTGGCAGTGCGCTGTTCGGCAGCAGTGCCTTGGGCAATGGCAATGGACATGGCTCGAGCAGCCACGCCCCTTTCCAGTCCAGCAACAGCCCCTTTTCCAGCACCAATGGCCACAATGCCCAGCACTTGTACGGCACGTTGCCCAAGAATGGCGTTGCCAACGGTGCCACACTCTTCGGGGCAAGTACCTCGGCCAGCTCGTCCTACCACTCGGGCAGCGGCACGGCCAGCAGCAGTGGGGTCAGCTCGATGACGGGCTCCACGAACAGCTACGATTTCTATACGAGCTCTGGCAGCGCGGCCAGCCACAGTTCGCGGCCCTTGGCCAACGGGGGCAACAACTACCACACACTGGGCACCTATCGGGCCCAGTACGCGGCAACGAATCCCTTCCTCGACGCCTTCGACGAGAAGCCCAGTAGCAATGGAGGCAGCAGCCATCACCAGGCCGAGGATAAGCATTCTCTGACCAGCTCGGACAAGAGTCATCAGCGCGCCTCAATGGTGGCTGCCTTCCAGTCCTCGGGCGACTCCAAGAACGGCAGCGATGAGTACGATGATCTCAAGTGAGATTCTAGTTACAAATGCTGAAAGCCTTTTTTCGAGTATTTACAGTTTACAAATTTACAACAAAAAATGCAGAAATAAATAATAACATACGAAGCGAAAAAGGTTGAAACACAAACGAAGAATAAAAGCAAAAAAAAAAGAAAAACATTGAAACGATCATATTAAATTACCGCTGCAGCATGAAATCTTAAGAAAAAATTAAAATGGCTGCCAAGCTTTAAGTGTTCGTGTGTTTGAATGTGTGTGCGCGTGTGTGTGTGCTTGTGGGTGTGTGTTAACAGCTTTGCCTTAGCAGCATTTACATATCTGTTAAGCTCAACAGTTGGCAGCCATTTGGTTGCTAAAGAGATATTAACAATAAACTGACATTAACATTTACGAACAGTATTCAAATCCAAAAACAAAAGCTAAACCCGATAATCGCTTAACGATAACCGATATTCTATACCCTGCTCAGTAAAGCAAAGAATCCGAATCGTATTCAAAATAAGTGAAAAACGTTAAACAACTCGATAGCTAAACAAAAAGGTTGAGCGTGCATTTAATTAATTTTACATATATACATACATAGGTCACTCACCAAAAGTTACAGATTTGAAGATAACATGGGCAGGCATATACACAGGAATACACTTACCTTTGTATGTATAGGACCGTATGAACAGTTTTCTCCCAGCAAACCCTCTGACGTAATATATGCGTATGTTAGCTTACTTTAAGACGACCAAATCTCTTAACTATTAAAGACGAATAAATTTAGCTAAAATATTGGACAATTTTTCGAGCAATATATTTGCCTACAGTGTTTCTCTAAGCCTCTTAAATATACTTACATACGAACATGCATGCATCATTCATCAGACATCAGACATAAGGACATGTATGAGCATATAGTATGTTCTTACATCATGTACTTCCGCAGAAGTTAGAGTATACAATGGATACTTACGAGTCTATTTTAACTTCTGCTCCTTTAGATTCAATTCACTCAAGCAAATACATTCACATATACAGCATACATACATACATACAATACAATACATGAATTTATTGACAAATCGATGTGCTTAGTTTTTTGTATGAAACAAAGTCTGATATACACACTAATATACAAGAATACGGTATATAATATTCTTAAACATAAATATACAAGAAAACATAAGAAATATACATATATATAAATAAATAAATATATATATATATATACATTATACAGTGACAAACTAAAACACGCTTTGCGACTATAACAAAGAAAAGTCTACAAATTTTACAGCCACTTTTTGTTTGAATGCATTAACTACAGCTTTTTATAAACTGTATAACGCGTATGCATAACTAACTTGACTAAATTGAAACAAACAAATTAAACTACATATAATTATATTTGATAACAATTCCTATTAAACTGTAAATACCCACAATGTACTTCAAATTCGTGTGCTTTCGATCAGCTAGTTGACTGGTTATTTACTCAGCTATTCAGCTAGTTAACTGATCAGCAGAATCGCTGAATCAGCTAAGTAAGTTAATCAGCTAATTAGCTAGTTAGTTGGTTAGTTGTTCAGCTGGTCGGCTTCAAAGTTAATCATCTAGTCAGCAATTCAGCTAGACAGTCAATGTTTACCAAATAAATATTTAGTTTCTAGTGATAGAGATAGTAATCTACTTAATCTTAGGATCTTGCTAGCATTTGTAGTGCTAAGCGAATTACTTATAATTTTATTTAGGAAGCCAGGGAGCATCGTAAGCAATAAATAAATAGTTATTCCCACATATTAGAGACACCGAATACCAAAGTCAAAATAAAAATAATTCATGAAAATCGTAAACACCAATAATTGAGGGCATTTGTACTTACTATATGTACTTGTGTACATATATATTTGCATATGTGAGTCAATAAAACGTATGTGTAGCAGGTAGAGAGATTTATGTTAGTTACCTTATGAAACACCAGCATAATCATTCGTCTTCATCAAAGTACAACTTTCTAAAACACAATGAACAACAATTTACAAGATATACAAATCCAGATTAGATTCCGATTGCGATACAGATTCAAATTCAAATCAATTAGCAAAACATGAATAAAAGATAATTACGCGTGTAGCCAAGTCAGTGCATTATTTGATATTAAACAAGAATATTTAAGTAAATGTACGCAGAGATCTTATTATAATAATGGATCGAGATTTTAAATAGCAAATTATTCGGTTAATTGTTGTCACATTTATTTTATACGAAACAAGACGAGAAAAACCAAACAAAGGAAAGCATTTTAAGTGTTAAACATGAAATACAAAACCAAAGAGTTTAAAACAACAACAACAACAAGATAGGAACATGAACAAAACCTAGTTGAAGCTAATTAATTTTTATATACGAGAATAGTAAAAATTGTTGATTATTAAATATAGCGCGTAGTGTTTTTAAAAGCAACAACTAAGCTAACAACAATTTGTTTGTACTTTTTTTTTCATTGCAGGTGATCAAAGAAAAATATAAATGTTTTCGCTGTCGCCTTCTTTTAAAAGAAAATTCTGGCTAATCATGTTATTTAAACTTTTCAAATAGTTTTGTTTGATTTAATCAAGCTTTAATCGTTGAACGAGCTAAAAGTTATAACAAACAAAAGTTAAAGGGAAAACCAGATTTCAATTGATTTGCAAGTTGTTGTGGCTTCTTAATTATAGCTGAGCTTTAGATAAGATACAAGCGTTGCCGGCAGGCTTAGTTAGTGTTAGTTAATTGTGGTGTTTTTGTGGTGGTGGTGGTGGTGTTGGTGCTGCTGGTGGTGCTGGTGGTGCTGGTGGTACACCAGTGGGGGCCTGTTGCATGCGATCGGTTTGTGCTTTAATTGCTGCGTATGTTTATTGTTTGGACTGTGCTCTGGGCTTGAACTTGCTTGATAATTAGACTTGTACTTTCTAAAATATATGTTATGGAAATATATCACTGTGTCATATCGTATAACAAGTAGGGGATGCCAATCAAGAAGAAGAGTAACAAACGATAACTTTATAAAGCAAAAGCATATTTAAATTAAGAAATATAACTAAAATTAATAGCGGCAAAGCAGCAACTATAGTTAAATAATAAAAAATATCCAATTGGCGAACAACCACTACAAATTGTATATGCATTTAATTTAGCCTTAACAATTAAATAATTAAATTAACAACTACATACACAAAGGTAACAAAACAAATATGTTAATGACATTTAGTGAGCAAAAATGAATTGAATAATGATAAAAAATAATGCGAGTACACAAAAAAGAAGCCACACGAAATTAATGTTAGTTACCAGAACAAAAAATAAAACGAACTAATTTATTGAAATGTATTGCACAATATTGTACACTTATAAATATTAGTAAAAAGTAACTAAAACCTAATAGAAACAAATACGAAGGCAGCAGCAGCGCTAGCTAACTATACTTGTATGTATGTAGATCCCTAGATTCCAGACTTGTTTACAAATGTTCAAATCCTAATTTATGTGCCCCACACACGTATGAGTATTGTTTCAGCATCGGTGTCCGTGCACACGAGTACTCGTAACAGCTCAGTTGTACAATAGCGTAAATAAGTTGGATAAATGTATAAGTACGACTTATGAATAAGTATGTGAATTTATGTGCGTATGTATTAAATGTGCCTGAAGAATTCATTTAATTTTTAAAGCAGGGAGAATTTTCTTCGATTTGAACCTATAAACCACATTTTTGGGGATTAACTTTGAAAGAATAACTTTAATTCGTAGCACATTTGTGCGAAAATTTCTTTTGTCGAACTTAGAACAAGAAAATGGAGACCAAATGCTCAGGGCTTAGCGAGTTATTATAAACAAAATGATATACAAAAAACAACCAAAAATTAAAAGCAAAACATATTTAAGAACTAATTATAATACATCATGAGCATGCTCCATTATAGTTAACAAGTACTAAGCATTTCAGTTGCATTTTTTGGCTTTTGTCATTCTGCAACTTCAATAACAACACCAAAAACAACAAACACAACACATTAACATCAATATCAACATCAACATCAACAAGAGGAACAAGAACAATCCAAAAAAACAAACAAATTTACAACTTCAAGCAATCAATTTTGTTATAAAGACTGAATGGAAAATCAAGAGAACACAACTCCCGAAGCAACCAGAGAGTTTTCATATCAAATGACAAACGTTTTTCTAAGATCCCCAAATGAAAGAAAAGCCTCAGTTATAATCATTCCAAGAGTACTTCATATTTTTTTTAACCATTTCTAGCGCCTTCATAATCCGAAGTATATAGTCAAATATAGCGGAAAAAAATTCAAATATTACCACCAGCATTTTGCTACATACAAAATATAACTAAACCGCAATAATAATAATAATGATAAATTATAGTCTAAAATATACATACTAGTTGAGAATCGTATAAAACTAGGTGGCATTGTACTTTAAAGCGAGGTTATCAACTGGAAGAGAAGAAAAGTATACAATGGATAGCAAATAACTGAAAATTAAACAGCGTAATATCGAAAGCACATTCAATTTGGAAATGATTTTCGAAACCCACCATTGAAACTGAACGAAAATGAAGAAATGATTCAATCAAAGGCCACATAAGTATGTCCGATCTTTTGAACTGACTTGTTATATTTCGGTTTTCCGCCACAATTTCAAATTCGATTGTGAATAGAGATGGAAAATAGAAGCAGCAATATTTCAATGTTAAGCATATAAAACGATAATCCAATTAAATTGACACATTTGATGTACATATGCATACGTATCGGAGTGGCATACGCAAATACTTACATCTATGTACATATGCGCAGCAACCAAGCTAAACCAATCCAATGAAACATCCGAGAGAAGCAACTTGCAAGCGAAAACAGATAATACTCTGATTTACCACTGCCACAGAAGTTAAAGTAAAAATAAAAATAGAAATAAAAGAGAACGTTAACGTTTACGTTATTATAGACATAAACATACCACACATGCATTGGTGGTATATACGATAAATACATACTTACATTTACATACATACATGCATAAATACATACTTTGCAAGTATATAACAAGGAAAAATTCATTACAACTACATAACATAACATAAAGTAATATGAATATGCGTATTATGAAACGAGTAACGCAGTAAAGAATTCGCATACGTTGCATAAACAGCATTAATAATAAATACATATGAATATATAAGTCAACTAAAACTTATTATTTATTCAGAATAATAACAATGATAACAATAACAAAACATTATCTTATAAACGGCATTAACTAAATCCAAAATAGTTCTTTGCGTGAGATTAAAGCGATGTTACATTATTTAATGAAAATATATACATATAAATAAAATATATGCAATGCCTTTGTTTTATTTCAATGGGTACCATTCGTTCACCTTTTTTTGGGAACTAACAGTTGAGTCAGAAAACTTATTAAATATGATAAAGTAATTTTCTCCCAACTTCTTAAAGTATTTGCCTTTTTTTTTTACTTCTGAAAGTTCTAAAAGTCCTGATTTAAAATGATTTTAAGAGAGCTTGTAAATATTTTAATATAATTTACATCCAATCAAGATAAATCGGTGTACCAGCGACTCCTTGTCTTCGTATTAGTGTTCCCCTTAAAATACAATTCGAGGCATGCAGCCCCAGAACCTTAACTATCGCGTTTCGGACTAGAGAATGAGGCGAAAAGATTAACATTTTGAATGCAATAAAATTGTATATCCCTCGACAATTCACATTGGGCGATTTGACGATTTTTCTGGCATAAACTACAATTTTAAAGCTAGAGCTTTCAAATTTGGCATGAACCTTAATTAGACTAATTTAGAATTAACCATTTTATTTTTTTTTTATTTGGACCACCCTTTAACTTCCTCTTCCTCATCCGACTATGAGAAAAATGTGTAAAATATTTTTAAAAAATCCAAATATAAAGCTAGAGACCTGAAATTTGGCATGAATCTTAAATAGACTAAAGTCGAATTTACATGTTTTTTTGTTTTTTAATTGGACCTAGTTTTCTACCCCTCATTTTCAATGACTCAGTGAAAATGTAAATTTATTTTTTTTATTATCTTAAATATAAAGAGAGACATCTGAAAGTTTATATGTTTGCTAATAAAACTAAAATAGAATTTACAATTTTTTTTGTATTTTAATTTGACAGTGGGCTCACCCCCTTTCATATCTGACTCCGGGAAAAGTCTGATTATTGTACCAAGTTTTAGCATTTATTTATTTGATATTGCGCAAGAATGCGCAAAAGATATTAATAACACTATATACTAGAGGCTTTAGTTAATAACTTTCCATATTTGGTTGCTTGCGCCACCATGCACTTTATAAGTAATACTCCACGGAACACAACTACATTTGATATTTTTCTTGCTAAAAACACATTAAACAAAACAGTAGACAACAACAACAAAACACAAATTTTGTTACATATTACAACAAATATTTATTTTACATACCGTGAGCATTATTTTCCATATTTAATTTGATTTTTTTTATTAATGCGTTGCTTAATAATTTACGCTAGAAACATTGGAACTTAGCGGGTCAATTTTCAAAAGCGTGTGCTTTTACAAAACAGCTGACTTTAGAGAGTTGCCATAAGAGAAGAGTTGCCACCCAGCCCGAAAAAGAATATTTTTTAATCTAACTGAAGTGTTTACATTCAATAAATAAAGTCACATTTTGAAAATACAACCATAAATTTTTTGACTTTATGCCAGAAAAATCGACAAATCGCCCAATGTACAATTGTGAAAAGTCGAAATATTTTGTTGTGAAGTCCTTGGTAAAAGCTTGAAAAGAGTTATAATTGGAAATCGGAATCGAATCGGAATCGGAATCGGCAATCGAAATTTAAGTAGCGATTTAAAGCAACATCCATTCTTTCTCTGACTGCCCCACGGCCCCAAAAAAGTATTACACTGATTGCAGATCGTAGAAGTCCATCTAAATTTAAAAATGTTCATCGATAAACTTACAATTATTTTCTTACATGCTCCAGGTCACCAAATCTGAATATGAAGTTTTTTGCTAGCAAATTGTTTTGGATAAAACACATAAATCGAAATTTTCACAGAAGGGAAAGGAATATACTATTATGATTGGATATTCTGATAAAGCAAAAGCATATTGTATCACATCAATAAAAAACCTCTTTACGAGGTAAAAGTTTAGTGACGAAAACATTTTTATGCCCCAAAATTTCTGATATCCTATTCTGTGTCGAATAATATTAAGTTTTACATATAAATTATTTTAGCAAAATTTTTGTCTTTGCACAAAAAAGTAATATTTATTAGGTATGAAGAATTTAGCGCAATGTGCTGAGGGCCAACATTTTTTAAGATAACCGAGCTCGTCAGTTTTATACGCCGTCACTTAAACTCAGAATCCAATTCGTTTCACTGTCGTTTATATATTTCTAAAAAATATAAGTCAAGTTATATTTAATAACAACAACATAACATATATTTAATAATTGAGTTTTTTATTGAGAACGTATTCAGTTGCCGATATCTTAAAAACTAACTTTACAATTATTCAGAACTTAACATTACGCCTAAAAGCTTTCTATGCGTGTTGAAATGTGGGGAGTTTTGTGTGGAGAGTTTTACAGCTTTAAGCTGCAACTACTTGCTAATTTCCTCCATGGTTCTTGTCTTTGCTAAACATAATTGGCTTTAATAAATAAGGGTTCTCATTTCATTAGGTTCAAAGCTTAACTTTATTTTAAGATTTTCTTAAAAAAATAATATAAAAAAATATAGTAATGCAAACATTTGCATGCCCCAAAGTTTCTGATATCCAATTTTGCGACATCTACTGAATATACAGTAGGTTGCGAGAGCAAGATATTTAAATTTACCTGTCGCTGAATTGAAACGCTCAAGCATTCAATCAAAGAGTAGAAGTTTTGCTAAATTTAAAGTCATGTTTTCACTCAATTCAAAGATGAATAAAGTAAATTTTGATCGTTTGATTTTTAAAAAACTAAAGTTATATCTTCTCGTAATTTGAACATACTTTATGTTAAGTTTGGCATCAATGGAAAGGTCATTGAAATTCCGCTTGAACGATACAAAACTTTTCTTAAATCATTAAGTACCCATTGAAAATTTTGAATTTTTGTAAAAGTCTACTGTTTTGCCTTTTTCCTCGGTCTCAAACAAAAAATGTTTTGATGCAAAAAGTTTTTCTAAGCAATTCTAATAGTGACTGCAAAAAGAAATTCTCAAAAATTTTCAGAAAAATTTTGTATGACAAAGGAGGAAAAATGGGTTAAAATAGCCATTTTCAAAAAATCATAAAAAATACTAGCAATGAGATTTGAGAAAGCTCAAGGTCATATTTTCTCTCATGATTTCTCTTTAAATTTTAATAAGGCTCAAATAAAATTTGGTTGCTTTCTGTTTTAAGTATATCAGCTTTTAGCCAAATACATACTAAATATAGCCCAACTAATTACACTAGTTTACAGCCAAAATGCAAAGTGAATCATAGTATTTTTTTCTAATGGAGTTTGGCCCGCTAAACATGAAAATGGCATTTAAAATTTTTTTTATGGAAACGTTTTCGAAATAATCGAAATTTGAAGTTACTCCAACACTTTTGAGTATATTTCCATTTCTACTAATCTTCTTCTAATACTTCGCCATCTGTCAATGGATTTTAATGAGCAATACTTTTTTTTCTTTGGAAAAGTTTAAGCTTAACGTTAAATCTTTACAAAAGATTTTATCTTTGTAATTTATATTTTTTCCAGGACGAGTTGTTAGCTTTCAAACTCAAAAAATCACAAAAATCGACAATTTTCGAACTTTTTAAAACCGCTAGCACCTGAACTGCTGAACCGATCTTAATACTGTATGAAAGAAAGTTGAAGAAAATTAATTTACCTTTAATTTAAGTGCTTGCTTGGCCGGATTAGATTAGTAGGATTAGGATTAGTAGAAATGGAAATATACTCAAAAGTGTTGGAGTAACCTCAAAAATTCTAAAAAATTCGAATATTTCGAAAACTCTTCCACAAAAAAAATTTTAAATGCCATTTTCGTGTTGAGTGGGTCAAACTTCATAAGAAAAAAAATACTTTGATTCACTTGCAAAAAAAAGTTTTAATTTTGTAATCTAGTGTTATTAACTAACAAACTAATAATGATAAACAATAAAAATAAAAACTTTTTAAAAATTGTTGCTTCCATATTTGCAGAGTTTTCTTCATAATTTCTGCCTTGTACTTACCTACATCCTGTTAAGACATTGCTCTCTTAAAGTAAATAAGGCCATTTAAAAATAATAATTAAATCATTTCACTTGTATGACGTTTCATATGTATTTTTTGTGAAAATTAAACATAAGCACAAAGAAAAGGTATAGCTTTGAATACAAAATTAAAATTATAAGATTATTACATGTAACATGTTTTGTCTGATGAACTTAAAATCTTAAAATTAATTAAAGTTAAAATTAGTTATATTTTTAGTTTAAATTGGATAGTGTCGCGATGAAAGTAATTAAAAATTTTAAAACCTGTGTAAGTTTATTTTAACAACTCTTACGACTTCATTTTATATTTAATAATAAAACTAATAATAAAAATATGTTTAAAACTTAACAATAATGTAAAAAGTGTATAAGTAATTGGAGAAGTAACTGACAAGGCTCTCCTCAGCGCCTAAGTATATTGAAATGAGTACAACACATTCAAAAATGTATAGTTTTTAATGATTTAAATCATTTATTTTGTATTTATTTCTCAAATATTCTCAATAATAATTAATATTATAATAATTAATTAATGCTTGTAACATAACAAATATTCATCTCATTTCATTGTTTGAAATTTTATCCTCTGCGCACAATTCTATCTTTACTTGTTTATTCATTAATTCAGTTTCTTACCACATGCTTTATGTCTTCATATTGAATTATTAAGTATATTTCACGTTTGGTCACACTTCAAAATGTGCTTGATATTAGATAACATATCAAGCCGAATTCGAACACTTAACTCAAACATTTTGATTTGTTTTAATTGCGGTGTCCCATCAAATTTACGTGAAAATCGAAAATGTATACTTTAGTTTATAGTTTATCTTTTTTCTTATCATTCTCTTTTTTTTTTGTTTTATATTTTAATTGTAGTCGCTTTGATGTTGTTCTATTCATTCTTTGTTGCAGCCGCAATTTCATTTTTTGTTTTTAAATATATCAATATACTTATTCATTTCTTTTTTTTATATACAATACACATAATAGATTCATAGTAAAATTTGGTGAGGAAAATCTTGCATAAACATTTTGTTTACTTTCATTTTTTCGAGCATAAAATGATTATTTTTATTGATTTACCTTTTACGAGTAAGTTGTACAATTTGAGAGCACAAATGTTTAAAAGTGTTTATCTTCGTGTAAATTTAAGAAATTTGTTTTAACAAATGTTTCAAGTTCGATTTTGATTGTTTCGCGTGATTTTATTATTATTTTTCGTTAGATAAGCAATTTAGACTCAAGGATACATTAATGAAGCATTATTGGCAATATTTGTAAAATCTTTGATGTGTGTAAGTATGAGTGTGTGTAAGTGCCTGTAGAATAGCAAGAGAGAAAAAGAGAAAGTGTGAGAGAGTGGTGCATACATTTTGCTGGTTTCAAGTATTTGGATAAGATATTTTTAACTCGAAATTGGGTACCAATTGGCAGATCATAAGCCCATTTGATGTAGTTCTTGTTAATAAATGTTTTTAATATAATTTTTTATATTTAAAACTTGGACCCTAGTTGAATTTTGCCATAACTTTTCGAATAACGCTCACAAAATTTTTAGACAGGCCAAGGATACGAAAGAAAATGAAAGTGACGTTAATAAAATGAAGAAAAAGGTAAGGTAAGGTAATTGAAAACCGAATTAGATACGACTTTTTCATTATGTTTATGTTATTATTTGTATATTTAATTCACTGCTGCAAAATGTCTTGTTAGTTTCTGTTTTTAGTTTTATCATTTCACTAAAAATTAGGAACTTCTGTCTGCTTTATAACTTGTATGCTTGTTTGTTTCCTGTTTTTGTAGTGTGTTTCAATTCTTTAAAACTGAACTCAAATTTAATAAACAATTCAATATTAAAGAAGCAAGTAAAACACAGATTTTGCTAGCTATATAAGTTTGTATGATTGTTTCTATATAGATTTATTTATTTTTTTAATTTACTTTTATTTTATTCGAGTTGTATGCGTTCGCCTTCTGTCAAAATTAAAGAAGATAAAACTTTTAATACAAGCAAACGCATCAACAGTACCATTTCACTTCCAACTTTCACTTTTTTCTTTTGCTAAAATTCTCACATAAATTTATGCTACTAAAAATACTTGATAATGAGCACAAAAATCTATAAAATATTGTACCAAAAAACACTTTGAAATCAAATTCTTAAAAAAGTATACTGTAACTATACAACTAATATTTAATTTTGTCTTTCTCCGTTGGCAAAATATTTAACAAATTCTCTATGCTTTATTCTCTTATGACTCACTGACGACATTATGACGACATTATACGACCACTATAACTTCCACTTCTGGTTCTTTTGCGTAAAATATTTCCCCATTCTTCTTGTCAATTTCATCCAAAAACTTTACCCTTTTACTTTATATTTGTTTTAACACTCGATTGTTCACTGATACTACGATCCTTTTCCCACAATACTGCGGATTGGATGGCTATGGTATTTGACTGCTCTAAACTGAATTGTCTATCGGATTATGGTGTCTGTTTAAAAGGAAAAACTCGTACTTATGTGACAAATGTTGTTGATATGTTTCTGTTGATGTTATTATTGTATAAGTATGTTTCGCATGTGGTTTTCTTTTGTTTAAATAAAAACGGTTTTCCTAACGTTTCTTTATTTTTTTTTTAGATTGTACACCATACATTTTTTCCACAACTTGCACATATTTTCACTATTTTAGTGTTTGATTTGTTCAATGCAATTATGCATAGTTTTATAGCTACACTTACATATGGTACATTAACATAGGACTTATGTATCTATGTATATATGTATGTAAGTATGTAGAATATGTGGGCTTCAGCTTCACAACTAAAGTGTGTACGTACATATGTGTGTGTGGGTGTATGTATGTTATTCATATTTAGTCTTGAATTTATTATGCTTCAATTTGCATATTGGTAAAATCTCGTTTTGCAGCTCAAAATTTACAACTTATAACGGTTTGCTAGGCTTTATTATTTGAATTTGAATCATTATCTTTATATAAGTTTTTTTAAATATATATTTGATAATTTTTAGTATATGCAGTTGTTTGCTTTTTATGATTCAATCAGGCACCAGAGGCGAAAATTGAAAGTACAATGCTTATGAAGTTGCATTCGGTATTCCAACTGACGCTGTCTAGGCATTGTTTTTTGATTTATTTTTCGTTTTGTTTTGTTTTGTTAAATGTAATCAATTATGTGATAAATTTGTAATTATTAAATTCTTCAATGTATCTCTGTGTGTTCTACATGGTAAAGTAATACTTTTAGTGTTTTGTTTTTCTCAATTAGCTGCATTTTTTTCTATTTTGAACTCATTATGCATGCATTGTATGTTAGATAAGTATTTGTATGTATGTACGAGTATGTGTTCGTAGTTCTAATAATTCGCATGCTGCTTATTCGGTGTGTTCTTCATTATCAACATAAACACGCTGTAGCGCAAATTGTATCTATATTATCGTTGGGCTAAATATTTGATTACGCTTTGAACGCTCTATACCAGAGTACAGCCGCCTTCTATCAATGCATTTGGATTAATTGCAGTTCATGTTAATCGGTATATGTGTGTCTGTCTGTAAGGTTCACATACATATAAATATATATTATGAATAGAGCTTTACACATGTTTATATTCATTTTTTTGTTTAATTTATGCTTGGTTTCTGTTGTTGCTGTAAGTTGCTAGTAAGTTGTTTTTTTTTTTAAATACTTGTATGAAATTTTTGATTTGTCAAGAGTTCTCATTTGAAATTCTAGCAGTCGTGGGTTTGATATATTTTAATATATCTTCATTTATCTATGTATATATATATATGTATATGTATATCTCTTTTTACCTTGTATCGATGCGCTAACAAAACGTGTATATATGTTTATATGTATGTATCTATATAGTAGACATAGACATATAGGCATAGACATAGAGCATATGTTAAGTTAAGTTAATTAGTTAAAGTTAGATTAGGATAGAATGTATACATGAAACGCTAGAGTTTTCTTTTTAAAAAATGTACTTTAAGCTTTTGAGTTGCATGAGAAATGTGGTTTGTGGTTAAACTATGTTTCCTTTATCCTTTCTGCGTTTGCGGCCAAGTTCGTCACGTCAATTATCATACTTTTCTTTTACCACCAATTAGCCATTTAAATACTTGGCAGCTGATGACAGGCAATAAATTGCGAATATCGTATGATATTTAAAATTTTACACATTTTACAATGCATTTAACTGTTGCTTTTCGTACACGTTTTAATGTTTTCAAAATTTACCATTTCTGTTATTTTGTTAATTTTAAATTACGATCACTGCTACTTATGCTTAAAAACTAAATCCATACAATTTAGTTACAATTACAATTACTTTATTAATCATATTTGTTTTTATTTTTCCTTTTGTTCTTTTGCGCCAACGTAGTATAAATAATTATTTCACTTTCTAAATATATATAAACATTGATGTGTCTATCGTAAATTGTGCCTGTCTGTTTCTGTGTGTGCTTATGGTTGTGTGTGTTTGTGAGTGGTGTAGGCTTTTTGTAAAATTATCAAAAAATCATTGAGTTTTTTTTTTATTTTCTGCTTTTTCTGCTTTTTGTTCTTTTTTATCATTTTGTTTTCGTTTTGCTAAAAACACTTATATGTCTTTCATATTGGTATGCTTAGGTCTAGATATAATTATGATTCTTTTGAGATTTACTTTCGTAGCTTAAAATTTGTTTTATTTCCTGTTTCATGTTTTTGTTGTATTTCAATATATATGTATATATATACTTACTATATATATGTATGTTTTGTATGCATGTATATGTATGTATATCCATTATACAGTATAGATTTCATTCATTTTGTGTATATATAATATTTTTCTAATTTAACAACATTTACATATACACACACACAGAAGGTTTTACGTACGCTTTACTTTCAAATTGTTTATTTTTTCTTTTATTTTTTTTTTTATTTTCCTTTAAAAGATTTACTTTTGTTTTGTTTTAATGCTAAACGAATAGGCGTACTAACTTTATGATGGGATCTCTTCACACGCCCGAATAGTTTGATTTTATTTAATGTTAATATTAAATTTAATACATTTCGCAGCGCCTTTTGCTTGGCTTTTTCAATTACGAGTACACTTAGGATTTAGTGTGCACGTTGTTGATCTAATATTGAGATTTAATTTTAACATTACGTACTACTAACAAAATGAATAAAAAAAACATTTAAAAACTGCTTAAATGCTTGTTTGCCATTTAAGTTCAACTCTTGTTTTGTTTGTTTATAAAAACCAGGATTATCAATCAATCAAATTTCAATCACTTAAAATATAATAACAGTAAATACTCGTACATAATAAAATGTTGCTTATTTCCTCATTTTTTTTTTTTTTCTTGTTTAACATAAAGTTTTGTTGTCGATTTTGTTTTGCTTTGACTCTCTGTTTTTTAAAACCAAAACACAGTACAGTGCACTCAAATTACAACTAATTGTTTGCTTGTTTTTTTTTTTCATCTTCTTTTTGTTTCTCAATGCAACTTACTAGACTTATCGACTATATAATATATATTTAGATTTAACTTTAAGCTTATGATTATACGACGTCGCTGATTGTTTAGTGGGCTCTTTCCTTTGCTTTTCTTTTAAATCTGTTTTGTTATTTGATTTTAGTTGTGTTTCTCATTTGAATTGGTATTCACCATATAAGTAGAAGTGTATTTAATTGTATAATTAATTGTAGTTTTTTAATTTCTTTTAGAATTTCTGCAATTCGAGTTATGCTCAATAATGTAAACAGTTATTATTTTATTTTTGTTATTTAAGAATTTGTATGTTGTGTGTATATAGATTAGCTATAGCTCTTGCATCGATTGTTGCTGCTGTTTCTTGATGGGTTGGGATTGGTTGGGTTGTTGCCTGTCGCCTGTCGCCGGTTTGCCTGTCAGTTGAAGTGGGTGTTGTGGCGATTGCCCTGCACGCCGCTTGTACTACGAATTATAGATTGTATCTGTTGCTGCCAAAAGAACTGCTGCCGTAGCGGATAGCTGCTGTTGGCACTCAGTCAAGTTCAGTGAACCTGACCACGGGTCGGATTCTAGATGTTCGACTTGGAGAAGCTCACGCGCAAATGATTGGACTCCGACAGCTGGTGATTGTGCATTTTGATCAGCGCCAAAACAGCCTCCTCCACTGACGACAGCTGCAGCAGCGCCATCTTGCGGTCCTTGCTGTAAATGCAAATTCAATTAGCTAACTGATCTCGCAATATGTATGTGTATTCGAGGCGCCCGAGGCGAATTGAACTTACGGGAAAAACTTGAATGCTTTGACTTCAAAGTTGTTGGAGGTGAAGGCTTCTTTGATGTCATCCTCAGTGCAGGATGAGCTGTTGAATACACAGAAAAAGCATTCGCAAAATTAACAGCTATCGATTTAAATTGGCATGCTGTGCGTCTATAGATATCGCATAAACACTGCACACCACGCACCACAGCACCACATCGGCAATAGCAGAGGCAGTGGCAGAGGCAGAACCACGGGCACACACATAAATTCAAACGGGGACTTTCCCCGCTGCATCCTCCTTGCCATCGGCACATAAGAACCTGGCGGGGCGCTTTGTCATATTCGGCAGACAAAAGCGACACGGGGCGTCTGCTCCTGCACTGCCTGTGTGTGGATGGAGGTGGTGGTGGTGGAGGTGGAGGTGGTGCTGCTGCTCATAACGGTAATTGTAATTGCCCGCGTGGCGTTGATGAAAATACAGACTCCAGCTGTGTCGACTCGATTCGACTCGACAATACTCGTATCTTTAAACAACACACCCGGTGCGAGTACTATTATTCAAAAGATAGATTCAATACTTACGGAATGTTACTTAAATGCAGTGTCGCCGATGGCGGGTAGATGTTTTGATAGTTCTTGCTGCCGGGCTTCTTGAAACGATGCAACGGATTCTGGGAGTAGTCACGTGTAAGGCCCGCGTCCGGCTGTCCCTCTTTTGGCAGCTGCACGGCCTGATGCTTGCTGGCCATGACACGTATTGGCTTGCCCCATAAACGTAATTTATCAAGGTGAGACATGGCTGAAAATATCAAAAGAAAGAAACGAAAAAGAAAAATAAAACAACATGTTAAAACGAATGGCAATGCATGAATTTAGTGGTAAAGTTTTATCCAGCAGCTCCCTCGACTTCTAACTGAGTGTCTGTCTGTCTGCCTGACTGTCTGTCTGTCTGTCCGTGTGGAGTGTGATAGAATATTTGTTCATGTTTGTATTCATAGATACAACTACATGTTTACATGTGTTCACATGTGTAGATGCAATTTATATGCTGCGTTACAAGCCATAAAATTACTTTGGTGCGCCTCCCTTTCCCGCGGTCCGTGCCGCGCCCCTTATGCTCCATGCCCCATGCCCCCTGCCTCATGCCCCATGGACAAAGTCAGCAATAAGTGCAGGCAAATATTTACATTCTAAAATGTAACTGCAACTTTATCAATGTCGTCTGCCTTTGGTGATTTACAAGCAAATGACTCGCCATAAAATGCATTGCCCACAAAAATATGCTACGTTTTTTTCACCCGCTGTTTTCTCCCTTGTTTCACATCGTCTCGATAGTCACAACACCTGAGGCTCTGTGGCTGTGGCAGACAACAGCTGCACGCTCAGTTAAACGGAGTTTATACTTTCAACTCGATTGCAATTGCGATTCGTTTTCCGATAGTTTGCGATTGCGATTGTGATTTCGATTTCGGATTCGATTACATTTTTCTTCAATTCAATTTCAGTTGGACAAGTCATGCTGGGACTTTTGTGCCATAGGCATTTGTCCCTGTTTTTTGTGCATTATTTTAATAAATTATATAGCATTTTATCATTCTGCGCAGTTGTCATGGACAGTAGCCAAAGGTATCGAGGAGGAGGAGGAGGCAAAGTTGCTTATGTTTTATTGTGGAATAATATGCTTACTCAGCCGTTTATTGTTTGCCTAATGGATTAAATGATTTTACAAAAAAATAAGGCTTGAAAATGTAATAAATTGTTAAATAAAAGGCAGGACACAAGGACACAGGGACAGGACAACAGGCAGCGCAGTGACAAACGCTTCTGCCAGTTTGCCAGTTTGCCACATGCGTCGCGTCGTCGTGAACGAGTATATGACAAACACTTGTAATAAAGATTAATGTGCAGCCGAGACGCCGCTCCGCTAGCTGAATGAACGAATGGAAGATGGAGGACGAAGGACCAAGGGACGGAGGACCAACTTTGCCTATCATCACAGCGCCTTTCAAAGTGCTGCAGCTGCTGTTGCTGTTGCCTCTCGTTGCGGCTGCTGCGGCTTTGGACTGAGAGCAGGCCCAACTCAAAAAGTATCTTAAAGTTTTAATTACCAACCTGACCAGTGGCAGCCACAACAACAACAACAACAACAAATCATTATTAACTTGTGCAAGGCATTAAAAACAACAAACAACACCAACAAAAAACAAAAAGATTGCACGCACAGCTGAGCACCATAGAAACCAAAAGGATTTCTAAAAAAACTAAGGGAATAACGAAAGCTTATCATTGGCACACCGAAAACTTTATACCCTCTATTTTATTTTTGACTGATCGTTTCAATCGTCTTCAGCTCGAATGACACAGGCACAAATGATTTTAAGAAACAATACAGTTTTTCATAGAAAGACTAGATTTCCGACCGATTTATGACCTGCAATATGAAAGAGCTTCTCTAATGGACTACACATTTTGAGATCAAATAAAAGTACCCTCAGTAAGGGTATTAAACAAAAAAAGAACCAGTTGGGTTGAGCCCTAAGCCCAAAAGTGTCTTGTAGATGATGCGACGGTTCTAAAGGATTTATGCGTGTTTTAAGTATAAATGAAGTGGGTTAAGAACAACAGAAACAACAACAACAAGAAAAAGCATTACTTGCAATAATGTCCCCTTTGCATTAACTCTCAGGCTCTGGCTCAGGTGAGATTGATTGATCTCACAAACAAGAAATGCCATTCTACTATTCCGACAACTAAGTACTCGTAACAAACTTAAGTCACTTACAATTCATGGCATGGCATTTGTCATATGGAAACTATGCAAAGTCAGTTCATCAGAAACTTTGCCCGATTCTGATTCTCGACTGCGTAAAGTCATTCAAATAGTCACTTAACGATAAACTCGAGTGTGCAGTGCTGGCAGACAAAACTTTGTCGAAACTCTGTAACAAGTTTCACATGACGTATGCGTAATCGGCTCATAATATATATAGTAGATGCTATAGATGCACACACACACACATAAATAGTTGAATGTGTGTTCATTATGCGCAAATATTTGTTTGTTTTTATTGTAAATACTTTTATGCGTACGCTGCTCATGCAAAATATTTTGCAGTAATTTGTGCAACAAAATAGCACAAAAATTTATGTACGAAAATTCCCCAAGCAACACAACGCACGATATGAAGCGCCAGATGTGCGTGTGCCTATAAATTTATATGAGTCTGTTATGCGTGTGTAGAGTGGTGTGTTGGCAGTGTGTTGCCAGTGTGTTATGTGTCTATAGTTTGTAATAAGTTGCGCAAAAACTTAATCTCGACAAAGGCAGACACAACAAATGGCGCGCATCCGGTCAGCATCCATTTGCACCACTTCGTCATCGCACAGTGGTCCCTTAAGTCATTTTAGCATGCATTAGTTAACATATTTTTTTAAATATGTCAGCTTCTTATTCTAAAAACGTCATCATGTTTTTTGTTTCATATATTTAGTTTTCTTTTATGTAATCTATTCTATTCTATTTTTCATAGTATATTTGTCTAGAACATTGTCAATTAAAATACCCATTGATTCATCAACAAAATGTTATATTTTTAAATTGTAATTTTCACTGCAAAAATTCGGAAGCAGTCGCAAAAATACAAAATAGAAAACTTTATGTGTAATTCTCAGTGTTATAGCTATCGATACAATACAAAATATTGCTGAAACTTTAAATTTGAATAAGGTCCACTGTGCAATGGGCCATTATAATATTTTCCACATACACACACCTCAAGCTGCCCTTTTGCCTCCCTCCCGCCCCCTTCCCACCAATTCAACCAACCCGCCCATATGCTTATTGTTTTTGCATTGTGTGTGTGTGTGTGTGTGTGAGAATGGGAGTTTGTAGTTTTTGTCTATTTCAGCTTTGGCTTTGGCTCTTGATTGCTGTCGCCCTGTGTTTGCTTCGAGTTAGGTCTCTGTCTGTCCTTCCGTCTGTCTGTCTGTTCTCTTGACTTCATTTACAAATAAAAAAAAAAGAAGTTTTTTTCGCCTTTACGCTGTAATTCGTATGCTGAGTGTGCAATTGTAACAGTATTTTGTGCGCACCAACACACCGAGAGGGGGAAAAACTGTATAGTCCGTGCGAGACACTTTCATATGCATGGTATGGGTGGGCGATTTGGTAATGGGAAGGGGCTGAGAAGAGGGGGCAACAGGATACAGGACACAGGACACAGGACATCAGCTGCCTGGCCAACTGGTCTGCACTGGCTCGTCCAGGGGGTTTGTAATCGTCTTTGTTCTGGCAGAGTTGCGAGAGTTTTGGGCAAAGTAACGAATGAATTTGTTAATATTTTATGAGTGCATAAGTGCGCACTCACCGACAAACTCAGCGACAACACCCACAACACCACCTACACCCAGAGTAGTTACTGCGAGTCCACCTGAACGGACAGACGGACGGACGGACAGACGGACGACGGAACGGATGGAACAAGGAATATGCCTGGTTGGGAGAAACATGAGAATTCAGCCGGAAGTGTTTGCCATTTGGCAGCCCTCGCGGCACATTAGTAGTCTATATGTTGACGCAGCGCCATTAATATTTTCACATGCCAACAGCAATTGGGTGTGTACGTCCATGTATGCGTACGGGTGTGTGTGTGTGTGTGTGCACAATAATTTGCTTGTCAAATTGCTTTGGTTTGTTGCCACAAATAAAGCGACGCATTTTGTTGTTTTTGGCATATCTACTACAAAAGTTGTAGCATCGCATTGCATCGCATTGAGCCGCATGCAACATGCCACACACAAAATGCCACATGCCACATGCTGTGGTCTCCATTTTGTCAAATTATTGACAAATTCAATGAACATTACGTATACGACGCGTTGCATATTTCAACTGATTGCAAATGATTAGCCAGGAATTGCAAAAATAATGAAGCCAGCAGAAGAATATGGAAAAACCCGCATGATATGTGCATGGTACAAAATATAATTGATTTTATTAAGAATTTACGAATACCAGCTCACAGTTGGAATGCCTTTGAGCTCAAATATGCGATAAATATGGCAACTGTTGCAATTTCAAGTGTGGTGGTAAAAAAAAGAAAACAGAAAGAATGTTTGCATTATTATAATTGCCATTATTAATTGAGTGCAGCACAAAAGCATATTTTTAACGGAACATCAAAGCCAATCGCCATGTGGGGCAACAATTCTGAGTGTAATTAATGCCCATTGAATCCTTAAATGATAAAAAATAAATGTTTATCGTTATGTAAATATTATTTACATTCTTACTTTAAGATATTACTCGAGCCAAAGATAGAGCACAAGGAAAGCACTTCATGTATTGCAGTGCAGGGTATGCTCTAGTCGAGCACTCTTCAGCTGATTGCGGGAAAAAAGCAAGGCTCGGGTTTTTTTGCCGTGGTTTTAAATGATGCCGCGTGTCGCGCAATTTGCTGGCAATTTCCGTTGCATTGCATTCATTGCACTAATTAAATTTATTTAAACTTTATTAATAACAACAACTGCTGTTGCTGCTGCTGCTGTTGATGGCGTTGGCGTTGGTGTCGCTGCAGCACAAGCAAACCAATGCAATTTACAGACATGTGGGAAATTATTTGTTAAGTATTTAAGCATCAGCAGCTTGAATGCCATATGCCGTGTGCCCCAAAGCGGCTTAAAGAGAGGAAGGCGATGCGAGTATTCGCTATCAATGATCAATCGCCGTAGGCAGCTAATAAGCCGCTTGCACCACGCTGCGTATGCGCAATGCGTGCAATTACTTAACACCAGCAAAACTATAATTCCAACTCAATATCGATGATTCGCTCGCTGTTCGCTATTCGTTTGTCGTTTTTAATTAAACAGTCCGTGGGCATAGCTTTGACAGCTTTTGAGTTATTTTTTCGAATACGCATAAATGAAAGGAATATCCAGTATTCACATGACTTCACCCCGCTGGACGAAATGGAATTCAGCCAAATTGAAATTGAAAAGGTGTCGCTGTCAGCGCTGCTTCGTTTGTGTTTTCAATTTTCATTATACCCTAACTGAGGGTATATTCGTATATTCTATATTGCAACTAAACTTTTAAAATGGACAACTTGTTTATTGTTGTAGATATGATTGGACAGACTCATTTTTGATCATTTTTTTTTAATTTTTAACATTTAATTTTTCTGGAATTATTAACATATTTTTAATGTACCATATTCAATTTAATTATTTATTGACAAAAGAATAACTTTATTTTATTTCTATTTTCAATGTTGATTAAATAAAATATTTTTTTCTATACAATTGAAAGGGCAAAACATTTCAGATTATGTGTTTGGGTTTGTCTTATATATCGTGAATTAAATTGGATCAAAATCGGTCCCATATCATAAAGATGCCTTAGAAAAAATCGGACAAATACTATGGAAAACTTTTCTACTTTTCACTGCAAGGATGTCAAATCTTCGGTGTGCTGCATACCGCCACTCTTTACTTTTTTTTTGAATTCGGCACGTTGGTTGGTTGCTCTTAACACCTCCAAATGGCGACGATTTTCATTTCGCTTAATGCGAACACAAATAGCTAAAGGCCAAGGGGTCAAGGGGAGGTCAGAGGCGTAGCCTGACAATGGCAAAGTGCACACAAACAAATGCAATAAAATGATTGGCATGTCCTGCTGAGCAGGCACCACGGCGCATCATGGGTCAGTCAGGGATTCCGCAATGCAATAAAAGGCAGAGGCAGAGACTGAGACTGAGGCAGAGATGTAAGCAGCGGGAACAGTGGAGACAGTGGGAACAGTGGGAAGTGGGTGCAGTGGGTCCTGGGACCAGGTGTTGGACAGGCGCTGGTAATAAAGCGCTTATAAAATTTCATTTATGGGCACGAGTCGCTGCCCGTTGTTGCCACATTGCAGTCGTTATACTCGTATCTGGCCATCTCTTTTTCCTTAACAATTTTTATTATTAATACATTTTGTTTGTTGCATTTGCAGCAGCAGCGGCAGCAACATCGAGTCTGGTTGCCAAAGGTATGCAACGTTTGGAATTTCATGTTGCTGGAATTTTTCATTTTAAACAAGCTGCAAATTGCAGCTGCCCCCTTGCCCTTCCCCTTCCTCTTGCCACTGTCCCTGTGCCTGTCTTGTTCGCATTTCATTCTTTATTTTTTATCTGATGCCCCTTTTAGCTGTTGCTTTAATAGCAAGTGCGATAGAGAGCGAGAGAGAGAGAGACAGCTGCAGATTTTTCATTACTTTCGGGTAGGTTTTTTGGCATGTTTGACTTACCCAAATAAGCTTGCTGCGGCTCTGCCATTTGTATGAGTGCCGAGTCCTTTTTGTTGTACAAAATCTTTACACGTTGCACATCGCCGTATACACCTGTGAATTACGAAAATATTTCAGATTATTAATATTGAGTTTCACTTTATTGCAGTCACATTAAAGGGGCAAGACGAAAGGATAAACGTAATACTAACATTAAAGTAACTTTGTTGCTACCGCGGGACTAATGAAAATATCAAAATATATGCAAGTATTTTTGGGACTGTTCCTTAAACAACTTTAAGCACACAATCTACAAAGTTGAGCACGGCCATAAGACGACGCTCAATGCAAAACGGCCAGCCACAAAAATTCGGATAGCTAAATGAGATGGAGATAGAAGAGGGAGCGAGAGAGAGCGAGGGTGTGGAAAAGGGACAGGGATTTTTAATGCACCGCGCAAATGTTGCCACATTCAAGACGAAAGTTTTACACACCACCAAAAAGCCATAACGTAGCCATACGTTGAGGCAACTTTTGCCTTAACCCCTTCTTCTTCCTCTCCTATCCCTCATCCTTTAGCAGGTGCAACTGCCAGGTATTATTGCCGGGACGACGCCGTTAGTATCATGTACGAAACTCATAACTAGCTCAATAAGTTTTCTCAGCTATTTTTTATGACCAGCCACAGCTTCGAATCCCGCCAGCTACAGCTTTAGTGACGCATCGTCTCAAGCTTCAGCTGCATTTTCCATTTTCCATTTCCAGCTTCAGTTCTGACTCTGGCAACTATGGCACTATGGGTCTTATCATACTTTGCGTTAGAATTAATTGACAACTCAAGTTTTGTTAAGTACTTCGTATTGACATTTTGTTTAACATTATTTGCTGTCTTTTTTTTTATTATCCCAAATAATACGCTATGAAAAACATCCAAGATATTCGAATAAAGTTCAGCAGTAATGAGAAATGTTACGATGTTTCTGACATAGCATAAGCTGAATAGGAACAATCGGACAAGTGGTGAGCTTTTGCCATTATACATTTTATTAAAAATCGGGAAAAGTGCACTCAACATTTATGCCAAACAATTTTTTGCTCACTTGCAGATCTCGCGATAATCTCTCTATTTTGGTTGGACTGAGAGACTCTCTTGGGTCTCGCTCAAAAGACCGGGACCTCAGACAACAACTTTTTTTTTTCGTTTAGCGGCCACTGATCGCATGCATACATGCATATTTAAGCAAAGTGCTCTCTCGTAAACTGTACTCTCTCAGTGACTCTCCCTCACAAGCGGTTTCCTCTCCCGTCTGCTGTGTGAATATCAAGCAAAGAGAAGAAACAGTCTTTAGTCTTTACTTATTTAGTCTTCTCAGGCGCAGACCGCGAAAACAAAATGGGTTGAGAGCTATTTGCGAGCTCTGCTTACTTATGAAAAATGTTTTAAAAGCAGAAAAATGTTAAAAGTCTCCATAGTACAACGGTTCCGGCTGCATACATTTTAAGGTTTCGCCACGCGGCTGATTTTACAGCTGTCAGACAAGGTGTAGGTGTAGCAAAGGAAGAAGGAGACGAAGAAAGGGATGGCAAGTTTTGATGCTGGGCGCGATATTGAATTGTATTTTATGACTTTACTTACGCGGCAACGCCGCAAAGTATGCAATATGCAGTCGTCAGTCGCTGGCCGGAAGTTGAAATTTAAAAAACTTTAAGTGGAAGTGGACAAAAGCATTTGCTTGTGATTTGTTGGCTTGGGGATTGGAGATTGGACTTTTTCTGCTTTGACAGCTGCCTGGGCGAAGGTGCAAAATGCACGCAGAGTCCTTTGCCGTGCTCTGTATCCTGCTGTCCTGTCCGTGTGTAGCCAATTTGCAGCAGGGCGCAAATTGCCATCAAGCATAAAAAAATAGTTGGTAGCTAAAATGTGGCCCTTGTTTCCTTTCATTTCCCTTTGCATTTCCCGCTGCTGCCATTGTTCAGCAATGCAAACAATGTAAAGTGCAGGCGCCCTCGGTTGCCCAAGACAACAAATCGAATAATGCGAAAAGTAAATTTTCAACTAGCCACCTTCCCCCCTTTCATCCATTCCATCACTCCCCAAAAAGGGAACTAAAAGCAGCAAAAATAAAAATAAACTCAAAACCGAATGGCAGTAAAAGTGAGATTGGCAGGGAGACGAATGAAGCGGAGCGCTAACAAGTTACAAAAGTAGCAATAGAAATGCAGGTAGTAAATAGAGCGGCAAGTGGAGATTGAGAGAGGGGGAGGGGGAGGGGTCGTGGTAGTAGTTCAACAGTTGGCAGTAAATCCATTTTATACAGTCGACTGGATGCCTGACTCCTCTGCTGACTGGATGCCTGGCTGACTGCACAGCAGAGCAGAGCAGAGCACAGCACAGTTTCAGAATAGAACTGAAACTGAAAGAACTGTGCTGCGAACTAAAACTTGACTTATGCCAAACACCGAAAAATTTCGTTTGCTTGAAAATTGGCTTGCACAGTAACCAGCAGGCAGCAACAATTGCAGCAATAAAGCAAGCCAAGCGAGCCAAGTCCAAGTCCAGGACCAGGTTCAGGTCAGACTCGTATCTGCTGGCATTGGCAGTGGAGCGTATTGAATGCCAGTCTCCTTTCGACTCGTCTCGTCTCCTCTCTTGGCCAGCACCAGCAGAAACACCGTCACAATTTGACGTCTAACTGGGCGTATGCGCAACTGCTGTTACCATCAGTTGGTTGCCATGCAAAGTGGCAAGGCGAAAGACTTTGCCCCGCCCCCGTCCTTTGTCCTTAGACAGACTTTATAATAATTTATTATCGCACAAAGATTTAGCTTTAGGAGCATGCAGCCAGCCAAGCTGACTTTGAATATGTTTGCCGAGTATTTTTTTCTGCCTGGTTTTCGCTCTCCGATTCCCCTGCGACCCATTAGTCGTATGCTTGAGCATATTTTAGATGAAAAAATATCGCCACTCGTCCGTCGTTTAATGCAAATTTCTGTGGCTCGTGGCCTTCATACTTTCTTTATTTTTTTATAAAAAAGAGACAAATGCGGAAAGATTTCGCTGAAGGCTCCAGAACAGAGACTGAATATGTGTGTGGAAATAGATAATCAACAATTTAGTTCAAGTTTTGCCATAAAATACTTAAAACTAATTTGTCGATTTGCTCAAACCATTTTGAGGGGCCGTCATCAGTCCATTTAGGCTCATTTCATATGCTGACATTCATTTTCCAAATATCAGTTAAGGGAACTTGTTAAATTATGAAAAAATCCATTGAGATGATTTGTACATAATTTGCACACATTTTTGCCTTTTTCCGGTCACGCCACTTTATCAAATTGCCGACTGCCTCTCTTTCTCACATTCTCTCAACCCCTCTCTCTCTCTCCCTCTCGGGCAACATATAAAATTTTATGAAATTATTTTAAGCGCCAACAGAAATCACGCACACAGTTCCCAGGTTCGAGCTCATAAAAATTCAATTAAACACGTTTCAACAATATTCGGCAATGATATAAATTTTTAGCACGCCATTACAATTACATAAGCGGATTTCCACACACACACACATGAACACATCAATATGTTTGCCAGACGATTTGCAGACTGATTAAGTTTTTATTGTATATGTAGATGGGGCTGTATATACAGCTGATGCCACATTGCATAACGAGGGTCAAATATCTGAATGGACCCCAAAAAGTAGGCAACAGTTTTGTTGCTGATAGAGAGAGAGTGAGAGTGAGATGGAAAGGGGGGGAATGGTCTCTATTAAATCGGCGTCTATTGAATGGCTGACAGCAACAACTGGCATGTGGCATGCGGCATGTGTCAAGCGTCTAAAGAGTCGTGTCATAGTCAAAGTAGCATTGAGCTGGGCAATTCCAATCCTCCCGCCTTCCGTTTCATCGCAATCTCGCCCCTCACATACGCTCAATTGAGTTGTTGGGCTGTCCAACAACAAAGCGCTGTCAAAACTAATAAAATGTCTAGAGTCAGAAAGGGTTACGTTTTGTCCTTTTCCTTTCTATTTGTATTTTTTTTTATCTACCTCCATCCCCATCGCCAGTGCCGTTTGTGGGGCTTGATCAATCTGTAGGAGCTAACGTTTGAAGTGCGTCGTTTTGTGGGGCGTTGCACAAGCTTCACGCTTGCCACTCTTATTATTTGATATGCAAACAGCTTTTAGGCAAACAGCCATGATTGAAGTGCAGAATTTGCCACCTAAACGTGGCCGTCGAAACGGCTGTGGAAATTGTGGTTACGTGTCCTTTCTCCTCGCTGCCATTAACATAACAAAAGGCGCCACTTCAGGCATGTGTGTCTGCATGTGTGGGTGCATGTGGGTGTGTGCGTGAGAGTGCGGGTCGTGTGACAATCGCCAGTCGCGTCGCTTGTTTGTCGTACAAGTTTCCTCAAGTATCATTGGCGAGCACTCTTGGCCAGGTTCGCCGCGTGCTGAGCTACTTGGAAATTCAAAGGTTATTACATAAAATTTTAGCTCTGCCATTTTAGCTGATTGCTCGTTTAGACCAGACTCGAGTCGACTCTACCTGTCTGACTGGCTGCCAGTCACGCTGGCAGGCGTTTGGCGACCGACTTTATCTAAATCTATTGGCACGACATTCGAGTCATGGCCCGGCCAATAATAAGACGCTTAAGAGAGAGCGTTTCTGCTTATCGACAACGACAGCGACAGCGACAACGCGGTTCATGGGTGCAGCCAGCCCAAAATTCTTGAATTCTTCGCATTTTGAATTTTGAATATTATTACAAATTTTAAACTGATCGGAGAGAGTTAAAACAAGATCTCATTGCATGTCGGATTCGCATTCTCAAAACTCAAAGAAACTCCAAACAAAGTCTCGTATGATTTTCAGATTTCATAACCAAGCTTCACAAAAGTGGAATAAACATCGCAGCATCGAACTACGTCTTTATTCTCAATTTTTAATACAGCTCTGAGCGGATTTGGAAAGATAAAAATCTATAAGTGCAAGTGGGGGCCATGGAACTTTGTTGTTGCCCTTTGTCTACGCCCTTGACGCTGCTTGTTGTGTGCAACGGGGCGTATGATTCTCGTACATCTAACAATTTTCTGCTCCACGTTTTGCACCAGCTTCAGCTTCAGCTTCATCTTCGGCTTCGGCTCTTGGCGTTAAATCAGCAATCGAAGCTTTATTAGCAGTGCAAGCCAGCTGCCAACTGCCAACTGCCAACTTGTTGGCTGACTCGACAGCAGTAGGTCTTAACTGTGGCTAACGAGCTGCTGATAGGATTTACTGTGGCTCAGTTGCTTTAAGCTGCCCTTAGCTCTATTCTGTTGTCCGTAAGAGTGTGTGTGTGTGTCTGTGAGTGTGGTCAGACTTGCCTTTATGTACACACAAACACACAGACATAGACAACAATAATCATTTTTAAGCAATTAATGCGTATGGCAAATTTTTGTTTACTTTATATGCGATAAGCCCGAAATGCTGACAGAATCCAATGCAATTTGTAAATAAAGGCCACACACACACCCATGTCTGTGTGTTTGTGAATCAAAGCCTTTTGGCAAGATGAGAAAAGCAGCTTAAACCACAGGCAACAACTTCTCGTCTCTCCCCTTCGGGCTCTGCGGTTGCGTTTGTTTGGCAAAAGTTTATATTTGGGTATTTAAACTCAAATTAAATGCATTTAAATGCAAACAAAGAGACGCATACACACACGCACACACACGCATACTCACACAGACACATAGACATGTAAGCAAGCCGCAAACAAACCGTTTTGTGTCACCAGAGACAAAGGCGGCAACAGACTTAACATTACTGTGTGTTCGTTATGAGTGTGTTGTGTGAGTGTGTGTGACTCTACACATGTGTGTGAGTGTTGTGGCAACACAAAAATGCAAGGGGACAGCAACAAATCCATTATGCTGCAATTATGCGCTACACTTGGCAGCAGCAACAACAAGGACAACTAGGAATGCCCCAGGCACTCGCAGGAATCGAAGTATTTTGGTAATTAAATAAAACAAACAGTTAGAGAAACTTGTAGAAATAGAGAAGACTCGACTGTGAGAGACCCTGTACTTATTTTGTTAAAATTTAAATGTCGCAAAGTCGATAATCTTGTCCGATAAGGACACTAATAATAATTTGCATCTCTCCATTTGTCTTCTGGTTTTATGGTACAAGTCAACATTTCTGACAGACCCTTAGTAATGTTTAGGTACAGGGTCAAGATGAGAGCAAGAACAAGAGAGTGAAAGAGTGAGAGAGAGCCAAAACAAGTTATATGCCGCACATGTGAAAAGTCAAGTCCAAATGCTATAAAATCGTAGATCTCTGGTCAGAAAATGGTGGAGAGGAGGAGGCGGGGCAAAGTTGGGGCAGCAATTCAAACAGCAAACCCCATTAACTTTACAAAGTTAGTTAAATTCATTTGGCAAACAGACAGACAGAGGCGGAGACAATAGCACAACCACCTAAACCACCCGACAAAGTGAAGCACTCAACCACCCAAAACAACGACAGCTACGAAAAGTCAAAAGTAAATTTTATTTCAATTGTAAAGGCAGCAAAAACTGCAAACTGTGTGTGTGTTGGAGTGCATAAAATGCATACACACATATGCAGGCAGATAGATAGAGAGAGATGGAGATAGCGGCAGAGAGAGAGAGAGAGAGAGAGAGAAGGACAGCACACACACAATGGCAACAGCAAGAGCAACAAGCGCAATGATAACTAAATAAATGGACATTTTTATAGCTATGCACTTCCGCACTCAATCTTTTGTTGTGTGAACTAGTGTGTGTGTGTGTGTGTATTGGTGTATAGTATGTGGCAGGATGAGCGGCATGTTAAAGCATGTGCTTTGTTGTATTTGCATGCAAGAGCTGAGCTGAGAGCTGAGAGATCCAACGAGCAACAATAGGCAACTGTTGCTGTTGCTCTTGCGACAAGGGGCAGAGAGGGGCGAAGAGGAGAAGGTGGCGCCACAAGCGCACTTAATTCATGTAATTTTACATGCACACGAGCATGTCGCAGACAACGGCGAACGGCGAACGATGAAGGAGCAACAGGATGCCATGCAAGTGTGTGTTGTTTCTGAGTGCGGTTTCACTTGTTGCCCGTTGTTGCCACAGAATGGTTTTTTAATATGTGTATGTGTGTGAGTGTGAGTATATGTTATCTCTGTATGGGCTTGTGTGTAGATTTATGCAAGTGTATATATTTTCATTTTCATTGTTTTACAATTTGTAAGCACAACTTATGACAGGATAACTGCCAACGGCGTCTACATATGCGTCTGTCTATTCCGTGTGTCACACAAGCTCGCTTTCTCTCTCTCTATATCTCTCTGTCTCACTCTCTCTCTCTCTCTGTACGGTCGAGAGCTGGCTAAAGATTGCATCCAGGCTAAAACTATTTCAATTTCAAGCTGATGGATTTGCTGCTGCTGACCCCAAAGCAAAAAGCTATTAGAAAGCCATTTGGAGCATTTTATTGTAGAAGTTCTCGTGTTTTGTAATACAATATAAATATAAATGGAAATTGTAATACGAATACGAATACGAATACGAATCGAAATGAAAATGGAAATTGTAATGGTAATGCAGAAACAAGGTTTAGATGATGTTATTTAATGCACATTTCCGTTGCAACTCCTTCTGCTTGCCACATCATACCTCTGGCCATTATATTCTTTTTATATGAATGTAAGACGCAAAATGGAACTGCGATTATATGGCTTTATTATGAGCGACGTGCTTTCCAGTTAAGGCACTTGCAACATCTTTTTTCATTCTTTTTTTTCTGATTAACTTTATAATAATAAAGCTTATGGTTAAGGCTGTTCGCATAATAAAACTTTGATCGGTTGCAAGCATATGTTGCACAATTGTCTTGAATAGTCTGAGTGGACATTTTAATGCCCATCAGATCCGACAAAAGTTGAGCTTTTGAAATACATATTCATGGTTCAAGTCATGGCTTTGACTAAATTCTAAAATTCACATTATTAAAGTTTTTTCTTGGCTCTTTAAATTTTACATCATTTGAAAATAGTTCTTAGAGCAAGTTAAAACAATGAAATAATAATGTCAATTGGGTTTAATTAATAATTCGAGAGATTCATAAAGTTGTCGAACGATGTGTCAAAGAATCTTGCACACACTATTTGTTTTTAAGAGAAATCCATATTTTCCTTGCTTTTGTTTAATATTTAAAATATTTTCCTTGCTTGTTGTGTCGTATTTTCATATATTTTTTTGTTGTCAATATTTGCCATTGCAGTTGTTTTGTGTTTCTGTGCTCGTGACTTTTTTACTCGATTCTTTCCTTGTCGCTGTCCCTGTCCCTGTATTCTCGGTATGTCTTCGATGTGTAAATAAATAATTCATGGCACTTTTGCTGATTGCACGTAAATGGTGTAAATTTCAAACGGAAGCACGCCAACGAGTTGCGCTTAAGGACAAGGCACAGGGGCAGGGGCAAATAGAAGAAAGGGGAAGTTGGAGTACAGAGAAGTGCAGGAGTTGTGGTTGACTTCTTTTCTATTTTCCAACAGTGTAAAATCAATGAATAATCAAGTGCACTACTTATTTAGTGTTCAAGTTTTGAATTTGGATATGCAATGTGGCAAGGACCTCAGACAATGGCACAGTTAAATGATAGAAAGGAGAGGAGGAGATACTAAAGATTGGATGAAGTTTACGAATAGAGCTGGTCCGCTCAGCACTGGCTACTTAAAACATTTATAAAATGTATTCAAGACTTATTAAATATTTAAAGATATAATTTGTATATATAGAGATATTTTTATATAGATGTATGTCTGTAGGTAATTTGTTTTTGTTTTTGTGCAGACGTACCAAAGAGGGTAAATAGAGCATCAGGCGTGACCATCTACAGAGAAAAAAGAGAAAATAGAAGTTTGTTGTCAGTTAGCGAGAGTTTTGCTTTAGATGTATTAAAAATCATATAAATCATAAATTCAAAACAGGAAAATAAAATGAAACATATACATACATAAAAAGTAGCAGTAGCAGTTTTTCTTTTTCACTGAGTGTAAATAAATTGTGTGAAACGGATACATTTACTCACGTATGTTTTTAAAATTTGTATGTAAATGAAAATTGCAATAAAATAAATATTCTAAACAAATAAAAATACAAATGTAAATGTAAATAGAATGCGGCTTGTGAAAAAATGCATAGACGAAATGCAAACTAATTACAGTTTATGTACGAATACGAATACGAATACGAAAACGGGTACGAGTATTTGTGAGTATATAGAGAGGGCGGGGAGTGTGGGGTATGGGCGTGGTTGTAGGATGTTCAAATGTGAGATCATTCAATATTGGGCCGCAACTTAATTATGGTTGTTTTGTGGACTTTGGCATAGTTGATAAAAGTTTAAGTAATGAACTTACCTCCTCATTTAAATTCGAAACCAGCAGCACATTCGAGTAGCCGCGCATGGCGGGGGCGGCAGTTTGAAGGGCGCCGCTGTTGGCCAACGAGAATGCGGCCAAATTGGGCAGGGCGTTGCTGTAGCCACCGGTCAGTGGTGTGCCCAGACCCAGAGCGAAGGGCGGCAGCACGCCGGGTGCGCCCAGACCGTTGACTGAAAGAGAGACACCGACAGCGCGAGAAAGAGACAGAAAGAAAGAGAAAGAGAGAGGGAGAGAGGGAGAGCGACATAGAGATGAGGTATTAGTAGATCGAATATAATGTTGCAGTTGCATAATTTGCATGCGACAGCTTAAATACTAAACGAATCGATAGCGAGTGTAAAGATAAAAAAAGTCCAAAATTAATGTAGTGTATCTGTGTGTGCGGTGTCCACGTTTGTGTGTGTGTGTGTGTGTGTGAGTCTGAGCTAAATGCAGTTAACAGGCAGCGACAGAAAAAAAATGATAATAGAAGGAAATTGTTCAGTTTGTGTTACCTATTTTATCACCTGTTAGTGAGGGCCGTTGGCGGGCGGCGATCAGGAGCAGATCATTGGTGTTCATCAGGCCGCCGGCGGTGGGCATGAGATCAACGCCTGGCTCGCCGGGGGGCAGCGCCGGATTCGTAAAGTCCCGCGACTTGTCGTTGTTGTACTTGACATTCAAGGCGGTCAGTTTGCTGTTGTCGATGCGCAAGGTGCAGCAGCCATTGTAGATATTCTGGCCATCCAATATGGACTTGGCCTGCTGTGCCGAGTGCGCATCCGGATACTGGATGAGAGCCTGACAAAACAGTAATCATCTCATTATTTATTCACATTAAAATTAATAATATTTGAAATAAGATGTAAACGAATTTAATTTACATTACGCAGAACACATGGCAATAATAAAATAAATATTTATTATGAATATCACAATAATTTGAAAAAATAAGTCTACAAATTTGGAAAAAAAAAAATATTTTTGACTTTAAATTTAAAAACCATGAGCTATTTAAAACAACTAGAACTTATTTACAAATTCTACCCAATCAAAATGAATATTTTTTTGCAAAACTTAATGAAAATCTAAAGAAAATAAAATGTATTTTAATAACTAATGAATAAAAGAGATTATTTAAAATTGTTTAAATATATAAAGAGTTTAAAGTGAGATTTTGAGCAATTGTCACTCAAGAGTAAGACGAGTAGAAGTTGCATTATATCTAAAATCAAGTGGTTGTCAGAGAAATCAAAGTAAGCGCACCTGGAATGAATTGTTCTTGGTGAAGGTGACAATTTTGAGCACCTTGCCGAATCGCTGGAATATCTGATGCAATATGTCCAACGATACTGGGTACATTAGTGTCTCGACAATCACACGCAGCACGGTGTTGGGTCCGCCAGCTGCATTGGTGTTGTTGCCAGCTGATGAGGCATTCACCGCACTCGTGTTGTTCTGCAAGATGGCCACGGTGCTGCAGTTGTTGTCGCCGGTGTTGTTGGCGTTGTTGGTGCTGGCATTGCCGACAGCGCACAGCGGCAACGGTGATCCACCGGCGGGCGATTGAATGCGATAGTCGCCGCTTTGCACCACCGACGAGTTTTGCTGCAATAGATGGATGGAAGGAGATAACGAATGAGAAGTTGTTAACGCAATTGCGAGTTAAGTTTATGAGTTAAACGTTGCACAGAGCAAAACTTTGTGCATTAATCAAAAAATTGAGAGAGAAAAACTTGCGATGAAGCACAATTTATGCAGGCAACTGGGCGAAAATATGCTAAGCATTTACCAGCAGCAACAGGAGTGGCGACAGCAACAGGAGCTGGAGCAACAACATGAATGGGATATGTAATGGCAACAGGAAGAAGAAGAAGCATTTCGCCCGGCAGCAGCAGCAGCAGCAGCAACAGCATAAATCTCAATCAAAATCAATAATATCAAGTACCGTAATAATAAAAGGAAATCAAAGTGCGGAGCTATCAGGGAAGCAAGGACGTCAGGACGTCAGGACACCAGGACATCGGGACATGAGGACGCCCGCTGAGCGGCAAAAACTTCTTGCGTGAAATATACACGTTCTATCGGAAAACAATTTAATGACATTCGGAAGTAAATTTATTCCTATTCGTGCTGAATTTTGATTTCGAAAATCATAACGTAAACACATTCGACCGTCCTTAGCAGCAGCTTCCCTCCTAGTCGCACTTTCGTAGCGTTTTTTGTGCGTTTGTCAGCAGCAGCAGCAGCAGAGGCAAAGTTTTAGACGCACGCCAGAAAAGGCCAGGACAGACAGACAGACAGGACAGGCTACGCAGTCAGGCAATAGGCAATCCCCCTAAGGCATGCCATTTGTTTTTGCTACCTTTCGCTAAGATAAATTCCCGTAGACGAAACAAAGCCCAAAGCAACACGACAACGACGGGAAGGGGAAGGGGCATAAGGAGGCTGTCTCTCTGCTTTTGGGCACCTTTTCTGCCCAGGTTTATAAAAATAATAAAAATTGATTAGAATTGCGCTGTGTGAGCTGGGAACTGAGATGCCAGTCTAACAGTCTGTCTGTCTGCTTACACACTCGGTGTATGTGTATTGTGTGTAAGCATGTGTGTGTGTGTGTGTGTAGATCTGATGTCGAAGGGAGAGAGGGGGACGAGAGTCGACTGTTTCCGATTCTCATTCAGTTCCATACTCAGTCTATGACTGTAATTTGATACTTCACTTTGGCTGATTATTATTACGATGACGTTGATTGTGTAAAAACTGTAATGTAATTGTAAAGCAAATACATATTTGTGTTCTCTCTCTCTCTCTCTGTCGCATTAACTCTCTGTTTATTTTAACCTTATTTAAACTTTGCTGACATTAACTGCCAAATCAAGTAGGGCACTTGAACGAGATTGCATTGATAATTGCAGCCAAATATTGTGAAACACATTTATGGCAAAGCAGCTTGACAACTGGCAACTTCATTAAACATAACAAATTGTGTACATATGTGTATGTATAATAAATGTGTGTGTGGTTGCTATCTGAGAGTGTATCTGTCGGCTTTCCATTGTCGCGGTTTAGTCGCCTAATGAGTCAATTGTGCATTCCCCATTGTTATTAGTCCTCTTCCTGTTGTTCGAAGTTGTGGGCGGCTTGTGGCATTGATTAGTTGTACACAAACACAGACATACACACACACACACACCAAAGTCAGCACATTGTTATAATTTAATATGATAAGTCAACTGATAAACTAAACTGCTTTGATAAGCAAAAATATTAAATGAGCTGATAAGCACAATTATCGATCCATTGTTGCTTCGCTCTCCCTCTCTTACACTATCTGTCTCCCCTTTGCATATCAAATGCCGAATTTTTAAGCTGAAACATTTGACAGTTCCCGCTGGACTTGTGCCATCTTTAATATTGGACAGAAAACATACAAGCAAAAAAAAATAATAATAATGCAAAGTCAAAACGTTTGTCAGTTCCCCCGAGAATCGACGCGACCAGTCGAAAATTTCCTAGAAATAAAAAGACAAAGACAAAAAAAAGGATGCTAAAAGCTTTTCGGCAAACTTTTGCAATATTTACGCAAAAAAGCGACACGACAAAGGGATTGCTGTCTCCCGTCGCCCATCTCCCACCTGCAGTTTGTCGATCCGCCCAGTCGACGACATGGGCCACCATTTCCACCTGTCGCTCGGATTTTGCATAAGAAAGAAGTCGGCAAATGGCTGCAGCGTTGACAAACAAAAAACTGAGGCAAAAAACTCCAGGACAATATTGGTGCAACTTTCACTTTGTGAGCTGCATCAATATTAGTCTTTCATAGAAGCGCGAGCTTATTTTCCCCTTTTCTATTCCTCTTGTTACTTTCTCTCTATCAAGTCTCCCCTTTTCCTAAATTTGACCAATTATCTCAGCTTAATATAATCCACCCTTTTGGTAAAAAAATAATTACATTATTTTAAAGCTTGAACATTTTTAAAAATTATTAAGTTCATTTTTGTAGTTTACACTTTTTAAAAAGTAAGAAATATGATTTTAAAGACAGCCAAACTCAAGGAAAATTGGTGCAAGCCATCGAACCGAATCTTGTCCAAAATTTTAGGGGTCTTCAGTCTTGCTATATGCACTCAACAAACTGGCTATGGCCGCGGCAAGTTGCAGGCTTAAGTGGCAAAAGGCATTCCTCTTCTGCGCCAGCATGCGTGCAACAAGGATGCCGAAGTGAGCGGCAAGTTGCCACTTTTGTGCGGCAAGCAGGCAAGTTGCCCCTACTTTCAGCCAACCACAAGCTAGGAACTTGTGCAGTTAAGTTTTAAGGCTAAGCTCCGGATTATGTATTACTGCATACTTTGCCGCGGTTGTTGCCACTTCTGCCACAGCCACAGCCACGGCTCCTTGAAGCGCCCCATACTTTGATGCGGCCAGCCTGCTCTTAAAAGTGGACTGAGTTGAGTGCTGTTCTTGGCACAAAAACAAAAAGAAACCCAAAAAGAAAAGACGGTAACCACACAGCAAAAGTCTGTTTGACTTATTTATGGCCAAAACAAATATGGACTTCACAAAATGCGTTGATGGCGCTCAAAAACTTTACATAAATAAATACGCCAAGGAAAAAACAAAAAAGTAAAAGACAAGAAAAGTGGAAAGCAAAGACACTGACAGTAAATCCGTTGTTATCCCTTGCCTAAAACTAAGCAAACACAAATATGCATAGGAAAACATTACGCAGCCAAAAAGCAAATAAAGGCAAAGGCACGAGAGAATTACACTTATGAAGAGGGGGGAAGAGGACTAATCAATACAATGAAAATATTGACGCTGAAAAGTCAATGCAAAAAGCGGGAAGTATCTTGTCAGTTGTTGTTACTATTTCTGCAAGTATTTGCCACTCCTTTCATGCCACTCCCTTCTCCAACGTGCTCACGTACTCCGTGACGAGTGTGTGAAAGAATGTAATTTAAATCCTTTCCATCAAAATGGCAAACGATTCGACGACTCCCAGACTCCGTGGAGTGTTGGCAAACAGTGAAAGTGGAAAGGGACAGGGGAAGCGACAGCATCCTGTGGTATAACTCGGAGGATCAACAAGCGTGTTGTGCCAAAACGGGAAGCATTGGCCAAGTTACGTTCGCGGCATTGTTGTTGTTGTTGTTGTTGTGAAAACAATAAGATTAGCTCACTTTTGCCAGCCGAAAGATGACGGCAAAAGTAAACGTGAAATGAAATGAGAAAACAACAACAGCAGCAACAGCTACAGCAAAAGGAGGCAAAGAAAAACAAAAGCAACGAATAGAAAAACAAACAGCGCGCAGATAGAGCCGCCACACACTCACACACACACACACACGCACGCACTTACACACACACATAGATATGTGAAATAACTTCACACCGAAATCCTTTAACTGCAAACGCATCAGCTTGAAGAGTTGGACAAATAGCGTGCGTCAAACGCAAATGTCTCTCTCTTTCTCTTTCTCTCCCTTTCTATCTGTCTTTCTCACTAACATAAGAAAGAAAATAGGAAAGCCGCCAGCTGTCGACACAAAACCCCATCGAATGTCAGCAGGCTGGCAACAAATTAAATAAACAGACGAGCTTGGCTTATATTATTAACACCAAATCGAATGCGAAAATTGTCTTTCCTTTCCCTTACTCTCTTACTCTCTCTCCCTCTCTCTCTGTCTCTCTCTTTGGCAAAGTTCACACTGCAACGTCTTTCGCATTTGCTTAAGCCTTTGCTAATCAGCTTGATCCTTTTTGTGGCTTAATCGCTTGACATTTGTATTAGTTGTTGGCCGCCTTAACACCCTCAGCACTGAGGCAGCGCATGTCAAATGTTGTCCACATTAATCTCATTTCGTGTTTTGCCACTAATGCTGACGCCTGATTTTTTCCTGATATTTATTCTATTAATTGACACGACAACGGGACAGAAAACATGCTTTTATAGAACACAACATCTTTTGCTTTAAGTTATAGGAAATAATTAGCTAAAATACATATTAATATTATTTATAGCAATCGTCTTATGTTTAAAGTCAAATAATTATGTGCCCAGGTTAACTAACTAAAAGGTTATTTTGTCATAAGATTAATGTCATATTGAAAAAGCTATTTAACTATACTGTGAAAGATAGTTTAAATAGTAAATTTTTTTGGATTTCGGTTACTATTACCGCAAAAAAATAAGACGTCCTTAGTCCAGTAAATAATAGTTGAATAACTTCCTTTAAAAATTACAAATTATATACAGTTTGTCAAGTAATTCTTTGCAAACCCTTAAAAATATAATATTTTGACTTAAAATAAGAAAATAATAGCTTATTATATATATTTGGAAAGGTCATTTAATTTTCGTTCAAATGATGCAAAAATTTCCTTAACCCATTGAGTACCCATGGAATATTTTGAATTTTTGCAAAAATCTTCTTTTTCAAAATATATAATCAAAAATATTTTTGCTAGCATTTTTTAGAATTGTTTGAAAATCCTAAAAATGACCATTTTAACCCTTTTTTCTTAATTTTCATGCAAAAAGTGCCGTTTTTGCAGTTTTCAAAAAATTCTAAAAAATGCTTGAAATATTTTTTTGCAGTTACTTTTAGAATTGTTATAGAAATTTTTTTGCATCAAAACATTTTTTGTGAAAAATCGAGGAAAAAAGTTGAATAAGAAGACTTTTGCAAAAATTCAAAATATTCCATGGGTACTCAATGGGTTAAGGAAATTTTTGCATCATTCGAACGAAAATTAAATGACCTTTCCAAATATATATAATAAGCTACTATTTTCTTATTTAAAGTCAAAATATTACATTTTTAAGGGTTTGCAAAGAATTACTTGACAAACTGTACATCTCAGAGTCGATAAATTTAATCACCAATCACGATATCCCATTACTCCGATGTCTACGATAAACAATATCTAATAACTCCTAATCTAATTACTAAGCAAAATATTATGGACTAAAGTTAAGTACACATCGAGTCAAGTTTGTTTGAAAACCTAGCAATTTTAATACCTCTCACAGTCGGGTTCACTCGAATGTAGTTAAACCTACAAGTTTAACAATAATTTAACCATTATTTGGCAATTCTGAGTAAAGTATAAGGCAAGAACTCGAATGTCACGCTTTATCTCGGTTCGTTGTGGCCGGCAATTTAATTTAATAACAAGGTAACCTTATCACAACAGGGAAAACAACATCTGCAGAGCACAAAACCAGAGACTCATATCTGCCACGAAATTACAGCGCAAGTCTTAAACTGACAGAGGGCAGATTGTGACGCAAGCAACTGATTGACCTGCAACATTTTGTGGGTCCTGTTGCAAGTGTCAATTATGACGATAACGCAAATTAAAGTGCACTTTTTGATTCAGCTTTCCATTTTCATTTACATCTGTGTTTTACTTGTGATGTTAAATGATTGCAGTGCAGACTTTTAGGCTCCACCAAATGTTACTCAAGAGACGAGTCGAATGAGGGAAATGAGGGGTCTGAAGTTTGTTTTGAAATTAAATTTCAATCAATTTCGTTTTGTTTGTGGCATGAGCTCTGAGCACGGTCTCAGTCCCAAGTGGATGTCAACCCTTTTCCAGCAGCTGGGAGAGCGACTAAAAAAATTAATTTATCAAAATTACAAACACATACATAAAGTAGAATAAAAGGCAGCAGCAAGAGAGCAGATGCTACAAAGAGACAAAACAATCACATGTCAAATTTGAGACCAGTTACTAAGCAATACATGTAGTGGGAGTAATGGGGGCAGAGCAGAAGAGGGGGAAAAGCGGAAGCGGAAGCAGAAGCGAGGGGTCGCTTTGGGGCTTTGGGTTCTGTGGATTTGTGGCCAGCTTGTTGTGGTTGTAACCACGTGAACTTCCAGTGCATTTATCTTCATTTCGGCGTTTCAACGTTCAACGGCAGCATCGCTGAAGCGAGTGACATGCGTGTGGCACAGTGTTGTCACTTTAGCTTATTTATATCTGGATCTAGCATTTGATCAATCGACTTTTAGCATGCTATAGTCTTATATGCGTTTTGCATTACTTGCAATTTAAATGCTCTCTTTTCCTTGATAAAAGGTTCAAGTTTCTTAAAAGTAAATGTTAGAAACCCCCAATTGCAAACAAAATATATTAAAAATATGAAATTATATCTTTGGAATAAGTTTTGATTTAAAAAATTCCTAATTGTTAAATATTTTCGAATTGAATGTTTTATTTTACATGATTTGATTGGAAAATGTTAGTTGTTACATTTAAAATATTCCCACTAAATATTAAAAAAAAAGTAATCTCATTAGGTCAATGCTTTTTTTTAAACAAATTTAAATTAAGTTAAAAACTTGACTTCTTTAATCAAATTCATTTTTATTTTTAGTTTATATAAGCGAATTCTCCTGCCAAATCTAGCTTTGTTTGGCTGTTGAATACTGGCAGCACTGGTGTGACATAGAGAAAGAAAGGGGGTAACAGATGAGAGGGAGACGCCAAGATGCTCGAGAGCAAGACATCAACGAAAATAGTCGCAACAACTGTTGCCTGAAGTGCTTGAAGTGTAGCTACTGTTGCCGTGGGGCAAAGGTGAAAGGACGTCCCAGCCGACATGACATATTAGAATCCTGTTACAGAATCGTGTGTGCGTGTGTGTGTGTGTGTCACACACCCACTGAGGCAGCAACGCAGCCTGACTGCCAAATTGCCAACATAAATGTCAGTGAAGCACGGAGCAGAGCGCAGCAAAGTATGCTACAGGGTTTTTCATTTCTGATGCTGCCACTTGGTTTACGTTTCCTTACTCCCCTTACTCCTTGCTCCCCCTGCCACGCGTCCTCTCCTATTTCTTCACCTGCTTCCTTTTGTTTCCTACGTTCATTTCTTTTTCTCTTTTTTTTTTTTTTGGTTTTTGTGTTATTTTATTTCTATTTTCTGGTTTCTCTATGCGACGCAATCACTCAGGCGTTGAAATCTGCAAATGTGTGTGCGTGTTTCTATGTCTCTATGTATGTGTCTGTGTGTGTGTGTGTGAACAGATGATTTGAAAATCCTGTATTGCTGATTTGGTGCTCCTGTTGCCGTTGTTGTCGTCGCAGCTTTGCTTTCCAGGTGCTTCTGGGGTTAAATCCCTTAAGGCGCGCAATGGATTTGCGTCTTTCCAGCAGATCTCTCTCTCTCTCTCCCCCTCTTCACGTGTGTTGCTTTTAAGGACAACGCGTATTGAACATTTTAAAGCAAACTTATTTAGGCAAAAGCCAAATGACCTGTGCATAGTCGAGTTCGCTCTGCGAGTTTAGCTAATAAAACTATTACATAATCCAACCAAAGCAGCTTTCGAGGCAATAAGATGGAGTACAGAAGAATGGAGAATTGCACTCGAGCAATATTTCAAATGCAGCTGTCACTGCAGCTTTGATGCTGATGTTGCTGTCGGGAATACTCGTATTGTGGTCTTCACTTTTGACTTCTCGAGCTTCTTCTTTTCCCACTATGACAACAACAGCCACAGTGCGTCGAGCATCTTATCTGGGACTTTGCACGTTGCAACAGCTGCAACAGTGCTACATTCAGTGGCACTGCAAGGCGAAGATGTTGAGTTGAGAGCAATCAGCGCAATGTTGACGCTAGGTGGAGACAACGAAGATGTTGGCCGTACAAAAGCCAATAAAGACAGTTGCTAAAATGCGAGGCAAAACAAAAACACACAGAGACATATTGAGAGAGAGAGATGTGTTGACAATGGGCAACAGGACAACAGGACAACAGGACAGCGGGGCAAAGGACAGCGAAGCAGCTACTGAAAAACTGAATGAAATGAGAAATTGTGTAAGTATGTTGGCCAGGCGGCAGTAACAAAGGCAGCAGCAGCAGCAGCAACTACAACTACAGTGAAGCAGCTCTAGCAGCACTACACACAAGATTAAGCCCATACATATAGTACTACACACACTCATGCATTTTAAGAGATTTTCCACTAGAGCAGAGCAGAGACACAACGCCGTTGACTTTTCCACTCGTCTGCGTTGTCATTGAGGTTTTGGGAGTTGACAGGGAACAGGCGACAGGGGACAAGGGACAAGGCACAGGGGGGACAGACACAGATACAGGCACAACAAGGCCTTTTACCAGGATTAGTAGTTAACAAGAGAAATCTCTGGCCACACCCACGCACGGAAGAAGACGCACAGCCAAAAGGTAATCAGTGAAATGTAACCGTATTGTTTGTTGCCCGACGTTGTTGCCACCGTCGCTGTTGTTGCTGTTGTTGCTGCTCCCGCCTCCTCATTCGTGTTGTTGTTGTGTCATCCAAGTCACAGGCACGCCTACTGCTGCTGCAGCCTCTTAACCTTTTTCATTTCTACCTATGTTCCCGACCCTGTACTTAAAATGAACAAAGAGTCCAATAAGTTCATCAAGCACCGAAAGAGACGTGACAGATTCATAAATTGTATATCTATCTATATACAAACATATAACTCGAAATTTCACTAGCCCGAAATAAATTGAGTGGCAATAGCGTTTACTAAATTTAAAATATAAATTCTAGAAGTGGAAGTCTCCATAATTCGAACTTTTTCTTTGGATAAAGGTGATTCGAGTTTGGGAATAGCGATTACAGGCTGAGTGTCTGTCTGTCTGAATGAACAACTAGATCTCTGAGATTTTAAAATTCGACAAATTGAAAGATACAGACTCGATATTCATCAATGCCATAAAAACATAGGCAAAGAAAAATTCAAATTTGCTGAACTTTGATATACTTTCACTTTTCAAATATTTTTTACATTTTTTTATAGACCAAGTACAGGGTATCCTCGAGCGTGCTCAACTGTAGCTACTTCAGCTAATTTTTTTTTCAGTTTTGGTTTTCGGTTTCTGCAGCCGCACAACGCCAACAACAACGACAACGATGATGACAACTGACGATCTCTTTTTAAGTAGTTTTGCTTGGGGTCATTTTGGGGTTACAAGGCAGAGGCGCAAAGGTATGCCATGCCATCAGGTGGCACACACACGCACACACACACACACACTTATACATAACAGTAGGTGACAACGCCGCTTTGGGGTTTTCAGCAACAACAACAACGTTGCGCACTTTGTTGCTGTTGTTTTCATTTAAGTAATCAAAATATGCTTTTGACTTTGTGCTAAGCAGCTGTCCCCTTCGTCTGTCCTTCCGTCCGTCCGTCCGACGGTTGGTTCTGTTGCCTGCTTGTGAATCCTTGTGTGTGGCTGGAGCCTTGTGGTTTTCATTTGTACGTTTGTGTGTTTACCACAAAAACCCCAGAAACTATGCATTTCACTGCTTTTGTCAGGCATGTTTCTATCTAGCTACGAGTATGTATAGCTCTGTGTATCTGTATCTATGTATCAATGTATCTGCGTGTGTGTCTGAGCGGCTTGTGTATTTATTTGAAAGCTTTTTAAACTTTGCCACTGACTTTGTGGCTTACGAAATTAAAATTAGAAATTGGTTTGGACCGTCACTGACAAATATCCCTAGTATTTATGAATGGACAACAAAAACACATCACATGTGTGTGCGAGTGTATTTACGAACATGTATCTGTGTGTGTGTATGTGTGTTGGGGAATTAAGTTGCCGCTCTGAGATTGTAATTAATCAGAGAGAAAAGCGACCCACATAATAACGAGACGGCATTTGCATATAAATCGTTGTTTGCCTCTGACCGAAACTTAATTGCCACATTAATAACACTTAAGACAGACAGATTAAGAAACTTACACATAGAAATAGATACAAATTGATCAAGAACTGAGAGCTTAGCTTTAGTTATTCATATTTCGAGTTGTTATTGACAAATTACAATTATTGCAATATATGTATGTGCACTTACATTATGACTCTGATCCGTTTTGAGTTCACGATGATTGGAGAACTGAACATAGACCATGCGACCGCGCATCTGTGGAGGATTCACTGTATAACAGGAGACCATCGATGTGGCGGATATCTCGTCGGCCATTTCGATAAATGCTTGATTCTTGCCCTTCAGCACGAGCACATTGGTCACACGTCCAAATGGTATTCCAAGTGCAACTACGTCCGATTCCCCAGATTCGTTTGGAATGTTGCGCAAGTGAATGACTTTTGAGGCCTTGGCTATAAAGAGAGAAAATAGAAAATAGCAAATAAATATCATGATGAGTTGGCGTCATGGCTGTGGCAAAGGGTATAGAGTAAGGGGGAATGGCATAGGTAGTTTAACTAATTAATAAGCCGCTTAAATATTAACAGCTGCCATCGCAAATGGCGTCTGTTCGTTTAATGGCAATGGCAATGGCAATGGCAATGGCGCTGTCTGCACTTCCGCTTCCGTGCGTCGCTTAATTTGTACAGTTTTTGTTTTCGCATCTCATTCACTCTCCCTCTTTTTCTCACTCTGTTTTCTGTTTCACTCTTAAGCAAATCACAACGAGCCTGATAACAAACGTTGCGGCATTTGTATACATTTTGCACAGTTAAGCGTACGGCAATGGACAACACTGTTCGGGCTTTTGTCGCCGCTAGGTGGCGCATGGCAGGCAGAGGGAGCGGTGGGGGCGTGGCAATAGCCTGGCGCATAAATTCATTCATTGCCAGCACTTGCAACGACTGTGAATAATCCACACGGCGACAATGTCCGTTACGGCCAGGTTCAAGCACAACAATCACACACACACACACACACACACACACACATGGACAACAGTTGTTGTTGTTGCCTGGCTTTGTTGTGTTGTTGTGCTTTTGGTGTTTGTTATTTTTGCATAAATAAAGTGGCTCCGTTGTTGAGCTGCATTTGCAGCAGGCCGCACAAATGGGATTTTAGGCAGCCGCTTTTTGTTGCTGTTGCTGTTCTTGTTGTTGTTGTTGTTGCGAGCATTGCCTGGACCGAGCCTTTTTAGGGATTTGGCTGCGACCCCGTTGCATCTGTCCAAAGTGCCTTAAATTTTTATAAACACACAACAAGCAAACAAATTTGCCAGCATGCCACATGCTTTATAACAACAAGAACAACAGCAACAACAACAGCAACAACAACAGCAACAACAACCACAATAAAATGCAGAAAAAATATGTATATTGTTACTGCAAACTGAAACCACGAGGGGTGTAAGAAGAGTTAGGCTGCGAACATTGCTTGTCTAGCTGGCGCTTAGTCAACACCTGTTAATGTGCAGCATTTGTTTTTTGTGGCATGTTCTCATTCTCTCTCTCTCTCCCTCTCTCTTTCCTCATATGCAAATGAAATGCTGCTGCAGCCGTTGCAGCAACATTTCTTTTTTTTTGCTTTGTGAATGTGTTGGCTCGTATTTGTAGTATTTACCGCAGTTGCTAAACAAGCAAACAGCATACAGCATATGGCAAGAGATAGCCCACGACAATACCAATGGTCGAAATGACCAAAATGGCCAAAATGGCAGTTGTTGCCAATGGAATTTGCACTGTCATTTGCCACATGTATTATATCACATGCAGTTGCCACTTTAATTACGCTTCAGTCGAAAGTGCGATTCATTTTTAAAGTAAGTATTGCTAAATTCCATTCCCTCTTCTTTTCTAAAAAAAGTAATACATCCCTCAGTAAGTCATGCTGATTTTTCACATTGCTGAAAACTTCCTCTAGTGTCAGAGAGTATCCTGACCACATGATGATATTAGTTTGTTATATTCATCTCAACATTAGATTCATCTGTTTCCATTTCCTTTATAAATACATCTGATGGCACATATCGTAACTTTTAACCGCTTTCACTAGTCCCTTACTAATAATTTACAACACCCAACAAAGGGGTCAATCCCTTCCCTCTCCGTTACACTTCCGTCACACTTTCTGTTTGCCGTCCCAGTTCCTGTTGTTCCTGCTGTTCAACTAACCGCAACTTTAACTGGCCGACAACCTGCATGAGCATGGGTCAATGTCCCGATTTATAACAATGCGAAATATGAAAAAAAAGTAGGCAGATCGTTGCCATTGAGGCCAACTTGAGGCACAACTCGAATCAACTCTGAGAGAGGCTCGGCTTGGCTCGGCTCAGTTTTGACTGGACTCGACTCGACTCAAATCGTTTCGACTCTGCTGCAGTTGCCGGTCAGGTCAGGTCAGGTCAGGTCAGGTCGGGTCAGGTCAAAGTGGCGCACTCGATGCTGAATACAACTAATCGGAAATTACACTTTTTGATTAGTTCGAAACGGAAATGAAGTTGAAACGAAATTATGCAAGCAGCGGCAGGCAAAGTGCACAGCACGAGTATTTTAACCTTTCTCTCAACCTTTCGGCAGTTCACAAATTTATTAAAAATCAATGACCAAATGCCGGCCGATGCCCTTCCACCTCCTTCCCACTCTCTCTCCCCATCTCTCTTTCTCGGTATTCTGTGCCCATAAATAACTAGAAATAAAATAGTGCCAAACAAAAAAAATAAGTATTCGACTTAAATATACCCGCTATTTTTTAAACTTTGAATTTATTAAAAAAATATTCGTAATATATGCTAAATAATGTAAGCAAGACTAGACTAGACTAGATACTATTTCTACCAGAAAGCCGAGATGATCCATTAAGAAAAATTCTAATATAGATAAAAATTATTGAGAAATATTATTAAAAAAAATATAGTTTAAAATATAAGTTAAACTATGCTTACAATATTCAAAATATTCAATAGGTTTATAGAGTATAGGGAAAGCTAAATAATAAAGATGTACAGAGGCGGAAACGTGTTGCAAAAGACAAACAACAAATCAAGTGCCGTCGGGCAGCTGCCGGAAAAAACGACAGCAGCGAAAATACGTAAAACTATCTATCATGCATGATGACGTTGTCAACGAGCAGCAAAACGAAATAAAATAAAAAGGATACATACAATTTATAACAACAAAAATGGCGGATAAAACAAAAATTGAAACATGCATTCCTCAAAAAAAAAGAAAAGAAAAGGGAAAAATTTGTGGATTTTTCGACGTTCACCATCAACAACTCAATTTCGGTTTGTTTTCTACTGGCAATCGTAACTGCGATGAGTTGTTCAGGTTGTTGTTCTTGTTCTTGCTGCTGTTGTTGCATTCCTTTTGCTAGATTTGTAACAAATCGCAACAAACGCTGCCTGATGGTGTGAAAACGAAAAACGTCAGTGCAATGAGCAAATCGACAACGGAACGATTCTGCCTCGGGCTCAGCCACAGTCGCCGTTCCCGAGTACCACCCATCAGCACCGCCCAGTACCTGACCTGCAGCCAAGCCGGGGTATAATTGAAAAGGAAGATGGCGACGAGTCAACGACGGCCGGAAACACAGCCAACAAGCCCCCGAAGCATGCAGCTGCAGTTCAAACTGAAGCGGAAAAAAAATAAAAGAGAGAGAAAAAAAACTGTTGGGATTGCTCAGTGAGGCAATCCGAATGCTGCCTCATGTCCTGCGGCTGATTTTGTTGAAGCTACAGACATTCATACATTGCATTTGGGGCTTTAAAGAATTCCTACTTGTTGAAATAAAATTATCTAGAGATAAATACATACGCGATGCATGGGCATAGAGACAGACACACAACTACGATATGGGATGAACTCTATTGCGAATAATAATAACCAAGACTAGCTTCTGGAACCTTACAAACAACTCCTCTACCCCTCAAATACAAACTGAGCTCCTTTCTTCAAAAGTTTCGACTTTACTCAAATTTAAGCATACTTTTTTTGTATTTCTATTATATCTTTATTTTAAACTAATATCAAAAAGAAACTCTTTTAATTCTGACAATTTTAGGACCCGTTGCTAAAAATATGCAAGACAAACATGTAAACTGCCAAGCATTGCCAAAAAAAGAAACAAAAAATTCAAGAAAAAAACAAAAAGGAGTGTGTGGGGACATGAAATTTGCATTCGATAATGATGCTTGTTGCGTGTCGCCTGTCAATGGAACATGGATATAAATAGCAATCATACGCACTGTTGCGCGTTAAAATGAGCTGCAGCGGAGGCGCGACTAAAGCTTAACTGTATTAATGACACGCACGGTAACACCGACTGAAGAGGTGGGCGGGGCAGAGGTGGGTGGTGCGGGGTGTTGCGGGCTGTTACGTCGGCGGCACTTTTCAATTAAGTCCATACACATATGCAGAGTCATGCCGAGGCCTTCGATGAATTGCATGAAAATAATATACATAAACTATTTATGGCTAATTGAAAAGTTTACAAACTGTAATTGAGTTGGGGGCAGTGCCAACAACAACATGGGCAGTAGTAAAATAATGGATGGTCAGCAACAGTTCGGTATGTCCGTGTCCGTGTCCATGTGCGGACAATGCGGCGTATGTGTAATAATTTGAAACGCTGTGTATTCCTTTTGTCCATTGGATCCATTGCATGCATCCCGATGCCCAACACATCCATGAAGTTAATTAATGACAATTTAAATTCATAAAGCAAACACAAAAACCGAAACAAACGAAAAAGGTAAATGAAAATGAATGGAACAGCAGCGTCAAGCGTCGACAGTTGGAACAAAGCCACGAAAAATACACGATAAATCGCACAATGTTCGTCCAATACAAGTAGCTACACCAACAACAACAGAACGCATCACATCAAAACCCTTTCCACATTTCACTTACACATACAGTTGAAGGGAGTGAGAGGAAGGAAAAAAGTGCTGATTGTTAATAACAATTAAATTTGTGCTTATGTGGCAACATTTAATGATTTAATGTAGGCGTGGCGACAATGTGAGTGTGTGTGTGTGAGTGTGTATGTTTGTTTTGGGCGTAAGCATTGGCATATTTGAATATACGTACGAACACATTGCCTTTAATTATGCGACAGTAAATTAGGTTTTTACAAGCTCACACATCATAAATTTTAAATTGCCGCCCAGCGCTTATTCTGTGTATGCTTGTGTGTGTGTGTGTGTAGGTGTGTGTTTGTGGTACGACTTAATGATATTTACTTTGCTCAGCACTTTGTCTTTAATTTAAACATCTGTCTGTGAGCATAATCAATCATAGCGCAAGTTTTGAATAACTGAAACTCAACCGCCTGCAGACATGTTTGAATTTCCTTTTTCTGTTTTGAGGCCATAATTGAAAATAACGATTTTCCTTTTTCCACAATTTTTCAGGATTTTTTTTTTTTTTTTCAGCCAAGGCCCGAGAGTCTAACACCCGCAAGTAATGTAATTCATTAAAAATTTGTCAGCACATAGACACAAGGCTAAGGGAGGCTAGGCAGCGATAGACCGAGACGGAGAGATAGGCAAAGAGAGAGAGAAATAGAGTCAGAATAAGGGGGGGTAGAGAGAGAAAGATACGTATGCGATAAGTCAACGCACGCAGACTGGAAGAACGTTGATGCTGACGACGTTTACAAATTTTAATTGCATTTCAATTACGAGAGTAGTTTTTTTCCTCAAGCGAGACAGACGTGAGTGAGAGCCAGAGTCAGAGAGAGAGAGAGAGGGAAATGGAGAAGTGGAGGATGCAGTTGTAGTTGCAGTTGCCATGTCCTGTATGTGCAGTCAAGTGGCGTATGGCAGCTGGAGTCTTAGTCTACTCGAGATTCATGAGGTATATCAATTGTATAAATTACACTGAGAGAAACGGAGGGAGAGAAAGAGGCAGAGGGACGGCGAATGCTTTGCATAACTTTTTCCACTTCATTTGTACATTGAGAATTATGTACTTTGGTTTGCATTTGCGCCCTCAAGTATGCTATCAAATGAAGCAAGGCAACGGGTCGTATGCTTAATTGAGTCAACTCAAACACAAAGGCCAAAAAGTCAAGCTATATACTTAATGGCAATAACTGCATGTTAAACTAACCGCACACACGGTGACTGTGACTGAAACATGTCACAGTGGCAGCCATAAATGATCAAACAAATGCCTTTTTGCTGCTTTTTGACCAAGCGCAAATCCTGATTTTTATTCCTGGCTTGCTGCAGTGTTGTCTCAATGTTTACGCAGACAATGTGACAGCAATGATAAAAATGAAAATATTTATATATGTATGTGACAATATTATTTTATTGACTGCGAAAATATTTACACGCAATGCGAGGCGACAGACAGACAGATAGACAGACAGTCAGAGAGACGTGCAAGCACTCGCTTCTCCCTGATATTCGAGACAAGGCGACGGCACGCGCTCAACTGACACACATAGAGAGGACAACGTGGGACACGCAGGTCACAGGACACAGGACACAGGACCCAGAACGTAGAATGTATAGTCGTTCTTTTGATTATTGGTTATGGCAATAAAAGGCGTTCAAAGTGCTCTCTGCCAGTTTGATTGCTTGAGCCTTTGGATTTGAGGTTGGTAAAAGTTATTGTTTATATGGATATATTTTTACCTCAAGTGAATTTTGAATTATTTGTTAAGAATTACAAGAACCAAAACAAAGATGATAAAAAGTGAAACTAAAAATAAGAAAATTGAAATAATTAATAAAACACGGCGAAGTACAAGTAACTATTAATAAAAATTATCCTTGATTTTTCTGACTTCAGTTGAAATTTTGTATGATATTTTAAGATAGAGGCATTTTTAATTCATGGTGCGACAAAAACAATCGTACTAATTGGGTGCATAAAATGCTTATCATTTGATACTAGAAGATTTTAAATAATTAACGAAAAAATTCAGTTTATGTTATTTCCTCAACGCAGCCACTTTTAAATAATTATGAAGGAAAAGTAGCAAAATAATATAGTTAAATTATAATTATACTAAATACATTCATTTATGTTTAATCATTTTTTTCGAATTTTTTCTTTCTTATTTTATATTCAAATTCTTATTTTCAAACTATAATTATCCTAGTAAGGTATTTTTACTTTTTTTTCGCATCTGTGGAATTCTTGTTATTATTTGACAAAATTCTTATATGCAATCAAAATTATAATCAACTGTCTCTGTCTATCTCATTCACGCTTGCGTTAGCCTTTTATTGAGTATTTTTTTAACGTTGCGTTTTAACACCTTGAACTCTGACACGCTGTTGACCAAAAGCTGCCCCCGAAATCGGTCAATAAACAAACAAATATTGGCGGGCTATACAAACAGCGAAGCATGAGTGTCTGTGTGTATGTGAGTGTGTGAGTGCTGTAACAATAAACAACAAACAACAACAATGGCAATACACATGCTGCTCTCCCAGACCAGAAACACGCGACATTGCCACGCTTCGCTTAGAATGGATTTGGGTATAGATTGGGATTTGAATTTGTGTTGGAAGTGGGATTGGAGTTTGGGTTGAAGGAGGGGTTGGGGTTGGAGTTACCCATTGCGTGGTTCGAATTAGTCGACGTCTCGAGTTGCCGTCCCCGGGGTCTAATTTGGCTTGCATAAAATATGCATAATAATCAAAATAAAATAAATCAAGTGCCACTAAGAAATTGCGAGTGTTTATTGCATGACCAAACGGATGCTTAACCAAGGAAAAAAGGCGAAAAATATGTATATTAATATATGTACACAAGCATGCTTGTGTGATATAAGGAATAAGTTTTGCATTGTGAGATGAGCTGAACGAAGCGTGGCCACTTGCTTCAAGTGTGCTTCCACACTCACACACACACACACACACACACATACACTCAGTTGAAGTGTCTGGGCGTGGTATATACCTTATATATTGGATGGTTGGGGGCAAGGCGAGTGTTTTTATTACATTTACGTGCAAAATTTGGTGCATGTTCGTTGAGCTAAGCTCGTGTAACGGAAACGTTGCGTCCAGTGTATTGGTTTTTGAGGCACAGCAAATACAATTGACAACGCCGATGGACGTGAAACGTGAAACGTTGGGCAAGTCGATACGTTGCGATGATGGTGGCAAGTGGTGCGTGCCACAAACCACAAGAAGCAACAACAAAAATAAAGAAACAATTTTTGGCATTCTTGTCAGTGCCTGTCTCTCTCTCTCCCTCACACTTTCCTTATCTCTGTTGCGTGTGTTTATCTAAGGCTGGCCACACAATGCTTTTTGTTGCTTCTGTGGCCGGCTGCCTATTTACTTGTCTGCTCTCCGTACTTGTTCTTGTTGTTGTTGTTACTGGTGTTGTTGTTACTTTGGTTGTTGTTTCTTTTGTTGTTCTTGTGTGCTGGCGTTTGCAATGCAATAAAAGTGTCCTTACACATTTATTTAGCAATTTCTTTTGTTATTATTTTCGGCATCAGCAACGTACTTTTGCTTTTGTGCGTCAGCCTTAAGTGGTCGACGTGAAATCACACGCAGACTGAAATGAATTCATTGGATTTTTGTACACCCTGTAACGAGGGCATATTAAATTTGTGCAAGTGTAGGTAACAAGCGGTAGGAGTGCTGACAGACCTCATAAAATTTCTATAAATTTGATCACCATTAACTTAACAGATACAAGAGCAGATCGCAGAGATTGCAAGAGCTAGAGGCAGCAAATTTGATATGCAGGTTGATCAATTTTAAAGCTATAGAGTATCCTTAGGCCTGGCAGCAGAGTATCTCAGAGTCGAACAGCCTCGACTGAAGCTTTTTCTATTCTCTTCTCCTGTTTCCTTCCTTTTGCTTCCTTTAGCTACACTTGTGTCTGGCTCACGAATTCAACTTTAAGCTGTTCGCACGACTTTAAAAATTTGCCATGCTTTGTGTTTGCGCATGAACTTTGCGTGGAAAATTAAAAAGGCCGCAGGTGGCAGGTTGCCAGTTGGCAGGTGGCAGGTGTCAAGTGTTCGTTGCGTTCCCAAGCAGTCGAATTGCCTGCGTTCTCTGCGTTCGTTCGTTCGTTCGTTCGTATGCATGAATTGGTCTTCAAATGCCGCTGGGGCGTCTGAGTCTGCGTCTGGACCAAACCCAACCATTGGACAATGGATGCCCTTGCAACTCTTTGCCAGTTACTAACTGCCCAGTGTTGCCACTCTGTGTGTGTGTGTGAGGGGGTCAGCGCTTGTTGCTTTTTAATTAATAGCAAAGTCCTTTGTAGAGTAATAAATAAATATTATGCTTTTGCTTTTGCTTTTGCGTTTATTTTCCCTTCGTTCTCGATTGCCGTTCGTTTTGTGTGTGTGTGCGTGTGTTTGTATGTGTGCTTGTGTGTAGGTTTCACTTGACTATCTGCTAACTGACTCTTGTTTCTTTCCTTCAATTGAACCGCCAAATACAGTTAATTACAGCCATTTTCAAAGCATCGACACGTTTATAATGACTGCTAATTGAAAAAGCCAAAAGCATATTAATTCTCAACACACACACTCACACAGAGGGCAAGTGCAATTCTAATGAAATTAAAATGCATTTCACTTTACAAGCTATTTATGAAGCGGACTCTGTTGATGATGGTGATGATGATGCTGATTATGGCCTTGCCTCGCCTCTTTTGGCCTAGTTCGATTCAAGTATTCACGGCATTGGCAACTGTTTAATATGAACATTTTGTGCATGGATTTGCTTGTATTTAAAATCATTCTGTGGCTGAATGATTTCCGGTTTTCGGTTTCGACTTTCGACGGCAGCTTGTCAAATATTTGCCTAATGTGTGGTTCGGGTTTTGGTCTGGTTTTTTGGCGCGAGCGGTTTTTGATTAGCTTTATTACTTTGCGCAGGCCTACGCATTGACCTCCCTCTCTCTCTCTCTCTGTGTGTGTGTGTGTGTGAGACTAATTAATGTGCTAGAATTGTGCGGCGTGCTGCTCATAATGCAAACGTGGCAGACTTTCCATATTGTGCCGCAGAAATGTTTGCTTCCATGCTAATTAGCGGGTTAATTGGCTATAAGAACCGACTCGCGAGTGCGTGCCCCTTTCTCCCTTTCTCTGTTTCTCCCCTGCTCTGTTTCTCCCATTCTGCCACACGCCCAGTCAGTTAGTGAGGCAGCGTCTCAAGCCACTGCCGCAATTGACCAGAACACAACTTAAGCTAGCTTTGGAGGGTTAATTGGCCAGCCCAAATACACTAAATGCACTCAAGTCGAGGGCCCAAATGTGCAATAAAATGGGCTTAAATGCCCACAATATGGCCAGCAGACATGCAGGCCAAGGAAAGGGCGTAGTTAAAAGCAGAGGTATATGTAAGTATTAGAAACAGAGAGAGAGAGAGAGAGAGATAGGGACAGGTGAGCTGTGAAATATAGTAGAAAGTAGAAGAAGAAGACTTACCAATTCCGCCGGCCAAAACGGTACTCGAATCCAGTTTGGCCTTCTTTGTGGCCAGATCCTGATTATTATTGTCGGAAGCGGGCGCCATAACTGCTGCTTGACTCAAAAGTTCGTCGCTTCCGCGCTGCATTATGGCCAAAAAAGGATTTACAATCAAGGATCGCAGTCAGTCACATTTTGGCGGTATTGTTAAATGTATTTTGTATATGATTGTAGTTGGAGTTGGAGTTGTAGTTGTAGTTGTAGTTGATGATGCAGAGGCACAGCACAGCACAGTAGAGAAGTTCAAGATGTTTCAGTTGAGTTGAGTTGAGTTGAGTAGGCAAGTTTGTAGTTGTGTGTGTAGTAGATGAAGTATATACGATTACGGTACATAAAAAGAGAAAAATAAAAGAGAAGAGAACAATATAAATATTTAATATTTACGCAAGTTAAGTAAATTACAGCGATTCTACTTATTTATGGCAACAGCAACAGCCACCGAGGTGAGCTCCCATTCATCATTTGTATAAATATATTTTTTTATTTGTTCTTTTGTTTTTTGTTTTTGTTGCTGCATTGCGAAATTTAAGTGGTGCTTAAGCGAGCTTTTGCATTTCTGTTTGGTTAACTTGGTTAAGGTACGCTTCGCTTGGCGCTAGTTTAGCTAACAAAGTCAACAACAAAAGCGAGAGAGTGAGAGTGAGAGAGACAGCAAGAGGCAAGAGAGAGAAAGAGTGACGGCGTGAGAGTGAGAGGGCTATTCAAAGTGTACTTACTGCTTACGGCATGTCCCAAAAGCAGTTTAGATACTCGTATCTGCCAACTTTTCAATATTGTTCTTACTTTATTTATTTATTTAATTATATTTAGCTTAAAAATGCAACTACTTTATGAGGCATTTTCGAGTGCAAGCTTTTGACATTAATTTTTAATAGATTTATTTATTGTCCAATTGAATTAAGTCTAAAATTGCAATTGCTTTGGGCAAATTCACCGAGTATTAAGAGAAATTCTCAAGTATTGTTATTATTATTTATTTTGAAGTTACATATTATTATATTAAATTAACTTAAAAATGCAATTACTTTGCCAGCTCATCTCTTCCTGTTTACAGTTGTCTGGTTAAATAGCAAAAATTTTGATTAAATCCAAGTTTGTTTTTGTGGAAATCCTCTAAAGGGTTTTTTTTACGCTTTTACCTGTTGGCAAATAATTGCCAAGCTCACAGAATATTCATTGAAATTAACCGAGGAGAAAGAGAGTGAGTAGAGTAGTTAGTTGCAATTGTTTCTGTCTTTCGACTTTCGACTTTTGTTTTTGTCGAGTGTTGGCGCTAAACTCTAATTACAAAGCCATGTTGTATGCAGCACATGCATAAGTGTATTGTAATTACTTGTGACACTTAATTACCGCACTCAGTGTGGCAACAATGTCACAGACACAGTTAGAGATGAAGATGGAGGCAGAAACAAAGACAGAGAGAGAGACGATGCCAGATCGAGAGTAACTAAGTTAAGCCAAACATTAAACGTAATGCGAGCCATAAAAATAAAGCTGCTCCTGTGTGTGTGTGTGTGTCTGTCGTTGGCTACTGCTATGCATTAGCGGCAATGACAAAAAGTCAATAAACGAGCGCACAACAGGGGGGTAAGCGAGCGAGAGAGAGAGAAAGAGAGAGAGAGAGAGCGAGAGAGCAGAGTGAGGTAACAACGACAGTCGCTGGCATCATGGCGGCAAATTGAAAAGGGTAATTTTGTGTGAAGTAGGCACCTTTATACCGTTATCATGGCTAGAGTGGGTGGTGCGAGTGGTTGCTATCAATGCTGACTACGCTTGAATTCGCCACTTGGCTTATCATGCAGCGCTCTCTGCTTTTGCTTTTGCTTTGCTTTTGTTATTTGTCGTTTGTTGTTTGCTGTTTGGTTTTTATTTTTATGTGGCTGCACGTTTTATGTACATAAAAGAATTAGCTTAAATACAAAAACAACATGTGGTAATAGTAATAATAACAAAGCCAAAACGCATGCACACACACACACACACACACACACACACACAATACATCAGCCAGGCGTGTGTGCGATAGACAAAGCAATGGCAATGGCAAAAACCGCAAAAGCACTTCACTTGATAATATCACAGAGAGACAGAGACAAAGAGAGAGCGAGAAGGCAAGCAAAGAAAACGCGCAAAACGCAGACAAAAAACGAACACGGCACGCACAGCTCAACTAAACGGAAACTCGCATGACTTCACGTGTGCCTGTATTTGTGTATGTGTGTGTATGTGAGTGTTTTTGTGGCTTGTTGGTTGAGTAATGATATCAGTGGAAGCTGTTGCCGTCTGTGCTCCTTGTGCATTGTTATATGACTATGGAGGCAAGAACATATGTTTTCTCCATATGGCACAAGCTCAACTCGGAATTTGTAGCATACTTTTTGGGGCTTCGTTTTATTGGGCAACCCTTTGCACTATGGGCAATTTGTGCATTTTTCTGGTAATTGTTCAATTATTTTTCCTTTAATTAATATTAATTTAACATCTGGATATAAGCTAAACAACGGATATCATTAAAGTAAGAACATTTTTATTTCATACCAGAATTTGATTGATTATACCCATCGTAACTGTATGCTATAGTAGTCCGATTTTTATGTTTTTTGGAAAATATGTCAGGCGAATAATAAGTAGTAAGTTTGGTCTGGATACTTTGGAAAACATATAGCTTTTTAAGCAAATACAAGAAGTGATCATTTGATAGCACAATCCAAGCTTGCCAGTTTGGTTCGCATATCTTATTAAACAATAGATTTTCATTCGTTAATACTAAAAATAAAGGAGCGGTAAGGCGTGTCCCTTTTTAAAACACCCTTCCATAAAGCTTTAATCAGCAATTGTTTAATAAGTTCCAGATGAATGAAAAAAATCCCCATAGTGCCTTGGAGCTTGCATACAATGCAGTCTCTGTCTCGCTTCCTCTCTCCCTCTCTCTCTATCTCTCTCCATGTGGGCGAGTGTGTGGTAATTAAATATTAAAATGGGCTCCCCTGGCAACGCTTACATCGGAAAAGTCTCTAATGCATTCGTTATGGCACATTAACGCTCCCAAGTGCCGGACAACTAACATTCATTGGGGATTTTCCTCTGCGGCTCATTGCATTACACGGTTCACAGCCTTCTTTGGATGCCCTCTCCGTGGTAGATGTTAATGTCTCCACTTTGCGTCCCGAGCTGGGTTGCAACAGTCTGTTTGTCCGTCTGTCTGTCTGCTGCCAAGCTGACCGGAAATGCTATTGTAATATGCAGAAGCTCTGCTAAAAAGTATGCTAAATATTTGATTATGAACTGTGTGTCCTTCTGTGACGCGTGTGCGCACATATGGCACAGCCCGATAAGCCCCCAAGACCCAACTAGACCATTGTCCAGTGTTGCCCCCACCCTCCTTGACATCCTCCTTAACATCTCTCCCCGCTCTGCGTGGATTCATTTTAATGAATTTTCCAAGCGCCTTTTTGCCTTCTATATTTTCCATAAGCTCCATTGCCAGCAGCAGTTTCAGTTGCTTTTGCCCAGCGCTCACTGATTTCTATGATGACATGTGCCTTTTTATTCTCTCTCTCTCTCTCTCTCTCTCTCTTTATCCCTCGTACTTTCTCATTTTCTCTGTGTGTGTCTCGGGACTTTCAGCATGTTTCCTTTGCTTCCGCCTTTGTTGCCGGGTAACTGGGTCAGCGCGCAATTGTTGAAGGGCTGTTGCTTCAACCGAGGGGGTTGCCATTGTCGGTGTCGTTGTCGTTGTCGGACAGTAGCTCAGAGAGTACGAGATAATCACGCATATGCCTGACGGTTAAGTTTTTGAAGTGCGCCACGGATGGGGATGGAGATGGGTACAAGAATGGGGATGGAGATGGAGGCGGAGGCGGAAGCAAGGGGTGTCATCAGGCATCATCAGCCTGCGATAGCCGAGGCTTTTGTGAATCCTTTTTATACCCTTGTAGAGGGTCTTAAAAATTCGACACGAAATGTGTAACGCTTCAAAAAAAGGCATGACAGATTCTATATACATATATATTCCTGATGAGGATGGCGAGCTGAATCTTAATATTTTTTATGAATTTTTTATTCTGTTTTGTACTACAAAAGGCACATAATTCCCAACCGGGCGGATCGGATACCGCAAGGGTATCAAATCTTCGGCATGCCGTTGCTGTTCTTGATGTTGTTGCTGTAATGAGCACTGCGTCATTCACTCTGACGTGGCTGGTCCAATTTAGTGGGCGTCTGTTTAATTTCTTGCATGTGCTCCACATTGGATTTTCTAGTTGGAGACGCCTTGAAGTGACGCACAATTGTACACAATGATCATTTGTGTGTTTGTGAGTGCAAAAGGCAAAAAGAAAATTCTATATAATTAGCCCTATTGCAGAAAAAAGCAACTGATTCTTACCCACATATATGAATATTCAATGTATCTGTCGACTGGACAAATAACCATGTCAAGTCGCCAATTGAGTTGGAAAACCATTGGATAATTGTACAAAATGGGTATTAAAATGCCATTTAGGGGTGCATATTGAGTTAATTACTGCTTTGCTTTGTTTTGCCAAGTCCATCCATCTATTCATTAGAAAATGCCTGAACGAAGGTCTAACAAAAATGTGCACTAGTCTATTAAAGGGTGTATTCGTTACTGATGTCAGCTTTCGTTCGCTTACTTTGTGGCTATAATCAGGTTGGTTCGCAAAGTGGGCGGAAGCTTTTTAATATTGTTCACTAAATAAGTTACGCCCTCTCTTTATTTTGTGCATGTATCTCTGTCCCGCTTCTACCTTGGCTAATAATGCGAACAAAGGCGACTTCCGCTTTAATTGCATTCCAAAATGCAGGCGGTGTCCGATGAAAAGTGCATTTCATGAAGTGCCAGCAACAGCTGTCCAAAGTCCCTCCCAATATATCATATATTATATGAGCCAACTCTCTCTGCGTGTGTGTGTGTGTATGTGTGTCCATATCGACACCCTCATATATTGCATGGAGAGCAACGTTCACTTTTGTTGTTGTGAATTTATGGCGGCATATGAATATTAAAATCGAATATGTTGCTGTCGATTAAAGGCTTTTCGTCCGGAGCGCAATTCTTTTATCCCCCATCCATTCAGACAACCCGTTGCAATTGTGGTCGTTTGTTCGTCTGTCTCTGATACACTCCCTCCATCCCTCCCTCCCCAGCACCCGCTCCTTTTGTATGCCGAGTCCACAGCGACACAGATACGACTCGACATTTCCGCTTGTGCGGCGATGCTGGGCCACGGATCGGTCCATTGATGTCGACTATATACCGCACTGTTGCTGTTCCCCCTCCCCCCTTGATGCTGATGATGATGACAATGATGATGCCGTCGATGGCATCCTTGAAACTGCTGGCAAAACAAAAAAAAAAATAAGCTGCGTATGTAGGTAAAAATAACAACAGCGGAAAACTGTCGACACACGTTGCTTCCATTTCCACTGGCATTTGCATCCCCAACTGCAGGCTCAACTGCAGCAGCAGTTGCTGCCTTTGAAATAACAATTATTGCTGCAGCATGTTGCAAATATGATGCGATGCGTCTGTTGGCGGCTTTAAATTGTGCTGCCGACTTTAAGCCACAGCCAAGAAGCTTATAAATTCTAATTAGAAAGCTCAAATTGGACAGACGCGTGTTCCCATCCCCCCTCTCAATTCCATCCCCATTTGACGCACTCATCCCTCTCCGTACTGTTGTTTGTTTGCAACTAGTTGTGGAAGTTGATAAACGCAACTTGTAGCTGCGGCCTAGTTACCCGACCTCAGTTACAGGCACTGCCGCAACCACAACGGTAGACTGAGACACATAGACATAGACATAGCCCCGTCTATGAATATGTATGTAGTACACAAAGAGAGAAAACCCAACTCAAGGCCCCCACCTGGCTTGACTGCCTGGCAGGCCGTAGGGCAATAAATTATATGAGAATGCCGCCAAAGTGTAACAGCTGCGGCTGCTGCCAAACTCCATAGCCACAACAACGACAACAACGTCGACAACAACTACAACGGCAACGACAACAAAACACCTGAGATGGCAGCACAGCAATAACCGGAGCGGTAGTAAGTTTTATACCAAAGCCACTTGCCATGGCTATAACTAAAGTGAGATACGATTGAGAAAGCATGAAGGAGAGCCAAGTTTATTTACATTTCATTTTAGTTTCATATTTATGTTAACTATAAATGCCATTCTCAAGGGTTGATCCAAGAGAGCGAAGGAGCAGGAGAACTTCTCACTGAATCACTGCAGCTAGAGAATCAATCAAAAGTAATGTCACTGTAATATTTCTGTAAAAGACATGATAAGTAAAGGCATATACATATATTTGCATTATTATTATTTACATAATCCACAAATTCGAATAAATAAATCAATATTTACTAAAATATATTATCTAGAATTACAATTGATTCAAAAGAATTTGAGATTAAATTAAAACAAATTTCAAAAGTAATACAACAAGATCTTAAATAATTTATTGCTGAAAGATTCAACTAATTTTTAATCAGTATTCCCAGATGTGTCCATGACTATATAGAAATCCCCGAAACAAATTCTTTGTACTTAAAATGTATGAATTTAATTTTTTTGACATGTCTTAGGTCATATATTTTTATGAAATTTAAAAGAAATTATTAACTTTTTAACCTATTTCATGAGTGAATTCATTTATATTAATTTTCTAAATAAATACAAATTTTGTCCAATCACTTTTGAATTTTATCAAAACTTTCAGCAAATATTTAGACACTTGAAAGTAATTAAATTGTTTTCAGGAACATAATCAAGTGGTTTTTTGGTGCTTTATGTAGTTAAGGTTTTTAAAATATGCCTGATTATTTTCCTTTAAAGTTCATTTGAAATCGGGTCTATTCTTAAAATTGTTCTCCTTAATATATCATTCTTGTACTATTTTGCATTTTAAATTGAATCTTTTGTATGATTTTTTTCGAACAACAAACTGTTTTATGCGATGTACACTTGTGCTAACGTGTATGTGTGTGTGTGTGTGTGTGTGTGTTATAACGCATCGTTTGGCCCTCGCTTTGATGCGACGCCACTAAATATTTACGTTGTGGGCTTTATTGCTTTCGAGAGTCGGCAAACTCTTTTTATTTCAATTTGTTTGCATAAATATTTGAAGCGAAACTAAATTAGAATGTGGAAAAGTGCAAAATAACGACAGAGTCTCAATCGTGGCAAGTACATATATATGAGTGTGTGTGTGTGTGTGGAACATAATAAACTTGCGCAAGTTTGGCCAAAACGATTTGTAGCAATTTCGCTATTAGTATGTTTCGTTTCCCATCTCTTTCCATGAATTTCTCTTACTCTCTCCTTTCCAGTGCTGGCGAATTCGAGTGGCAAAGTCGCAAGGCGAAAAAAAAGTTTTCTGCTTATGCATTTATCACCTTTTTTGCTTTAGCCAGAGTGCGAGTTTGAGTCTCTCAGTGTGGAAAAACTTTGCCTGGCCTAGTGCCAAGTGATTCGGGCGAAGGGAGATGGGAGACAGGAGAAGGGAGACAGGACGTTTGCGCCAGGATAACAGGCTCAACTCCTGGTGGGCACATTTCGTGCGCTCGCCCGCATAAATTATTCAAAACATGTGTTCCCAGCGTCTGAGTCTCTCTGACTTCTTTACACTGCAAATGCAGTAGAAAAATGCCTTACGTCCAAATGTAGGCAACAGTTTTCTGTTTCTTCTTTTTTTATTTCCTTGTTTCTGTCTCTGTTTGTTTTTTTTTTTTTTATCTCTGGCTTTGGAAATTTACTTGGGTGTGTGTATGACATTTTCATTGATATTTTGCCAGGAACGTCCTCACGCACGGCCGAAAGTTTAGCAATTTTTTCCGCCACTCGAGACTCGACAGTCCATAGTCAGAGAGTCTGAATATCGGCAATGGGTCTATTAAGATATTCACTCTGCTGTAATGTGACATCATACATAAAGAGTTGTTCGTGTGTGTGTGTGTTAGTGTATCTGTTTTATGTAGAAGGTGTATGCAAATGTCAGGCATTTGCTGTTTGGCATTTCTAATGAGCTAGAGTCTCCATCTCCTTCCCTTTTCAGTGCCAGAATCTTGGCCAGAGACAGATTGTTTGGGAGGGTTCAAAAGAGAGTTGAGCAGCGATTACCAGGCGCATAAATCTTGTCTTTCATATTGATTTTGTGGGCATCGTTGGCCATAGGTCTTGGCCATTTGGCTTGTGTGTGCGTGTGTGTGTTGAGGGGCTCTTTTAAAATAAATTATATGTTTTTAAAGCAAAGGTGAAGGCACACACGTAACCCCATCCCTGTTCGTTGGGGTCAAGAGCTGACTTTGGGTTCATTCAAAATTCAGCAGGATTGAAATTTATGGCGGCTGGACACACAACACGCCAATAGCAAAAATTTGCAGCATTCGCGTTTTTCTCAGTTTGCCCGTAGCCAGTTTGCAGTTGGGCGAGTTGTGTTAATACGGGCGACCTTTTTTCGTGTCCTCTGTGTGAGTGCGAATGTGTGTGTATGTGTGCCTTATTTATTTTTATGTGCATCTATTTGCTAGTCGTTTTGTGCGGCAGCCAAATAAAAAATGCATTAAAAACGTCTGACTGGGAGGGAGGACACACAGGACACAGGTCTGACTCACAACAAACATTTCGGTTTATTTGTCTGTTCAAGTTTTAAAACGCAGCCCGTTTACATTTGCTTATTCTGCCTTGGAGGACAGGCAGAATGGCAACATGTCTTATATTCTTACTTGGCAGGTGGCATTCTTATTGTTGTTGCTGTTGTGGGAGGTTGCAGGAGATTGTAGCAGCTACTAGTCAATGAAAAATTTGCCATGCCAATTCTCAAATGTCTAATATTCAGCTGCTATTTCGTTTTATACATAACATACAAGTATAATTTGCCGTTGCTTCTCCTGCTGCTGCTGCTGTTATCCTTGCTTTTCCTTGCCTCGCCGTTCCTGATCCTATCCTGTCTTGTCTTGCCTTGTGCCTTGTCCCGTCTATTCTTTTTGCTCTCCTGTCTATTCGCGTGTCTGACATGCCGTCAACCCGACACACCAAGAGCATCCCTCCTCCATTCATCCTCCGTTGCCATAAGCAAATGGCGTTTCCAACCACCTTGACGGCTGCTTTCTGCCCCCTTCCTCCTGCCTCCTGTCGCATTTGCCGCTCGCTTTGCTTTCGCTCGAAAATTTTTAATGCCGTGCCATTTTTTATGGCGCCACACTTGAATGCGCTTAAATATTTTATGTAATTTTTCGCAATTTATTTAGCGCATTATTTTTGGGGGATCTGTCGGACGTTTATATCAATTCATGGCCCAAAAATTGTTGTGACAAATTTCGTCCTGCTGTCGTTTGTTGACGCCAATGTGGCCAGGATACTGTCCAATTCTGGCCACAAATAGCCAGCAAACCATTTTTTGTCAGCTCACAATTTTGGCGCGTCAATTTCAATTTGAGCAGGCAAATCTCAATTAATTTGACTGCCAGATAATTCGATTTTTGTGTGTCACAAATTTAAGCTAAATGATTGGCATTGATCATATTTGTTAGTATGCAAATTCCAAAGAGTTTTGCGCCTTAGGGACACTAATTAATGAGTTCTTTTTACATTTCTCTGCCATATTTGATTTTACAAATTAATTAAGTTTCAGCAAAATTTCAAATTGCTTTAACGTGAGTTTTTAGTACTCGACTTTGGCTATAAATAAATGCATGTATGTTCATGTTTGGCAAGTAATTGATTTATACATAAAAACATGTTGCACGCCAAAGTCAAAAGACTGCAGCTTGTTGCTGCCTCGGTTTGTTGTTGTTGTTGCTGTTGCTGTCTAAATTTATACACTTCCCAGCCCTACAGAGGACTCCAGTTCTGAACCCGCATGTTTACATATCGATTACTGCGCCCGCTGCACGTTGCACGACTCCCTTGGTCGTGGCAATAAAATTGAGCAGGCGTGGCTGTCGAAGGGGCGGACAAAAACATGTTGCACAGACACACATATACACAGATACTGTCACGAACTTACAGAACAACTGTTAAAGCTTTTGACGCAACAGTTTCTGTGTTGCACGCTCTCAGTCGGCTTTAAAAAATGCATTTTTGTTACTAATTAAAAATACCTTTACGATTTGTCTACAACAACTACAAATAAAAGCCTTTAACAACCGCGGCATTTTAGACCCGATTCTATATCTCTCCTTTCCCTGGTCATGTTGCTGCCTCGTTACATTTACTTTTAACGACGCGCCCTAAGGCAAAGGCCATGAAATAGAGGGGAGACAGAGACGTAAACCTAGAAGACCATAGAAAATGGACGGCACCGTGGCATATAAAAAATTATCTACATTTAATGACGAGCCTTAAAAATTAGCGAGAAATGCTGAAATTAAACATAAAGGCAGCGGGTCAGGCGGCTGTGGAGTTCAGAGACGGAAGGGGAGGGGACGGGGTCAGGAATGGGAAGGGGTACGGACATGCGCCTGGCGGAAACATCAAAATGACATCCATTAACACACCTATTAATCACAGGGAGAGAGAGACACAGTTATGGCGAACTGAGTGCAAACGTCGACGCTTCTGTTCTGTCTTGTTCTATTCGGGGCTGTGGGCAGTGAAAATGAAAATGTTGGCGCTTAAAAGTAGGCAACAGAAAATATTATGGCCCAGGTGACAGCAACAAACAAAAAGTCATAGAAAATACTCAGAAGCAGAAGCAGACGCAGAAACAGAAACGAAAGCGAAAATGGCAACAACTAAATGGCAGCAAAAATGTTGAATAAAAATGTCAAAAATGTGACAGGCGATGGCGACTGCGACGCCCGTCGTTGACGTCGCCTAACAAAGTCACCGTTGTTGCTGTTGTTTTTTGAGGCCAGGCCAAGTCGACAAGGCGAGAAGGGCAGATGAGGAAAGGCAGCAAGTTGTTGGTCGTCGTCAGCGTAGTCATAAAAACCCGCAAAGTGGGTGGTGATGGCCAATTAAGTTAACGACGGAGTGCGCTAACTTTGCGGTCGATTCAACTCGCCGGGTGGCCACATCGCACCACACCGCACCACATCGCACCACACCACCACCATAGGGCTAATGTGTCGCCTAGGTCTGTAGCTATTGTAATCTAAAACGTTCATTGGGCAATGGGCAACTGTCAGAGCAGGCGAGAGAGCGACAAACTTCCTTCCGACCAAAATACGTCCCATTCCACATGCCATTTGCTTGGTAGTTTCCAAAAAGGTGGCAAGCGATGGTGGCCACGGGTCGTGTGCGCCTGACTGCCAGATCAAGAGACAGGTGACTGAACCAATTAACAAAAAGCTGCCAGACAACGGCAGCGGCAACGAAACCAAAAACTTTGCCACAAGCAGCGCCAGAAATAGAAAACATTGAAAATTTGCTGCAGATGACGTCGATGGCGACTCTAGAAATTAGCACACACATTTCTTAAACTTTTCTCTTTTACCGTATTTTCTATTTTTTTTTTTTTGGATCACGAAAAGCGAACAGCTGCGCACGCTAAAACATAACCTCAGCCAGCCCAGGCAGCTGGGCGTATACGTAATGTACACAATGTAAATAGACGCTTACGCCAAATGTCTCACAAGTTCCAAATTAATTTCTCCCAGGAACTGAACACCGACCGTCTATGTGTCGCAAGTGGGACACAAGTAGTCAACAGTGGCGGTGTCAGCTGCACGGAGTGATGAGCCCACGCGCACAGTGGGCAGTATTTCTACTCTAGCTCAACAAAATGTATAATGGGGATCTTTAAACATTGGATAAAGTTTATAACTTGGGCCATCTTTTTTATTGTATTTGTTTATAGATTATCTTATCTTAGAAAAAATAAAAAAAAATGTTACAATTTGATGCTCCATCGAAAGCCGATGGGCAATGTTTTAACTTTCAGAATAAGAGCGTCTGGAAAACGGAAAAGACTGGCGATAATGTGAATCAAGAATGTGAAGTTTTTAACAATGAGTGTCACCAGAAATTTAGTACGACAGACCAGTAAAATTATCAGCTTGAAAATTTTTTTATTAGTTTTGAAAGAAATAAGTTATGTGCGCTAAATCAGCCAATTCAACCACTGTGTGCCCACCCAAAAACACACACACAAATACACATGCAAGCAGCACTTTGTACTGGGCCTCATAATCACAGGGCGGCCACATCGTCATCATCATCTTTGCCGTCGTTGTCGTTGTCGTCGTCGTTGTTGTTGTTGTTGTCGTGGTTGCCAGAGCATATTCCATTAGCAATTATGAATATGGAATGGCAATGTTAGACCATGACTAGCAGTAGTCCCAGTAATCACTGGCAACGATGCTGACTACTTAAGCCGCTGGCGACGATGTTGCTAAGTGCCACTGACGCCTACGATAATAATGATGTCTCGACTGCTACTGCGACTGCTACTGATGATGATGATGATCATTATCATTATTACTTTGGTGGTCCAAGTCGCATTTGGCTTGACAAAAATGGAACAAAAATCGTTGTGCTTATCTTCAGAAGCTGCTCGAAAAGGCGACTAAGCTGCTCTTTGAATCTTCAAAAGAAAACGGAAAGGATGCTTTCAAAACGCATATTTATGTGACATTTTTTTTTGTTGTTCTCCTGAACAATGTTTATACAGGAATCTCCACAAACTCAAACTATCAGAAATGTCAAGTAAGCCAATTCTTCTTATTTTAATCATTAATATACATAGTTTCTCAGAATCTGCAACACAGTATAGAAGATTGTCATTTAAACGACAATTGTCGCTTGAAGCTGTTGCTCTTGCCTCAATTGTCTGCCGCTTATTGCCACAATGAAGTTGTGCATACACACACTCACACTCACACAAACCGCACACACACTCAAAACCCATACGGCCGTTTGTTATACAAATGTCGCACAGAACGAGCGGAAAATGGATTTCCAAGCAAATTATCTGACTGTCCAGAGGCAAGCAGACAACGAGGACAAAGCAAGCACAACAACAACAGGAACAACAACATCACTAAACAGTTTCAATTTCAGTTGTGGAGGTGTGTGTGTGTGTGGTTATCACTAGAGTTGTGTCGTTTCGTTCTGAACTTGTTCAAATGAACGTGTCACTTAAGACATAGATTGCACTTGTTCAGTCATTCATGAACACATTGTTCCCTTTCTTCAATTGTTGAGCTTCAATTTGATTTTTATTTGTTACATTTCAACATTTTAATACAATTACAAAGTAAACAAAAAGCATTTGTCATCCATTTAAAATTACAACAATTATAAATTACAATATAAATAAACAGCATTTGTCATCTTTTTAAAATTAAAACAATTTTAATGATGTTATCAATTTTATGATCGAATGAGCAACTGAACACAACTCAAAAAGTGTCGAGTGAATTTGCTCAGTAAATTGAGCTAAAAGTGGCATCTCTAGTAGGCACCATTTGGAGAAGGACCACAACGAGCTCTTGTTGCTCGGTGCTCGGTTTTGGCAAATATGCACAGGACATTGTCTATTGGCGCTTGGCCAGAGGGGTCTGCCTGGTTGGATGCCTCGGTTTGGCACTTGCTTTGCCTTTGGCCAGCTGCAAATTATGCTGCCAACTTTGGCAGCATTTTCGTTGCTTTGTCTATTTTTTTTTTTTCTTTTTTAGTTGCAACAATTGCGTGAGCGATTTGAAGCCGAGTTTTCTGGCTTGACACAGTGTCATGTAATGCATGTCAAGGCAGAGACCAACAAGCAGCGTGTGATTGGTTGCGGTAATCGTGTGACAAATACGCTGCCACGCAGTGTTGCAAGCACTGTTGCCTTTGCCTCGTGACTGCGTCGCTTTGATTATGCACATTAATGAGCGCTGGGAAGTTTGTGAGCGGATTTTGGGTGGGCTGGTTGACTGACTGTTGTTGGTTTTAGTCCCGCCCATATTGCATTTGGCCTTCATTAGCCGCACTCTGATTGTGTTTGCCTGGAAAGCAGCTTACGAGCTTTCCATTTGCCAAATGAAGGGGAGCTTAAGCTGATCAGTTGCCCGAATCTATCTCACAGTTGTGTTGTTGCCGTGTGTTAAAGTCAACAAATGGCCACGGCAATGATGAGCAATGGACAGCGCGATGACAGCGAACTTAATGGCCAGACGACAGCAACATCAACGGCAAGTTGCAACAAAAACGGAAATGACCAAAGCATAAAGGCAACAACAAGCAGAAGCGAGCCAGGCCAAGCGAATGTGGTGCCAGATATACCATCATCATATATGGCCATAAAAAGTACGCATGGCGCTTAAATTGCAAACGAATTTCGTTGTAATGACCACAATGCACGCACACCCACAGACACACGCACACGCACACATATTCATATACAGAGGGTACAACGGTTTGGCGGCATCATTTGTAACTGCATTTATATTGAAGCGACCGCATCTGTTGCGGTTTTGTTGCATGCAGAAATGCATTTTCGCGCACAGATAAACATGCCGAGCGGCAAATGGCCGAGACCTGGGGTTGCCCAACTTTGTATTAAGCAATGCATCAACACACAGCCAGAGATTCCCAGTGGATGTGTCAGTGTTTTTGCTTCATTTCCGTTCGGACTTGTTCTGGGCTTCCGGTTTATTAATGCCATTTTTTCCATTGCGCCCAAAAGTATGCAATGCGATTTTTTCACTCGGTTTGTCAAACTGAACTGAAAGCTGAACTGAACACCCTAAATGAACTGAAACCAACTTCAATTGGCTTGAAACAAATAAAGTTACAAAATGTAATAAAAGGGCAATCATAAAAGTGTTATGCAATATTTATAATAATAATGGCAATTAACATGAAAGCGATGAATGCAATGAATGACTGTGTGAATACAACTTTAATGGCTTATAAATAATGCACAAGTTGGCATTCGAATAGCATAATTGAATGCCTGAAATTTCAATTGATTATTAATCGGCTGTTAATCAACTTGCTGATTAATGATTGCTGTTTTGTCAGCACCTCAAGTTCAACATCTATGACAGTAAAAACAATAAACAATAGAAACGAGTTTCGAAAATATAACGAGTAACTGCAGCTTTCAGTGCTCAAACCGGAACTAGAAAATAAAAGAGAAAACACAAAAAAAATTGGAGTGACTGAATGTCTTATTGATGCCGAACAGAGTGACCGTGACAATCACCGACTCGAGCGAAAGTTGTGTTGGAAATGCTTACAAACATTTGCTAGAAATCAACAAATCAACAGGACGAAATAACAAAAGGGAAAGTGCAAAACTTTATGTGCAAAGTGAAGTGGAAATTTTTGCATAAATCAAAGCTAAAAGTGTTAAAAATAGCAAAAGGGCACAAATTGAATTTTACAATTTTGCTTGATTTTTTTTTGGTTTTTTTATTGCATATATATTTTTTTCTTTGCCTCTCCCCTTGACAAGGGTTAACCTTTATGTGCTCTGTACTCGTACTTTTGTTTACTTGTTGGATTTCAGTTTGGTTCGTTTGTTGCTGTTGTTGCGTTGCCCTTTGGGCAAATTTTTGGCTGCTTGTTGGTTTTCAAATTTGCGGTAAATCGGAAGTGTGCCGCAAGTTAAATGAACTTGCCCCGGACGGCGTCGCATTGTCCTTGCCCGTTTCCTTGTTGTCTTTCCGTTTCGCCTTCTGTACGTTTTCTTCTCGTTTATTTATTTACATGCTGTTTGTTCTCGTTATTATTTCTTTTTGCTTTCTTTCCTTATTTCAGTCGTTTCGTTTGGTTTGTGCCTTTAGTTGTTAATCAGCGACAGGACCAAAATCAAAGACCCTAGACAAATTTGCTTAATTGCGTATAATTTGTGGTCGGACCACAAAAAGGGTCTGCCCGCAGATTTGTGTACATCTCCAAAGAAATCGAAATCAATTCCAAGGATGAAGGGTCTCTATTCAACTGCTAGATACATGAAATCCCTAAAAGCAACTCAGGTGTGGCTTTAATAAAATCCACCTACGCTCAAAGATTTAGACCATTTGACGATTGAAATGGAAGTTCAATGCTAAAATCTAAGCAGCATTTTCTATGAATGGCTTACTGGCTGGCAGAAATTATGAAAAATATGAAAGAACTTACACAAAGGTAACTCGTATGTGGAATTGAATTTGGAGCTACAAGACGACAGATTAAAGACTTCACGAGTGAGTAAGTCCACATGGCGTTTGAGCGACCTTTATGCGCACACACCAATATTGCAGATAAGTTCATGCAAAATGATTGAAGAGCGTACCTTGGTGTGTATGTGGGAGTAAGTGTGTGTGTGTGTGTGCTTATATCGCTCCATTGCGTGTTTCCCCAATGCAATATTCATGCATTTTCTGCAAAAATATTGATGATTTGACAAATGTGTATTGAAAAGCGTAAGTCTATTCAATTGCAGCAGCAGCGATTTCTGTTACCTGTTACCAGTTGCCAACAGCAACAACAACAACGAGTGCACTTTGAGTTTCAGAGTTTACCAACAATGGAACACGAAAAACGTATTAGCAAGCCAGCATTCGCCAGCAAACTTAATCGTACATAAAATTATGTTTAAATATTACGCTTTTATGATGTTTTAAATTTCTGCACTTTGGATTTAAATGCGCGAAATTAAACAAAACCAACGTCGAGCAGAAAGGATAAAAGAGTAAATAACGCAGCAAGCAAAAAAAAAAACGCAGCAGTGAAATTAATCTAAAAAGTTTTTAATGCGATTTTAAATGATGATGCTGCTGGGGTCGCTACATCGGCAGCAGCAGCAACAACGACAAAAACAGCAACAACAACATGAGCTGCTACCACTGCCATTCATAACTGGGGAACTATCATTGCCGTTGTCGTTGTCTGTCGCTGCTGCTCCTGCTGCTGCCGTTGCTCTGCAAATTACAAGACCCAGACATCCGGCCACAAAGTGCGCGCTCCAAGTCCGTACCGATCTCCCTCCCTCCGTCCGTCCTCCTCCTGCAGCCCCCTTCTCATAAATACCCTAAATGAGTTTGCGTTTGCCACCTGTTGCGCTTCGACGCCGCCCCAGCGACTTTAATTTTTTGCAAATTTAAATGCAAACTAGTAAAAAAGGCCATAGTCGAGCGAACTCGACTGCGAGTGACCTTGTGCTTACTACGTTAAACAGCAAACATTTATTTAAAAAAACATATTTGAGGCAAAGCCGCGAACAGAAGTTCAAGTGTCAAGTTAAAAATGTTTTGTTTTGCATATTGGGCTTAAAATGTGATCGACTTCAACAAGGAGCTGAAGACATTAAATTTAACTTAGAAAAATGTCATGTTACACATCTCCGGTGTTTGTTATACGAACAGAATGCAATTTTGGTATCACAATGATAATATACCTTTTGTTATTTGTAAATACAGGGTCAAAAAATGAGCCAAGAAGCAGGCAGGACTGTGGACCGAGGACGACTGGGAGGGCAGTCAAGTGCGCTGCAGTCGACGGAAGTACACAATTAAGTTTTAAGTTGGTAAAATTAAATGAAAACAGTGGGAATATTGAAATTGATGCAAAGTTGATTCAACTTCTGCTCTGGGAGGCAGGGCGAGTGCGAGTGCGAGGGCGTGGCATGTCGGCAAACAGAATAGCGCTTGATTAAACTTTGCAGGGAATAAAACAGAATGGGACAGGGGACCGCGCAAGGACACTGACTGAGGCTGACAACTATTATCCTTGCTTTGAAAATGAAGCCAGAGTGAATGAGAGACGCTTTGCTATTTACCTTTTAATTTTCGTTGCATAAATCTGGGCGCACATTCAACTAAAGCAATTCATTAGCAACTGACTGCGCAATTTGGGTGGGTGAGTTGAAAGGTGACAGGTGGTGGAGGTGGAGGTGTGGGGTTGTGGAGTAAAAACTTTTTTGGGTTGGCAAATTTGAAAATTCATTGAAATGCCTGTGCAACTTTTGGTTTCTCTATGCTAATTGTATAACTTGCCTGGTCTGAGTGTCAGAAAGGTCGAGCAACTTGTGCCAATTGAGCAAAAATGTAATTAGTTTGTATGACAGACAGAGACAGAGACCGAAAGAGAGAGGGAGACTGATAGGCGAGCTCTTTTAACGAGTGATCTAAATGTGCTTTGCAACGGATTTGCGGCTCTTCAACGTCTTCGAGGCTGTGACGACAATTTCGAGCACTTAGCAAAAATAGCAACTATTAAATATGCATAAACGACAACGGCAGGTCGCGCCCATTAAATTGCCAGCAAGCCACACACACACACACACGCACACATACATAAATATATATGTAGAAAGAAAGGGAGTATATGTATGGTGTTGTTGGCGCACTTTAAACACAGCTTTGCATACATTTTAGATAAAACAAGGACAATGTTTGGCGCCCAACTGGCTGCAGCGTCAGCTAGAAAACAAAAGCCATAGCCAGGGAAATTCCTTTGGGCCAGCCTTAAGCCAGAGTGAGCGCGTGCTTGCCACAATGTCACATAAATTTGCATACATGCTCATCACACACACACACACACACATACGCAGAGACTTGATGCAGCGTCCTTCGTCTGGTTTCTTGTCTGCGTTTCTCTTTGTATGTGCTAAGTAAACGCGGCTGTGTAAGGAAAAGCTTTTAAAATATGCCGACGCGACACCTACAGCAGTAAATTTGATATGCTTGCAGCTTAAATATTTACAAATACACACACACACGCACACTGGCAGCTTGAAGACATTAAAAGGCAACGGCATGATAATAAAATCTTTATTTAATTGTATAAATTGTGGCAACTAACTAAGCAACCAGCAAACAGCAACAGAGACAATGCGACACATGCCACACAGGCAACGACAGCGTCATAAAAATGAAGTTAATTTTAATTAAAATGCATGACAAAAATGCGTGCGTATGTGTGTGTGTGCCAAGTGTGTGTGTCACATTTGCTGAATCATAAAGCGTGGCTCGCCAGTCGCGGCGACTATCATGTGAACATTATATGTGTGTTTGTGTGTATATCTATATGTATGCGAGTGTGTGTATGTATGTTGGTTTGTTTAATTTTAATTGTCAACCCTTTGGCTGTCACTTTTATGGCGCTGACAGCCGCATAGCTGTTGTTTGGCGTCGCTTCTGATGGGTGTCAAATTATAGGCCATAATTGTCAATATTTGCGCCACTTTTTGTTGTTGCTTTCTTTGCGTTTTATTTATTTTTCTTTTTTTGCTCTGTTCGTTGTTGTTGTTGTTGTGCTGTGCCGAGGTCCATGCATAAAATCTAATAATTACAGTAGCAACAAAAAGTTAAACTCCATACCTTTTGCCATGCTAATCAACTTGGCGCGCGCGCTTAGCGCAAATAAGTAGGCAACACTTTTTCCCCTTGTCCGTTGATTATGCAGATACTCTATCTTAGACTTTAGACAGGGACTTCCCAACTCAAGCTCGTTGTGAGCTGCAACTGTTGAGCTTTTTTATGGCAGACACGTGATATGAGAGACTTTATTAACTTCTCAAAACAATGCCATAACACAATCCATTCCTCTCTCCCTATCACTGTCTGTGTCAACCTGCTTACAGGGTAGCTTATAGTCATGTCTTTTGTGTTGTGTGACAGACAGTCCTAAAAATTTATGACAGCCTGCTGCGGTGCAGTGGTGCTGTGGTTCGTTGGTGCTTAATGCGTGTGAGCAGCTGCCGTGTCACGCGTTGCCGCTGCGGCTGCCACTGTGGTGTGGCAAGCGGGGGACTGGGGGTTAGGGGGTAGGCAATGGACAAAATCCTTTTAAAAAACAATTTATGCTAACATTGTGAGGGGGTGATGCTACCTTTTTCGTCAGAGTGTTTAACAAAGTGCTAATTTAAAAAGTTCACCAAAGCGCCGGCAACAACAACAACAATAACAACGCGAGCAACAACAACAAAAACATCCTGACGAAGAACCACCACAACAATAAGGTTGCTGCTGTTGGGTGCACAACAAAAGTAGGAAAATAGCAAAAATTGCTAATTAAAAATTTATATGAAGTTGGCAGTAATAGCATTTTTAATTATAGCCAACTCATGCGCGGGCAGCCAAACAGCAACAGCAACGGCAACAACAACAACAATCAGCGGAAGCAGCGGAAGTGTGGCATCAACATTTTTGAGGTTATGGGGCAAACCTTTTTGCTGTTGTTGGCTTGAGAATTCAATAGGCGTAGGAGGCACACAAATCCTGCCAGGTTGCCTGTTAATGCTACTTAATGAAAATTTAAATGCCCTCACGGCTCAGAGTCAGAATCAGTTTAAGACTCAGTCCCAGGTTGTGGCAGCTACAATTTGTTGCATAAATCAAAAATATGTATATTGGAGAAAGCATCTAACAAAATTGCTCAGTAATGCATGCATGAGTATCAAGCACTTGTTGTAATTGTTTTGCAAATAGCAATACAATTTCTTAAGAGAACTATTTGCAATTTACAGTTGCAACTTCAGTTTCTGTCTGTTAATTAAATGTATCAATGATATATTTATGCAGAGATGGACGGGGAGAAAGAAAACCCGCAAGAATCCAAATAAATTGTGAGTCTGTGGAAAAGCCCAAAGAGAGCTGCTTTTGACATTGTTTCCATTGAAATGCTCCTTTTGTTTTTGATTTTGGTTTGTAAGTACAAAAGAATCCTTAAGGTACATGGACATTCTATATTTGCATATCGAAGCCTGGCATTATAAATACATTTATTATTGGCTTCGCTCTCATATTGTTTGAATTGTTTATTGTTTTGCATTGTTGATTTTGTACTAAATATTTTTGAAATTTCTGCAGTCACATTAAAGCTTCTGCTTCTGTCGACAGCTGAAGTTCGATTGAAAACTGTTGTCAAATTAATTAATTAAACTACGCAACGGTATTAATAATAGAAAGGCGTCCGGTTGAAGTCAGCGACAGGACATGGCACAAACTTGTTGGCGGCCACCAAACAAACAGCAACTCTGCCAACTGGCAACTGGCAACAGAAATATCACTGCCAACTGAAAAGTTGTAAAGTTCAGTCTGCAACTTTGTAGGCCTCGAATAGAATGAGAATTGTGATTCTGATGGAATGGGGTAAACAAGTTTTCTGCTCGTAAAATATATTTTGCTGTGACCGCGCATCTTTAAGGCAACTTTAAAGGCGTTTAAGATGTTTCCATGCTCTGCCATTTCAATTTGGTGCACATAAAAATCAGCGCCACGGCATTGTAATTAGTGCTGGGCTCTTAGCAAGAGACAGGAGACGGAAGACAGGATACTGCGATACAAGGATACGTAGTCAGCCAGCCATGGTTTCACAAATAGTTGAAAAGTTGTGAACTTGCGACGGACGGCTATCATTTTCGCATTGAATGGGAGTTGGTTATGAGTGCGCGGCTTTTCGCGGAAGGGTGAGGAAGGAGGAAAGTTGGGCTCGGTGATAAGCGCATTTGCTTGTTTATCAAGTCAAGCGAGGCGGCTGTAAAAGTTTTGCCCACTGGCAGCAGCAGCAGCAGCAGCACTTCAAGTCATTAGGCAAGTAACTAACCTTTTGTTTATGGCTGTTGAATTTCTATAATAACAATTATGAAAATTAGGCGATCCGAGTTGAAGGTCTTGCAAAAGGCGAATTGGAAAAGTGAGGAGGGTGGGTGTGGGTATAAAGCCACCATTGTTTTGACGGCTAATTAAGTTTGTGCCAAATAGGCAGAAGAAGATGCTCAAATATGCTTTGAAATAAATATTTAATAGAAGTCATCGAAGCACAATTTAAGTTCGTGTCTTTGACAGGTTTTTAACTGAATTTTCTTGTACTTACAAATTGTGTTGGCATTTGGTAATAATCGTGTGGACTCACCTGTAAGTAAATGAGAAGAAGACAAAAACAATTTGATTAGCATATTTCATTTAATTATCGTTAAATCTTTTGAGCAATCAAATCTAATTAAGCTGACTCCTAATCAGTTTTTGTGGCCATCAATGGCAGTTGCAACATCATTATCATCAACATCAATATCATCATCATTAGCATTGATGCAGTTCAATGATAGCCACAAAAACCGCATTAAATGCGATTAATTATGAACTTAATTAGCAAAGTAATAAAAAGTAAAGTGCTGCGATTTGTTCTGATTGAAATTTGCTGCGGTCCATACATACATTGCTGCGGCTCAAATAAATCCCTTTTAATTAAGAGATAAACAGAAGCAATTAAATTATTAATTATGACCTATGCTCACCCTCAAACACACACACACAAACACAGATGTACAATTAGAAATATTGCACACACTTAAATCAATAGTCTGCACTTAAAGCCGCTAATTTTTGCTGAATGAATGTTCATAAAACTGGCATAAAACATTTTTATGCACATTACTTTTGAGACATTCCCCTGGCTTATTAGAAAATAAATTGGTTGAAGTCTCGAAAAACATTGGCTTAATAAATCGGGGATACAAATAAATAATTGATGAAATCAAATTGTTTTGTTTCCTTGATTTATTATTGTTTACTTCTTGGACTTAAAGAACGCTCTAACTAATTATCGATAAATAGAGAAAATTCCAGTTGATTGCCAGATACACACAGGCAAACATTGAAATACCTAGATACATTTATTTGACAATTGCAATTGGCAAATTGTCAGTTGCAGATGAGATTATGCATATGCGTGATTTGATTTTGGACTGCAATTGTTTATTATAAAATGTTTGCCTAAGCTTTTGCTGCGACAGAATAAAGCTGCAAATTTGTTGCTGTTAGTTGATAAATCACAGCTTATTTGCCACGCAGCTGACCAGACAAACCATGTAAGCCACGCAACACAACCAAGTCAAATGTCATTTGGGCAACAGCAGCAAAACAACAACAACAACAAGAGCAGCAACATTGGTTGTCTGTTTGCTGACCTTTTGCATAATGAAAGTAACGTTGCGGTGGCCATTTTGTGGTTTGACAAATGTTGTGCCAAATTCGGCTATGGAGCCACAAAGCACACACAGAGATAGAGAGGGCGAGAGAGAGACAGCAACAGAACTGACCATAGAACAACTTTGTCAACAGCTAATGGACTCCACACACACACACACACACACACACAGACACACAGACAAAGCGAAAAATTAGCCATGGTCGCACTTTTTGTAGGTGCAACAACAGCAGAAGTGGCCACATGACAGAAAGAGACGAGCGAGAGAGAGAGAGAGAGAGGGGGAGGGGAAGAGACACAAGGACTCTTTGCTACGGACATGAGCTTGCCACACATGGCTCATGTTTGACTTGCCAAACAGAGTCTGAGCGACCACCAACAGTTGACCAGGCGGCAACCGCTGCTGATGACAGCAACAATATCATCAGCGTCAGCAGCAGCAACAGCAGCAACAACAAGAAGAAGAGCATACATTGGTCAGTTGCAACATGAGCAACATTAAAAAACATTAAACCGGAAATCACTTTGCAACCACGTCGTTTGTTGTGTGAGTGTTGAGGGGATGAGAGTGACCGGGCCAGGGTGTCATTTGAATCCACAAAATGCGGCTTACTTAGGCGCAGACTGATGATGATGTTGGCCAGCAGCTCCTGCCCAGTCCAGTCCAGCGCAGCTCGTTGTCCTGGCAATGATTTGTTGGCATTTGCGCCGTTTCAAGCCAAAACCTGTCAGCCAACCAACGAGCCAGCCAACCAACTAGCTAACGTTGTCTAAATACCGCAACACCCAGCCAAAGCAGCAACAGCCATGTCATCGTATTACCAAAGGCTGCTATTGCCACTGCATAAATGTAATCCCGGCTCCTCTCGTCTCTCCCCACTTTCCAGTCACACTCCATTTACTTTTCACTCCTTGGCTGTGTCTCTGTAGTGTAAACAAATGTTACACGCAAGTCGCAAATGCCGCTCGCCTGGCTCTTCTACTACCCTTTTCGACCCTGTACTTTAAATGTACAAGGGGACTTTTAATTTAAAAAAAAAAAAAAAAATGTGTCCAGCAGCCTAGGGAAAGTATTTTTAAACAAATAAATAAATAAAATTATTTTCTATTTAGCTGCCTTCTGGTTATCCCCAATCCTTGCCACAAATGTTTGATTAATTTTAAATGCATTATTAATTTTTAATTTTAGTTTCAGTTTGTCAATATTTAATTTACATTTTGCCACGGCACTTTGAAGTGCTATACAAAATAGATAAATAAACAAGCGGGAAAGGCTATAATTTAAATAAACAGCTTTTTTTATTGCATACTTTTCGGCAGTTTTATAGCTTAAAGACTTTAATCAGCCATTACTATCGTTCTGTTTCGCCAATTTTGTTGTTATTAAGTAGGATAATAGCTCATAATAATAGATACTAATCTTAATTAGTGGAGTCGAAAAGGGGCGTGGAGAAATAGAAAACAAGATTGATCTGCGTGGGGTTTACTCTCTCTCTGAGATCTAGGCGCTCACACGGACGGACGGACTGACGAACATGGCTATATTGACTCGGCTGTTGATGCTGATCAAGAATATATATACTTTATAGGGTCGGAGATATTTTCTTCTACCTGTTACATATATTTCAGCAGATTCTCTATATTCTTTTACTTATTTTGTAAGTAACGGGTATAAAAAACAGTACAGGAGGTCCCACAGTCGAGTTTGCTCGACTTTTGGCTTTCATCCTTTTAAGTTTTAGTTTCTAAATGCATTCGCCAGCCCCAGCTAGGACAAGCGTAAAATCAGGCAATGCAATTTTTAGGCTAAATGCTTTTTCTGCTGATTCTTGTCGTTGTTGCTGTTGTTGCTGTTCTTGTTGTTGCTGAGGCTGCTGCTTTTAGAGCACTTTACACGCCCGTCTCAGCCTCTCATTTGCATATTTGAGCAGCAACGACGCGACGACAGCGACATCGGCTCAACTTTTGCGTCTGTCTTTTGTAGTGTTTACTGTAGTTTTGTTGCTGTTTGCCTGCCTGTCTGTCTGGCGGCGTCCTTGCCCAAAAAAGCTAATGTAAAAGTTTTGTTTTTGAGGTTGCTCGCCCAGTAAGAGCCCAAAAATTTGTCGACAACATTTTCATGAAATTTTAAGCAGCGAGAAATTAGTGTAGATCCACATACGTTGCCACATCGACTAGAGCTTAGATCGAGACTTAATAAACAGTTTTGCCAACAAACTTGCAAAATGGAAGTTAATATTTGTCGTCTGCCAACATAGCTTAAATTGCCACAAAAATTTGCCTCAAACTATTACACAGAAAATAAAAGAGTAGTCGAGAAATTTGGATGCAAGATTACAAATCATTTTAAATTCTACAGTTCTTCCGCTAAATTTCTTCGGGTTTAAACTTCAGTTTGGGTTAAAAAGTCAAATAAATTTGCATTAAATTAAGATTGAATTGTTTAAGAGAATCGGGCATGAGTTGCGAGTTGAAAGTCAACAAAATAGACAAACAATGCGTCAAAAAGTAAATAATATGCCAAAAATGTATTGTGCAAATGACGACGACGACGACGACGACAAACGAACACAAAAGCTGAAGGCAAATTATTTAAATCAACAGCAAACAGTACGAAATATTGTTGAATAGAATGTAAAAGGCAAATACAATTTACACGCAACAACCGCACACAAAATACAAACAGAGTCAGAGGGGGAGAGAGGTAAAGCCTTTTCACATATGTACATAAATGAAAAATGCTGAGGACATCATGACGTTGCATGAGGACAGAGATTTGTGCAACATCATCTCAGTGCCTGGTTGGAAGTCGGCGAACCGAGGCTCGAGGATGGAGGTTTCCAACTCGACTTTTGCATGCGAAATTTACTGGATTTATGCCGAAAAATGCATAAATAACTGTTAATATTTAATATTGTTAACTTGTAAATTTTAAATGAAATATGTGCAAGGACGATGACGACCCAGAGCTGACGACAACTGAACTCAACTGAACTGAACTGAACTGCCGCTGTTGCTCTGGTCAACTCTGGTGAACTCTGGTCATCTATGGTCCAACAAAGACTTGTCGTTGTCCTGCTGTTGCTGCATATGAATTATGCAGTTTTTAACAAAAATTCCACATGGCCGACAGGACGACCGGACGGACATCCTTGCCGTGCCAAGGCAAAAGTTTAATTGTTTCTGTTATACAATTTTACAATTGTTTTTCCGTATTTTATTTCGGTTTATGCATATTTTCAGATGCGCGACTTGTCAAATTAGAAACAACATTTGACATTTTGTCATCATCATCATCTTCATCATCGTCATCAGCCACAACATATTCATCTTCATTATCAACACTTGTAATCAGTTGAAATGTTTTGCGTGTGATTTGCATGATTGAAAAAAAAAAAAACCTAGCCATGAACTTAAGTGAATTTCAATTAAAAAAACTGTTGATTTGTATCTGCCGTTGCATAAATCACGCACACAAACACATGCACTTTTAAATCTACGCATATTTAGTTAAAGCTGTTCAATCTAGAACGTGTTGTGCGAAACAAACTAAGCTATAAGCAGACACTCTGTTCAAAATCAAACCAAATCTCAACGGATTTTTAAACCCTGTATTCAAAAAATACAAAGAGTCTATAAAGTAAATACATATATTCTTGATCAACATTTTTAGTCACAATTTAAAAGAATGAATTGCAGAATTGAAGACTAATTTGATTTGTGAATTTGAATACTGAAGTGATAAATTTTTGTACATGTAATTTTCTTTCTTTTTTATATTTTTTTCTTCAGTTTTACCTTAAATTATTAAAACGATGTTTACAGATTACAGGGTCTCTCAAAGTGGAGTTTGCTGGCCTGTAGCCTTTTCTACTAGTTCTCGCTATTTTCCTGCGCCTAGCTGTAAAATCCCCTTTTCGTTACACTCACAACAACAACAGTAACAACAATAGCAAAGGAGCAGCAACAACAACATTTGGTTAGCGGCCAGCAAATTTAAAACTTACAAGCACGCCAAGCGGCATCACGTTATGTGTGTGTATGTGTGCAATGGCCGCTCGACTGTTTGCTGACTGTTGAGACGCACGCACGGCCGCCCATAGTACCGCCCCGCCCCGTTCCGCCCCTCTCGAGCGCCTTCGTTCAGTGGCCCAAAAGCCATAAAGTTTTTATTTATTTGCATTTGCTCACGTGTGCATGTTTAATTAAATTTGAAGCGCCAGAGCAGAGCAACCAACCGACCAACCGCCCATCGAGTCTCTGCGTCGGCTTGGGAATTTTTTTTTTTTCTATTTCTTGTTGGCCGCCAAAATACAAAAATACATGCGAGTTTGTGGCGCCGACACATCCAACCGCCCAAAAAGTTATGTCTAACGGCGTGTGGAGGACCTGGCGTGGCATATGATGCAGTTTACGTAACGAAAATTGAGTTGGACATGAACAAATTGCGGTTAGGTTGGTGGATTTGTTGTTGTTTTTGTTGTTGGTTTCTGTTTTTGTTTATATGTAGATGAAGAGCAGAGGCGGGATGGTGCAGGGGGGAATAAACCTATTTTTTTTGCCGGCCCGTGCGCATTTGTGCATTGCTATGCATGGACCGCAGAATGAGGAGGTTGGTGCGGAAAGGGTTGATAGTTGTAAAATGCAAATTGGAGCGTGACATGCATTTCGACAGCTTTGAAATCCAAAAGCTGATGATGGTTTTATCTTCAAATTTGACTTGAGTGGTTTATGCAGATCGGTAGCTAAAACTATTTATCTAGCTATCTATCTATCTATCTATCTATAAACTCTTTTAGTATGTACATATATTTGATATTTATTTGTAAACGCTTAAGAGTAGGCAACAGTTTCTTTCATTTGCATTTTTCAGTCGGATTTGAAGCTTTGAAATCAAACAGCTAATGATAGATTTATCTTAAGATATCTATGTACATATATAGTACACTCTACTAGACTTAAGATTATTTAAATTTATTAGTTGACGCTGAAAAGTAGGCAATATTTTTCTTATTATTATGCAGTCGGATTTGACAAATGACAAACTGGCGATGTTAGCTGAAATGCGTTAATTAAATTTCGTCTAACTGCTTGAGTGCGGAGACAAGCCCAACGGGGAAGCACACACTACCACAAGCACACATACACTCACACACACACACACACATTAGGACGCCCACGTGTCGCATTACGTTGCCTACTTTCCAAGCGCTGACATCTTGTTTCGCCAAGCAGCTCATCAAATTTGCAGCTTGTTTCAAGCATTTTGTCAGCTGCTTGAATATGCGCACATGTGTGTGAGTGAGAGAGTGTGCGTGTGTTTAGCTTGTAGAATTTTCTATGTACAATTTATGCGCCTCATTAGTTGGTCCAGCAGCAGCCGTGTTACTTTCATCATCATCATTTCACCTTGACGTCAACTCAACTCTCAGCTCAGCAGCAACATCATTAGTCACAAGTAGCAGGTCACAGGTCGCTGCGTTACTTTGCTTAAAAATATGCAAAGCATTCGCGAGACGAGTCAAATTAAATTGTTTCAAAGATGTTTGACATATTTGGCACAGTTTACCAATGTATGCCATCGACATCGTCACGTGGCGAACGAAAATTTCAAATGCAAAGCGAACGCGTCAAAACATAAACATATGCAAAGATTTTTCATATTTCCCAGTAACATTTTTCACTGCTCGACGCTGCAGTCAGTCAGTCGGTTGGTTGCTTGCTTGCTTGTTGAAAGGGTTGAAGTGTCTCAGCAACAACAACAACAAGAGAAAATAAGTAAAAGTGTAAGAATGGGTAAATGTAGGCGGACCTCGCATTGATTTTTCCTCTCTTTTTTTTTCAACAGCGACGCCGTCGTTGGTTGCTGCGCTCATTCATTTCATTTCTTTCGTCTTGCGTTTTATTTTATGCTATGCTTTTCATTTTTATGAGTGTGAATGTGTGTGTGTGTGTGTTGGTGTGTTGGCTCTACTCTGCCATTGCCTACTTTTTATGTGTTTTTATTTATTTGCGCCGCTTTGCAATTTGAAAAAGTGTTCGCGTGTAGACGACCCAGAGCCAGACTAAGGGGCTTTGGCTTAGCCCGGCAGCATCCCGTCTCCTTTAATCATCTCCTGGCCGAGTACGAGGACGAGGCCATGTCCTGGCCTGTTCAGTTCTGTTCTGCTCTGTTCTGGTAGGTAAGGCGGCCATCGTTCTATTTCGTGTTGTAGCGAGTCTTGCGTGTCTCAGTGCCTTATATTGCAAAGCGAGCATAATAAATATTTGACGCTTCATAAATCTTTAAAGAGTTGCCAAAAGCAGCAATGGCTTCGCTTCTCCCTTTTCCAACCATCTCTCGCCATCTTCTCCACCTGCTCGCTTCTTATTTCGAGTGTTTTTTGGGCATCGCTTAATGGATTTGCTACATTTCACCGCTCGCTCTACGTTTATGCTAATGACTTGGCCAGAACTCAACCTGCCACCATTTGCTTTCTGCCTAGGCTGCAATCGGAAGCCACTGCGCAAATTTGACAACAAGGCGATAGAAAGATAGATAGATGGATAGAGAGGAGAGTAGACTCCAAAGGGGAGACCATAGACACTACTGGCCACTTGGGAAACCCTTGCAAATTGCATAGCCAAGAGCGGCTTCAAATCTTTTGGTACAGTTTTCACTTGCACTTGCGAGCCGCCATTTTTGATTTCCCCAATGATTTGCATTAACATTTTTCGGCTCTACGCATTTCCCTTCACCACCTCTCCACACACTCTCTTTGCATACTCGTCTCCTATCTCCTATAAGCTTTCCAAGCAATTTAAGAGCCACAAACACATACACATAGCCACTCCAAATAGTAGAAGGATGTGGAGTAGAGCTTGGTCGGTTGGATTAAGCCACAGCAACAGCAACAGCAGAGAATGAACAACCGATCCATAGACCATAAGCGTATTATGCGGGTTGCTTTTTCCTCACGTTCCCCTCCCCTTCTCCGCTACTTCACAACGAACCGACACAAATGAACTATTGTTTATAAACCAGATAAACTCGACCGTATTTCTGCATTTCTGTGGCTCTGTCTACGCTCTACTTCTAGTTTTTGGGCTACTTATCGCCGTTGGGAGTTCTGATTCACATTGGATTTTCGGTAATTAAAAGTCCTAGCCGCACAACAACCTCAATTTGATACCCTTTAACTGACATATACTAAAAGTATATTTACGTCCAATTAAAATATTTATTTTCCATCATAAAGTTTTCACTTATTTCACTTTACGCACATTAATCTTCAATTATAATAATATTAATAATAATAAAACAATAATTATTTGCTTGCTTAAATGGCACTAAAACAATAATAAATTTAGTTCATAATTAATTTGCATTTTTAATTATAATTGATAATATCAATTCGTTTTGTCTAGTCATGAATAAAGGGGAATAAATTCGTCATATGCGTAGTGAAAAATGCTTAATTGAACACAGAAATTCAATTGATTAATGCCGAAAATAAAACAGAATTGACATATGTACAGAGACCTAATTAATTATACTATTTTCCACATGGCGCAGCTTTAATAGCTGTCAAATGTGAGTTTGTAGAATACCTTAACTGTAGACAGATCACTGCGGACGGCAGTCCGCGCTAGTGACGAAAGCAGCACGAAGGGTGCGAAAGGCGACTAGCATATATACACAGGAAGAATGGAAAATTTGCTATGACTGTCCGGTCGGGTCGAATTATATACCGATCGAAAGGTATCAATCTAACTTAAAAATGTGCATACTAAGACATTTGAAAACTTACATGGTTCGTGAGATAAACAGGTGTTAGTGGGAGGGACAAAATTTAAATGATTGGAGCAAATGGGGCCGTTGGAGCCTTTTAGATTTTTTTTATAATTTTTCACTATACTTATCAAAAATACGCGTCGAATGACACCTTGATCATCAAAATCCGACCACTGGTTCAGAAGATATATAATTTCGAAATTTTTGGTGCCCTTTTCAAAACGAGATGAAAAGTCAGTCTGTTTGTTTGTCTGTTTGTTTGTTTGTTTGTTTGTTTGTTTGTATAGATCAAAGCGTTGATTTAGCTTAAAAGTTTGAATGAGGACTTGTTCCGGATAACAAATCTAGAAACGTTTGTTCTACGACTTTTTCGAAAAATAGCTAGTTTAGCGGGAAATCGCTAAAAACCGCTAAAATTGAAACCCCCATAGCATCCAAACGATAGGAGCTACAGATCTGTTCTATATGTCGTTGGAAAGGTGTTTTGAAGGGCTTTTAGGCATACCTTCAAAGTTTTTTTTTTAAGTAAAAAGGTAAACAGCTACAGGTGAAATAAGGTATTTATTTCCACATTTTGGCGATTTAAGAAAAATCTACACATCAAATCACTTTTAAATATACTGCATGTTGTAGAGAATTCAATTACGCGTTTTTTGACATATAACACATATCTGTCAAAATTCGTTTGGGCAAGATATTACCTATTAACTGAATATACCTTACACCTTTACACTACTGCATGTACATGTTCAGTATGTACACTGCTTGCAGTGCATGTGGAAAGATACTGCTTGCAAGTGGTCAATTCTTTTTGCGGCAGATAAATCATTTTATAATCAAAAATATAGAAACTTTTGTTTTTCGACTTTTTCGAAAATAGCTAGTTTAGCGGGAAATCACTAAAAACCGCTAAAATTGGAACCCCCATATCATCCAAACGATAAAAGCTACAGATGTGATATATATATCGTTGAAAAGATATTTTAAAGGGCTCTTAGGAATACCTTTAGTGTTTTTTTTAAGATAAAAGGTAAACAGCAACAGGTGAAATTAGGTATTTTTTCCCACATTAAGGCGATTTTTGTGAAAACGCAAGTAATGATTTTTTCTAATTTTCAATATATTGTAGTTTGTAAAATTTCGATGTATTTGGAAGATATTACCTGTTAACAGAATATATACGTTTCGCTTAGAATTGGAATAGGACAGCAGCAACAACGTGTCGTAGCAGCCAGAGCTTGAGAGTTCTGTTAGATTTTGACAAAATTGTACCGTCAAAATATATTGCAAATTTCAAAACTTTTGATAACCTACTCCAAAATTTCTGATATCTTATAAAAAAAACCTCTTTACGAGGTAAAAGTCTAGTGACGAAAACATTTTAATGCACCAAAATTTCTGATATCCAATTTTGTGACGAATAATATTAAGTTTTACTTAAAATTTACTACAAAAAATTTTTTTTGTCACTCGGCACATTGCGCTAATTTCTTCATACCTAATAAATATATATTTTTTGCGCAGTGCCGAGTGACAAAAAAATTTTTTTGTAGTAAATTTTAAGTAAAACTTAATATTATTCGTCACAAAATTGGATATCAGAAATTTTGGTGCATTAAAATGTTTTCGTCACTAGACTTTTACCTCGTAAAGAGGTTTTTTTTATAAGATAGAAAGTGTCTTTAAGTTTCAATAATATCCTATTTATATTCAAAAAAATGTCTATGTTAATGTTGCAGTTAGCTTAATTCCATAAAAATTGTCGCTTAAACAGATCTCTCAGATCAGATTTTTAGATTAGATTCTCAGTATTACACTCTCCTAAAGTAGTCTATTATTTTAAACAATACTCTACCCTAACTAGTCGCACACTTTTAGTGTCTTGTCACAAAGCCGAGAGCATTCGTTTTGTGCTCGTGTCCTGGGCTAAAGGTGTTTTTACAGTTCATTAAAATTTGGCGCAGTGCCAACGGCAATGAGCATTAAAGTTATGCCCATAGTTTCACAAGCTGTCTTGTTGCTTGTATCTTTGTTTGTTGTTAAGTGTGTTAACAGGCTTTATATTGCACACTCACACACGCAAACATTTATACATATACAAGGTAAGGAGGCAACTCTGCCTATTAGTCTGTCTGTCTGTCTGTCTTATTAGCGTTCAACAACGGCGCCGCATGCTTCATATTGAGCACACGCTTCACATGCATGCCCAGTCGGATTGAGGGATGAGGTTGGGGTGTGAGTTGCTTTAAAATGGCAACGTCTTAAAGTCTGGCAGCACACAGGGCCAGGGCTGACAACTTCCGTCAGTTGCCGTTGCGTACAGTAGCTATTATTACGAGAATTTCTCTTCTATTTTTGTACCCGACACTCGTGGGGTATATTCCATTCATTACTTGATACTTGAGCACCTATACCCCAAAGCTACACTAAATATAGCGATGGTTTAACGAGGTTCAAAGTTTTGAAGCAACTCCTAAATGTACGTAATATTTTTATACCCTAAAGCGTATAGATTCTAGATACAAATAATGTATATTTGAAATCAGTAACGGGTATATCAAAGTCGGGAACTAGAAATTTTTTTAGTGTTTTTTTGTTGCCTGGCTGTGAAATAAAAACCACAATTACCAGCGAGTAAAATATATGGCAATGAGCAAGAGTGAGAGAGGCAGGGAGGTTGAGAGCAAATAAAGCAACCTTTTATGTGAATGTATATGTATGTTTTTGTGCGACATAAAGCAAACAATATGGCGACACGCAACACTAAACAGATGAGGGAGGAGAGCGGCAGAAACACACGCACACACACACAGAGAGGAAACCTTCGGTGCCGCCAAACAATGCGCCAAGTCACGACGACGTTGACGACTTTTGTTGTCCTGCACACGAATATCACATATACGACGTGTTGTCAGCGCAAGCAACGACAACGACAAAGGCAACAACAACGACAACAATGTTGCTGCAACAAAATGTCGAGCGAGTGGCCGAGCAAGTCAACATTAGTTTTAGTTGCACGACAAAAGCAACTTTCCAAAAAGGGCGCAAAATGGAATTAAAGCAAAAGGCGTCCATCTATGTCTCTGTGTGTGTGTTTGAATGTGTGCGAGTGTGCGAGTGTGGGTGTGTTTGTGTGTGCCCCATCACCTTTTGGTTGCACTCATTGTGCGCTGAAGTGCGCTGCCATTAAGTCGCATTGTTTCTGTTTTCTGCAACTTTTCCCCGTTGAGCACAAAAATTGAGTAACTGCACGTGAATGAAAATGAAAACAAAGCCAAGGCACACGAACTGAACCCCAAACCCCTGAATTGAGTTGAGTATGGCCAACAAACCGGGGCAAAACGGGCCATAGCAGACCAAAACTTTCACGCTAAAAACTTTCGCATTTCTTAACTAGTTTTTGTTATTGTTAGCTTGGCTTTATATTTGTTCTTGTTGTTGCTGTTTTTTGGTGCTTGCTGTCGCCTTCTTCACGCCCTGCACAAAATGCGGAAAATTAAATTGCCCTCGTTGAGGCACCCTCAACCAAAAAAAGTAAAAAAAACAACAACAAATAAACACGACACACAGACACCGAGACACAGACACAGATACACATACAAACAATAATTGAAATAAACACTTAAAAAGTTTGACTGTACTCTCTTGGCTTTGGTTCTTCCATTGGTTTTTCCTTGAGTTGCTTTGTGTGAGGACTGAAATAGTTTTCTTGCATTTCTGATGCATCAGTTAAATTTTATTAAGCAGGGTAACTTTTGTCAAACAATAGACAGATTCTCAACTGATTGCACTGCTGCTGAAGCTGTCGCTTAATTTGTTGCTCAACTAAAGTCCTGCGCTCTCTTACGGTCTGCAGTGATCTAATTATGCCTGAGAACAACCCGTGTTTTATGTACAATTACAATTACAAAAACCTAAATATAATTAAGTCATTGAATCGTTGTCGTTCACAAAGGCAAAAGTCAACTACATCAGCCCGCAAGGCAGGACAGAACAAGAAAGCAAAACAACAACTAAATAATGCAAGTATTTGCAATTGACCCGAGGACATGTGTCCTTGGCCAAGCTAACAGACAGCAGCAATTGTTGTGCTATTTACTTTTGCCCATATTTCAGGCTCATTATGTTGTTAACTGTATATGCATTCATGTCAACATCAGTCTGATGGAACACACGAGATAAACTCAGCTCGTTGACTGTCAAACATTTATCAAAGGGAAACATTGAAAGCACACTCAATGTGATGTTCTTTAACTTACAAATATTCCGTCTTGAATAAAAAGTGAGATATTATAAATAAATTTATTAGTTATAAGAAACGCTGTCAGAATGAGATCTTTGACCGTTATTTACTATTTCTTTTAATTTTATTTCTAACTTATATAATTTCAATTTAAATCTCTGTATCAATTGTTCATAGCTGATAATAAGAATACTGCTAATTAATTTTAAAATTGTAAGTTCATTTCACTTCCCAAAGAACAAATTTAAGTTTCTGAGGCCTATTCGTCTTGGCCAAAACGTCAAATGAATGTGCGTAATATTTAATTCTATTATTTCTAATAAGCAATCTTTAAAATTGGCTCAGCCAGCTTGGGAAATTGCATTTTCCCCTGAATTTTCTTGAATTTATCTAATTGTTCTATCTCCGTAGCTTCCCCTTTGTGGCCTTTGCAAACGAGGTTTGTCATTTATGCAAAGTTAAATGCCTTTGTTGTCATTGCTATTGGAGCATGACGACAACAAAGCGACGCTTAATTAATTTGATAATTCTTTGGCTGCTTGGCCACAGAATGCCAATGCCAAAGAAAGCCATAGCAAAAGTCTAGGCAAATTGCCCGCTGCGGTGTAATAAGGCGCAAGAATGGCAAAAAACAATTCCAACTTAAAGCCAAGAGCACACATACACAGACAATAAGTAGACACTCTTACTCACACACAGACAAGACATAAATTCTTTTTTCGTTGTTTGTTTTTTTATGAACATTCCACGGTGCGCGCTGCAAAAATTAATATCAATTTTCAGCTTTGTCTATGACAGAAGTGTGAGTTGTTGTAGATTTTTGTTAGTTTTTTTTTGTTTTTGTCTACTTTACCGTAGGTATTTTTATATATTCATTGCGTGCTTTTGGGCGTTATGCATGTGTCCTCTGTCCAGCCTTATTATATTAACGGCTATTACTCATAATTACGCGTTCTCTTTCGCTCTCTACACTTGCCTGCAATTAACTTGATTACAATAAGTAGAAAGGCAACTAGTTATATAAACTTGTAGTTAGTTGCACTGACAAAAAAAAGGGGTGCCACCGTTGGGTACAGTGAGACAGCCGTTGATGTACTGTATTTTATATGCTGATTTGGCCTATCTACAAGCACTTTTTAAGCTGCTTACTTCATGATTTTTTTTCTTCCATTTTTCGCTTTTATTTTTCACTCAAATTCAGTTAAATGCCTGCGGCGCGTATCTGGAACAATCTTTTGAGTGCGTCCCCGCCCCCACCGACTCAGATATAGGACTGATAATAGAACATTTGGCCGCAGGACAAATTATGCGTTCGTAATGTGAACTGAACTCCGCCAGGAGCAACGACAATCAGTGTCAGCAACAGGAAGTTATCTCCTTTTCCCATCTCTTCTATATTTTTTTTTACATTTTCGGTTGCTTTTTTCTGTGTAATTGAAAAGCGTGAAAAGTCAAAAGTGACAAAAGCAGCAGAGGCGGCTTTGGGGCTTTGAGGCTGGATCTGCGTCAAGGACTTTTGCTGTTGATTGACAACAAGTTCAAGCAAAATCAACTAAAAGCTAGTGTTAACGAGATTTTTACACGAATTCTCTGGTTCTTGATGTTTTTGTGGTTGTTATTGTAGGATTTCCTACATGCGAAAAAATTAATTAACAAAATTCCTTTTTTTTATCAAGGCAAACGCGCGATGCGATGCGTCGCGTCTGCTGCCAACCAGTAGAAAGAAAAAGTGGTAAAAAAAAATGTAAAAGGTTGCAATTACCGTTAATGAGTTTAATGCCAAAGGCACCGCCAAACGCATCTCTAGCGCCCTTTTTAATAAACTTGGTTCTTTTATTCTTTATTTTTTGTCATTTTACTTTTTTATTCTTTCTATTTTAGCTTTCCTTCTAATGAGGAGCACCCGTTGCTGAACATCAGAAGAACAGCAAAAAGTTTTCCTTGTCTATTTTCACTTTTATTTACACTTGACTTCATTTTGACAGCGGCCAGAGATGCACAAAGAACGCGCAACAAGTTTGTGCTTCAAGTTTTTTCTTTTTTCTATACTACGATACATACCCTCGTATGTCAGACAGATTAGAGGGTGTATTTGACTACGGTCTCAATAAAATCAATCAATCAATCAAGTGTACACTAAAGTTTTAATTCTATCTGCATTGAATACATAAAATCGACATATGTATTGATAATTTACACATTTATATTTAAAATTAACAACGATCCAATCGTTTTTCTGCGCATATTGAAGGGTATGTTTTGGTCTATCACTTCACCTCCTGCTGAACCCTTACATTTGACAACAAAAATTACCCTTTTTGGCTTGGCACATTAATTTGCCCAGGTTCAGTGATTTTGAACAGGGAGTCCTCCCCACCTTCCACCTTCCTACACCTGTCGACCTTTTGAGCATTTGACCAGTTCATTGAAGCGTTTGCGAGTAAAGAAGTAATGTATAGCCAAAGGCAGCTCTCGGTTAAGTTCAACCCTAAATGGGCCGCAAATAGCATTAATGACTTCGCCGTTTGTCTGTCCGAGAGTGAAGAACTGAAAAGCAGTTTCTACTCTGTGTTGGCTTTGGGTTTTGCTTTGACTTTGGATTAAGTTGTCTGCTTCTTCTACTTGCTTTCTGCCTGTCTGGCTGTCTGACAATCTTTCCTCTCTGACTTTTCCTTGCCTTTTTTTATTGAGTTGGCAAATGAAAGCCAATTAGTTGCGAGGCTGCGGGCAAGTAAGTGTTAAATTAATTATCTAATGACTGCTCGGTACTTGGTCACATTCCTTTTTATTATTATTGAACTTTTATATAAAATGCGGTTGAAGTGCACTTACACACACTTGCCACATACGAGTAGTTAATTATATTTGATGATACAAAAAAAAAAGGAAACTGCAGTTTATCAGAGATGCAGTGCCAAGTGCCAAGTGCTACACAAATACTATGTCCGGTCAGGTCAGGTGGGTTCAGGACTGTTCAGTTCACGAGACGACACAATGGCAAAACAAATATTAAAGTCAGACAGCATACAGCTCTCTCTTTCCAAGTGTGTGTGAGTGAGTGTGTGTGTGTGTGGCTTACTGGCTGCTGTGTGAAGTGGCAAGCCGTCGAGCTGACTGGCTAAGATGCTGCTTGAAAATCCAGTTATAAAAATGGTCAGCCAGCAACTCATGCAATGCAATAAGACCACACGGCAAATCCTGAACTTAGCCGGAGAAACAGAAACAGAGGAGCAGCCAAGGAAGGCATCACAAATGTGTGTAAGAAATGTAAACTTAAATATTTTATGGTATTAAAGCAACAAATAAAAGTTGCAGAGCAGCAGCAGCAGCAGTCGGACAGACAGACAGACAGTTGGACAGACAGGCAGGCAGTCAACCAGGTAAGTGCCGCTGCTGCTGAAATAAAATTGCATACTTTATGGGGCTGGACGTGGACGCATAGAGGGAGAGAGCGAGAGAGAGGGAGCGAGAGAAAAGAAGGGCAGCGTCAAAGGCAAAGCAGCCCAAGAAATTCGATGAAATTTATTTACAGTTAAAATGCAGACAAGTGCAAAACGTCACAGCACTTGGAAACAGGACTTGAGTCCTTAACGTGCACATGTGTGTGTCGCTGAGCGAGTTTATTTAAAATTCAATTATGCCGCAAACTATAACAACAAGAGAGAGAGAGAGAGAGAGCGAGACAGATCTATAAAATGGGAAAGAGATCGGTATGATCTACAACTATTACAACGATCAGATAAATGAACACCCATATTTTATATACTTATTTGATCTACAGCTTACCAAATGATTGAGCTTATACAGAAATTGTTCATCAATCCTTACCTGCAACAAAGCAAATGGAGAAATTCATTAATCAAATGAAAAGTTTACATGCTGGACTTAAAAACTAAGAACAATTGGACAACAATATATCTGGATTGAGAGAGTTCAGTGATAGACAGAGAGAGAATAAGGCACACGAATATCAAATATGCAAATACCAATAACTGGGTTTCGTTGTACAACAATTACTACTTATGAGTAAACAAGTCAAATATTGTATTTCTCTACAAATTAAATAAACAGAATCAAATTATCGTATTTTATAAAATTTCTATAAATAAATGAATACAGCGTAATGAGCCTTATAATTACGTGATTTACATTATTGACAAAAAAAAAAGTTGTTTCAATGATTTCTATAATTACATAAGTTGTTCTTAGACAATATTAAATTTCCCCACAATTTGTGTCATTTTCGCCATCTCAGAGGCACATAATGAGACCTCCAACCATTTTACTTTTACCGCCAGAGGCGTATCATTTTCAAGGTCTCACTTGCAATCAAATTATGAGTAATTTATGCCGCTGCCTGAGCCTGTGCCTGCTGCTGCCTACTTATAATTTTAATATCATGACATCCAAAATCTTGTTAAAGAAATCTCAATTATCTACTTTTATTGATTTGCAAAGCAAGCAAAAGCAAAGCACAGATGGTAAACAAGCTGGAACGCGATTCTGATTCTATTTACGCACCATCTTGTCGCTCTTCACTTTCGCTTTTGCTTTGCTTTCCGTTTTCCGTTCTCCGGCGAAATGTTGAAAAAATGCACGAAAACAATTACGATAAAAATATATACCTACATACAAATATATTGTACTACTTGTATAGATATCTGTATAAATGTATGTATGTATGTTTGGTATTTCTTGTAAGTAGGTTAGGCCAGGTTGCCGGGGGTTGCGGTGTCCTGTGACAAGCCCTGAGCATGGATAAAAGCAAATTATGATAACAATAAAGATTTAACTAGAGGAGCCCGTGAAGTGGCAGGCGGCATGCAGCTAGACACAAAGCCCCGTCCCTTGTCCCCTGCTTCTCCTTCTTTTGCGCGACCCGGGCACATAGCGAAACAAGGACAATTTAAATAGACATTTATCTTGCGAAACGACAGCGCAGGTTGTGCACCCACACACATACACACACACGCACACACACACACATAGATACACGTGGCATTGCCTATAACAAAATTACAGCATTGCGGCTGATCCATGACGATGACGATGACGATAATGTGCGGGTTGATTCTCATAGCCAGAAACGAGCCACCCTCCCTAGTTTCCCGCTTGCCCCAGCTTTCTCTCAATCTGCTTTCCATGCCCGACATTGATGATGTGAACGAGAGTTGGTTCGCTTTTTGTTTGATTTTATTTATGCGATTTCGTGTATTTTGTATTTTGTTTAACAAGAACATCAACCGCAATTTTTGGACGCGTTGCTTTCGACTTGCTGCCAAGTTGCTTCCTCCTCCTTTATCTCCTATTCCTCCGTCCACCTTGTTGTTGTTTGCTGTTTTTATTTTCTTTACAATTTTTGGCTTGGCAAATGTTTTTCAAAGCATAAAAATACTTTTACATTAACTTGTTCTAACAACACACACACATACACAGCCACAAAAGTTGTAGAAAAAGAATTTTTTTTACTTTTTTATTCTACATTTTGCGTAGCTTTTAGCGCTCAACGACTTTGCCGCTTGCTGGTTTTTCTTTCGTCTTGTTGTTGTTATTATTGTTGCCTACTTTTTAGGAAAAGCGAAAGTAGCGCAAGAGCAGCAACAAGGCGTAGAATATAGAGCGTGCCGCAACGTTATAGCAAGTGTGTGTTTATGCGCAAAGTTTAAAAAAAAAATGGAAAGAAAAACAAAAAAGAAAAAACAAAGTTGAGCTGACTCTCGTGCTGTGTGAACAGTGGGCTATATCAACATCATTTGCGTTAAGTGGTTTGAAAGCAATGCGTGAAAAGTCGATGAAAGTTCCCCATCTTCCTTCCTTGGCAAATGCTTCGTCCTAATGCGATCGCGTCTAACTGTCATTGACTATTAAAGTGTAATAAAGCCTTCCGCAACAGTTTAGCAAAAGAGCTGCCACCATTCCACATGCCACTTGCCACATGCCACATGCCTCTTGCCACAATGCCTGTTGCCTAATTGGCTGTTGTCTGCTGTTGCCTGTTGCCAAAAACTGTTGCATGCTTTAAGGCGGCTGCCTAATAAAATTTGCTGCGCCTGACAATAAAGCAAAAGGCAACAAAATAAATAAAATGGCAGAGCACACACACAGGCACACAGGGAAAATGCCAAGCAATCTGCACATATTTCATGGCGCTCTACGTGCTGCGATTTTTGTGTGTGTATTTTTCCTAGACAAGCGCAGGACATACTATAGATGCCGACAACAGGGAAGGGGAAAGGAAAGCAAGCTGCCTAGCAGCCTTTGCCTTTGTATCGCATTTTGTATAGATTTTGGCATATCGATAACACGCACACAGACTCACCCTGTGTGTGTTTATGTCGTGGGTATCCTTTTTTATGGCTGCTGGCAAAATTTATGATTTCTATTCATGGCCCCGCTTTGTTCAAAGGATTTGTTCTTTATTCTTCTAGTTACCTGGACGGCAGTGTTCGTCGCAATTTATCAGCTTTAAATTTGTTGCGTCAATTAAATTTGCATGAGATTCAAAATCAGGCCAATCCCAATAACAACAAGAACAAAGCGTTTTGCTAAATTATGGCAATTAAAGCAAATTAAATTGAGCTCAGGCAGCAGATGCAGATGAACTTAAGAAAATGGGATATCAAAGTTCAAACGCCGCTCAATAAAGTTAACTAAACAAAGTTGTTGTTGCTGCTGCTGCTGCTGATGCTGATGAGACTAATGAACATGCCAAGAAACGTTTCATTTTCTGAAGCAACAACAACAGCAACGGGAACCGCACAAAGTAGACAAATAGCCGCATCAGCCTAGAGTAAATTGATTTGCATAGCAACCAAAGCACTATGGGCACTTTTCATTGATTATCGAAGCATAAGCCCATTTTGCGAAAGTTGTTAAATTAACTTATTATGCTGCGTACTTTCTATTTACATTATAAGAAGAAAATTTACTAAACAAAACTATTGTCAATTGCCTTCAAATGCCCAGCGAAATTAAAATTATTATAATTTATAATTTTTTACAATTAATTGTACATTGTCATATAATAAAATTCAAAATTTCCTAACACTTAGTACTTTTTTCAACACTCTACGATGAGATTTACTTTGTATTTTCTTTATCTGAAAACCAGTGATTGATTATCAAATAATCTAAAAAAAAATTGACAAAAAGCTCCCATAGTGCAAGGGAAGGCGAGACGGCTAGTTACTTACTCACTCAGTCAGTCAGTCAGTCCATATGGCGGACAGTTCTTCGCTAAGCAGTTTAACTATTTAAGGTAACAACAGCAACAATGTAGATTCTATGGCAACTTCAATTTGCTGTCGTTGTTGCCGCCCCCTCGTGCCGCAGGCTGAAGTGTCAAAGACATGGCCTGAGCTACACAAATGTTGACAAGCTAATGAAATGTGAGCAGGTCCTTCTTGGCAATTGAGGAATTGCGGGATTGAGGGATGGCGGGATGGATGGATTGGGGCAAAGGGCAAGTGGCAAGTGGAACCCAAAATTGATACACTGTCGCAACTTGACGAGCTCTGTTGTACTCGTTGTTGCCCATTCCTTGAGCTACTATTTCGGCTGCTGATGAACTGTCGCTCCTGACGTTGTCAAGCAAATCCCAGGCGATTCAATTCGACTCAGTGGTGGGCGGGGCATCAAATTGTTGCTTAGACATTTGCTTATGCAAATCGAAATTATAATGAAATCAACTATAACAACTCGACTATAAAGGGGGCGAGGGTCCGATTAGATGATGATGATGAAAACTAAGCAGAAAATTTGATCGGAGAACATGTCAAAACGTGGGCAGCAAATTGAAAATTTATCGACTGATGGCAAAACTCCTGGCGGCTCTCCTGGCGTCTGTCAATTCCAGTAGCCAAGGATCTCAACTTGGGCCTCAAAAAATATCGTACACATGTCAAAATCAAAGCACATCCAATGAGCGATGTTTTGCTCGACTTTTGCTGTTTTAACGAGCAAAACATCTGCCACATATATCATAACAGGGAGGGAGGGAGAGAGAGAGAGAGACCTAAATTAGGATGGGGCATGTGGCATGTGGCATGCTTCATGTTAGGCTGTTGCTTAATTCAAAAGTGAATTTCAAACAATTTGCACTGTAAACTGTTGGACGCCCTAAAGATATAAGTTGTAAATCACATCAATATGTAACGGGCCAAGGAATGGACGGAAACGTGGAGAATAGCAGGGATGTTTATCTAAGGACATATGCACATCCATCGTGGTCTGATAAAACCGGCTACGATTTGCTATGCAATTTTACACACTTGACCATTAAACGTAGCCATTGGGAGCAGTTTGCATAGCAATGAAGCCAAAGGGGCCACAGACACTGCAGGCTAAAGAAACTTGAATACTTCTCCTCGAATACTCGTACTCATACTTGTTCTCGTAAAAGCCAAGTCCAGTCAGGCCAAGCCATAGACGGTTGGTCAACTTGATGAAGTATGAATGATTGCGCCAGGGCAACAGTTTACGATAAAGAGAGAGAGAGAGAGCGAGAGAGTGATAGAGAAATAGAAATTGGAGCAGACGCGTGCTCATCTTCATCCACATTTTGAAAAGGTGTAGTTGACTGTAAAAACTTCAATGAATAAATTTTTCTGTTGGGTCATTTCCTAAAAGGCATAAATAAGCAAGGAGACTGACACACACACACACACAACACATACGAAATATGGGACTGAAAGTAAATTGATCGAAATGAAAATACTCATAAATTTACATAGAGCCCAAAAAATATTGTAATTGAGCGTTTAAAATTGCTTGACGTAGGATTGGAATTTATGTTATGTGTGAGCCGATAAGAGTCAAGTTAACAAACGACAAGGACAAAGTCGGCCCAGCCATTTAACCCATTAAAGCCGCCACTCTAAGGACGTAAGGACGTAAAGACGTCGAAATTAAATAAAGAAACCTCCTGACACTTGACGATTTGTCATGTTGGCACACAAGAAGCAAAAAAAAAAAAAAAGAAACCTCACACAGTCAGAGAAAAAGAAACAATGAAGATTCTATGAAATTATGACAAACTGTCTCGAAAATGCTGAAAATACTGTTAACGTTTTGAGTGTGCCAACAATCCAAGAGCCAAGAAGCCGGTCACAACAGCAACAACAACAACAGCAATAACAACGAAAAGCGACAACAAACAAATGAAGAGAAAAAAGATGAACTGATGCTGGCTGCTTTTGTTGACGTTGAACGTGGCGTATGAGCAATGTCTGCTGCCGCTGCTGATGAAAATGATGAAACAGCACAAAAATATGCCAAGAGGGGCATGCAAATACAATGAACTTGACTTGGAGCTGGGAGTGGAGAGTGAGAAAGAAGGAGGCGGCTGCTTGCTGCCTGCATTTATGAGCATAAAAAATTGGCGACGGCACATTTGCCGCATTTACACACACGATCAAACACATTTACAGTCTCGCTTTGTGTGTGTGTGTGTGTGAGGGTAGTGAATAAAGGAGCAATGCTTAAAAGCCGGAACGAAGGAAAGGGAGAGAAAAAGCCAGCCAAAGACGTCAAGTGACAATGCTGCTGCAATGGCAAATTTTTTGTTTGTTTTTTTTTTTCTTGACAATTTTTTCAGCCTCTGGCTTTTTATTCTGGCTAGAAATTGCGCAACTCATCAGAAGTCTGTGCCGTCTATCTGTCTGTCCGACTGGCATTTTGCATTTCGCATTTATGCACATAAAACTAGCGGAAAATTTGATGTTGACAAAGGTGACAATTGCCATCAGCTCAGATGCTCAGGCAACGACTTCAGTTCAGTTTCATTTCAGTTTCAGTTCCAGTTTTAGCAGAAAACGAGGCTTTTAATAGAGTTAAGTTGAGTTGACTAGACGGACGGACCGACACTTCTGACGTTTTTGATTGCTGTTGACTGTTGCCTGTCTCTCTCACTACTAGCTTTCAACTCATGTCGGCTCGTTATGAGGCATGCCACAAATTGGACATAAACATGTGTTTACTGCCAAAGTCAAATCAAAGCTTATTTTATGTGTACTCTTAATCAGAGATTACAACCAAGTTAATGCATAATTTGGGACACTAAATTCTCTCTACTCAGCCAGCGACACATTAATTAGACTTAAACAGCCAAGACCCTGATCCTGCTCCCCCATTTCCTTCTCCACTGACAAAGAATAGTTAAAATATTTATTAATCAGAGCGTGCATGTGCCAGGCGAAGCTTTCGCACTGCCTCCTCCTGCTCCTGCCAGCAGCAACTAACTTTTCCAGCAACTTATTTTCAACAAATTAATTTTGCAACCAGTGCAGCAGGAGCAGCAACAGGAACAGGAATGACTCGTGGCTGCCACACGGCTGCTGCTACTGCCTTGTTTGCATATGCCAAACTTTAGTTAATGTAATCAGCTGCGTCTGCCCCGTCTCAGATTTTTCCACGCAATGCTCGCGCGTGTGTGAAAATTTTGCTAACTTCAAACTTAAGCCAAAATTACGAGCTGCTGCGCGTTGAAGCGAAAAGCAACGCAACGCAAGGCAAAGCGGCTGCATTTGCAACTGCAACACGTATCTGCTGTGCTCTGTGCACAGTCTGCCTATTGTGTGCCATCGTTTAGAAATTTGGAGCATGAAAATGCTGCAGTCTGGGGATGTGTACCACCAAAGAGTATCGAAATTGATATCGGCGTAAATATCACAAGCCAATATTTTAGAATTTAATTAAGTTCATGTGTCGATATAAGAATAACCGTCTTGTATCTATATTGAAATAAGAAACAATATAAATATTTCAAAATTCGATACTTTACTATTATCTCTTACAATTAGCCCTAATTCAAACAAGTTCGTAAAATATTATTATAACCAATACTCTTGCAACGCTTGTTAAGAGCAGGAATTAATCTTTACAATTGATCTCAGTATTTTATTTTAGCTTGTTTTAAAAAACATAAGCAATTATAATTTGTAGTTAGTTAATTAAATAAAATAACTACGATACTTGACTAACTATATATATATCGACGTAATCAGCTCGATGTCCATCCCTAGTTTAAGCATTGAGATTCACCTTTCACCATTCTTTATACATATACAAATGTGAACTCTTTACATGCCACATTTCACGTGCTGCACATGCAATTTCCAGCTGCCAGCTGCAGTTTGACCCAGCCAACAAGAGAGAGAGAGAGAGATAGAGAGAGAGAGAGTGAGGGAGAAAGAAAAAGCTATGTTTGTATGTACATCAAATGTCTAGTTCGTCCAGACTCGACACTCCCTCTGTTCATAATGTAAAACGTAGTAAACTGAGTTCATTTGCTGCCGGCAGAACTCATCATTAGTATCGCTTTTCAACGTACTCGTGCTGCATGTGAATGAAGCAAACAGCAATGTGAGACGACGAGGCAAGCAGCATGTAGATATGTAGACACGTTAGAATCTAATAATTACTTACATACTATGGTAAAAAAAACACGACGTTTTGGCATAAAGCAAGGTATCTAAAATATGCAGGTTGTAGAGATTTTTAGTATTTGAGTGGGAAATGTAGTTTTTGTGTACTAACTCTAACTTGTTCGTCTGTCGAGAGAAAGGGGAGTTGCAGACAAGGTTCAATTAAAAAAGGAAAAAATTTTAAATTCTCCTTCAGCCTTACTAAGAATCATAAATTTTAAGTCTCTAGCTTTTTATTTAAATTTAATATAGATATGTTACCCGTTTTTTTATTGTCGGATAAGAAGGGGGTAGTAAAGCCGTGGTTAAAGAAAAACCTCAATTAGTCCAACTAAGGATCATACCAAATTTCAAGTACCTAGATTTATATTTAGAGATTTTACCTAAATTTCAGACTTATTTACCATAGTGCAATGCTCTAGGTGAGTGTGTGTGAGGGTGTGTGTGTGTGTGCTCAACTCGACTCATTCGCGTACACACACGAAAAGTTGTGCACAACTTTTTAGAGCATACTTCTCTCGCGGCGCCTCGCGGGCTAACGGACTGAAGAACTAACGGACGGACGGACTGACGGCAAAGCTAAGCGAGTATTAGTGGAAATTTAATATTGCAATTAATACAGCAACAAAGTGTGCATTGCATATTAATAAGTTTAGGTATGTCCTTTCTCGTTTATAGTGCGCCAAAAAGTTGGTCAACGCGCTTTCTCCCCAGCTAGTGTGCTGGATTAGTGTACCCACACACACACACACATATACACATGCCATTAAAGCGGGTTACACTTAAGGGGGAAAACGTTTGTGCTCGTAAATAGCAAAGTTACAACCCCATATAGTTAGTTCGTCTTTTGGGGTTGAAGAGCGTGTCAACTTTTAATGGGTTGACAGTCAAGTGACTGCGTCGCTCACTCACAACTCACACTTTCGTATTCAATATTCATAATCATATTCATACGCGTATTCGCATTTGCATTCACATTCACATTCATACTCGGTTCTCAAAACACATTAATGCCTTTAATGATTCGACTTTGCTTTTGCCGACTTTCAAGAGAAGTTTAAACCCCGTCAAAACAACATGCAGAACTTTTTTAATGCGCTTTGCTGTGGCCGCTTAGCTGCAAAACTTAATTCGCGCTTCCACTTTTCTTTCATTTTCAGATTAATATTTTTTTTCCATTTTTAAACCCTGTATTTAAAAAATACAAAGAGTGTGTAAAGTTTGCTAGATTTAAGTACTGTAAAAGGTAAAGCAAAAGCAGAACAAGATTTTATTTTAGAATCCAAATCTAAATAATCAAGTTCGATGAATGATTTACGTTTGTTATATTTTTAAGTTTGCTGTTTTAAGAGAATAAGTACAGGGTTTCCTTCAGCTGAGTTTGCTCGATTGTAGACTTTCTTACTACTTTTTCTTTTATTTAGTTAGCGTCACGCCGCTTTTCAAAAGGAAATCTCCTATTTTTTATGGCAATGGCGACAAAAAACTATTTGTGCAAACAACAAAGAAAACTTGCGCACAAAAAGGAAAATCATCATCAAGAGCAGCAGAAGCGGCAACGGCAACGGCAACAACAACAACAACAGCAATAAACTGAGTGAGAAATGCAACCAACTACAAAAGCGCAACAAAAGCAATTTAAATTTGGCCAGCGGCAGCTGGGAGTGAGAGAAAGAGTAAAGATGAGAGACAGAGATAGAAAGAGAGAGAGAGAGGAGGAGCTGGCCAAGCAGGCGCAAATTTCATTTAATCCAAACGGTTTTTAGTCATAACTTTTTAATTTGTTTGTCAGCAACAGCAAGAAAAGTGTTGCCTGCTTCTAGGCGCTGCTTAACACAAACACACACACACACATAGAGACGGTCTGATTAGCGCAATTGTATTGAAATGTGGCACTCGACTCGACAAAGACACAGACAGTCAGACAGACGACCGCATGCGTACGATAATTGTATGAGAGTCCCCATAAAGTATGCTATGATTTTCAATAGCCCCTAAAATCGATATGGCCCCATTTTTGCAGCCTTTGTGCTGCCTTTTAACAAATCATAACAATGCCTAAGCATCATCCGGCGACCCCAGAGCTAGACTGTCCATCTTTTGATCAATGCAAAAATGTTCCATGTTCGGCGTACATGTCCCTAGGGTTGATTTATCTATTTAATCGACAGCGTTGTCGCTGCTTCTGGGACACCAGAGTGAGTTCTCAATTTTTTCAACTTTTTTTTTGTATTTACAGAGGAAGAGAGCGCAGCTTGTCAATATTTAAAACGTTGTCCTTGCTGCTGTTACAGCATCAACTCAAGATACCTTCCCCCTTCCCTTCCCTTCCCTTCCCAATATACTTCCATCCATCCATACTCGCCTTTTCTGGACGCTCTCTGCGTGCTTAACAAGAGTTTATTGAATTTTATTTTCTCATCTCAATTTGATGTGCGTGTTGTTGTCAACGCTCCCACCCCTCTGTCTCCCTCTTCGCTCTTCCCACCTCCCTTCTCCCGCTCATCAGCGAGTGGGCAACAGATTGTCTGCCCTATTTATTTGGGGGGAGAGACGCGCGTCTAGTGCATTTAAATTTCAAATTATTTTATTGCTGCTCGCCAAAATAATTGAAATTTTAGTTAGAAAACACTTTTGTTGTTATTTATTTTTTGTTGCTTGTAAATCGCTTATTATAAATTTTCTTATAAATTGCTACGCAGCCGGAAAACTTTTGCGCCGTGTTCTTTGCCAAGTTTTCCGATTACGGATTAATGTAATTTTTATTTTATTTTATTTTTATTTTTTTTTATTTATATATTTTTTACTATGGCTTCTATGGTATACGAGATTTGTTAACTTATACGCAAGGTCTACTCTCTTGACTGACCCCTCCGCGGGCTGTTTGTTTGACAGGCGCTTCAAAGTTTGATGAATTTTTAAATTTAAAAAGTTTATTTGTGCATTTCTAAGTTGGACGTTGGGCTTATTAGAAGTGCAGGCTGGAAAACAGTGAGCCTCATACCATCCCACCCATCTGCCTTCATCCCCCACTCACACTTCAAAGCGAACGTTGTGGTGGCTTTGACACTTTGTTCTTGTTGGTTTTTGTAGCATGAATTTCATGTTCATGTTCTCATTGGGATTTCTGGCTTATTTGTTTGTTAGCCACAAAGTGAAATTTCTGCGCATTAAACGCAATTTCTATGTTTGTTTACCAAGTAAACTTGCCACGAAGCTCCGAATTTTTTATTTTATTAACACCTCAGGCGATGCTCTCTTTTGTTTTGAAATTGTTGTGATATTTGCGCACGTTTGTCAAAAAATATTTACCGAAAGCAAAATATGTTTGTGTGGTTAAGAGACTCATAATAATAATTGGCATATCAAAGTGCAACTAACTATAAAATATTAGTGAGCCATTGGCAATATTAAATATGAATATTACGAAACGTAATTGTTGACTTTGTTTTTGGTGGAAAATACATTTGCAAATAATTGTATTTGATTTATACATTGCTTGTTTTGGCTTTTTGACTGGTGTAGCATTTACATATTACAACAGCGACAACAACAGCAACAACAACAACAACAACGACGACAACATTCTGTTCTGTTTACAAAATTATGAAATAACAAAATGTGAAACATATTTTGCATGTTCTGCCCCCCGGCTGGGCGAGAATTACAGCATTAATTTGCCATGGTATTAGCAAAGTGCAAAAAGGGGTTAATTCTTTAATATGTGTATGGCAAAAGGACAGAAGTGTTGGGGCTGGGGAAGGGGGTGGTTGTTGGTCTGATAAACAAAATCAATTACAGATAATTTAACGTCGACGGCAATACAATTGTTTGTTTGTTTACTCTGCGGACGGCTTATAATAGAGTCATTTAGGAGCAGTTTAAACTTTAACGACTTTCGCAATTGTGACACGGAAAGAACGATATTGTTGGCCAGTCAGTATGTGTACAAATCGATAATGAATGCGAATGCAGTTGGATAAAAATGTGAGCAGCACACATACACACACAAGCACACACACTAAACACACATGTGGCCACGTGGTGTTGCTACGGGTGCAAATATGACTAAAAACAGTTAGCAGAACCCCAAGGCTTCTGGCCATTGGCTGGCGCCTGGTCACTGTTTTTATGTGCAACTTGCAACAATTTGCAGCGACATTTTCAACGCCAACTAATCAATATGGGCGACATGTGGTCGCTCACTGGACCCGGATGGGAAAGGGTGGCACAGGGGGAGGAGAGCTAGGGAGAGAAACTGCTGGCACGTCAAGGCGTAAGTGCACGCCAAACAATTGCGGTTAATGTTCGCATGAGCGATATTTATGACTGATAAAATAATAAATTGTGCGACCCAACACAAAACACACAAAAGCTAGCAAACTGGCAACATTGAGGCCAAAAATGTTTTTATGCAACGTTTTCATCAACTAATGATGGCAACTAAAGTAGTTAACACTGCATAGAAAGGAGGAAATCGCTACTAATGATTTTAAAGAAAATTATCCTAATCAAAGCGATAATAACTTGTTAAATTTTATTGCATTGTATTGAATATTCGTCTCAACTCAAATCAATTAACGAATTGAAGGATAACGAAATAGAGACGAGATGAACAAAGAACCATATAAAAATCAAGGATTGCTATTAAACATTTTTGGGAGAGAGAAATCCACTAAATTGATATAGAATCATTAAAGTCAACTCATAATAATAATCATTGAATTCAAATTTAAAGACAACTGATTGATCAATTAATTTCTACAATAACTTTCCTTTTGACTCATTTAAGTCGATTAGTATTACAATCCGTGAACTCAAATTTAAAATAAATGATTGAAATAAGAATTACCTGGGAAGCTTTACCATAATCTTTTGATAGTGAAAGAGAGACAAGTTACAATAAATATTATCCAATAATCCACAATCCACAGTTAATTAAGTTAGTTATCGACTTATTAAAGTCTCCACTTGCAAAGTGCTTTAAGGGGCACAACTCATGGGGCATGCCACAAACTGTCAATCGTGTGGCACTCACTTAAGCTCTGCTCTCTGTTTGCCCAGTCAGAGGACAAATTAAAAAAAAATCGAGTAGGAAAAGGGACAGTAGGCAAAGATGGAGAGAAAAAAAGGGCATTGCCATAAATATATTCGCACCCCGCCCCGACCCTCGATAGAGTTCGATTCTCATTCTCATCAGTATGCCGGTCGCATGGTCAAGCGGTTGCACATTATTTTATTACGCACAATTGAGTCGCACGATATCACGCCCATCGATGGGCGCCCACAAATACTGAAGTACGTGTGCATTGGCCAACAATAATAAAAACATAAGATAGCAGACAGACGAAGCCAAAGCACAAATCGAATAACAAACAATTAGATTAGATACGAGTGTAGTATATTGTACAACAATATTTGCACTCACATACATTTTATAGTAGTTAAATTGCAATTAATTATTCGGACAAGTGATACATTTCGCACAGTGAAAAAAAGGATAATAAAAACAATTGCTAAACCTCTGGTAGAAAATCACTCCTTGTATAGAAAAGTCTGTGAAAAGTCAGCTGGGTGTTAAATAAGCATATTCTTATGGGGGGAAGAGATTTCTTTACAAATACACACAGTTGGTTAAGTAATTGATCTGACAAAATAAAATATTGTCATTTTTTAAAACCACTTCCTGGCTTCTTAATTTATTTCTTATTTTTTTATGGTTGCCTAGGGTGCTTAGACCAAGTTCAAAAATAACTAAAGGATTCGTTAATGAATTAAATGTATATAGTATGCTGTGAATATCAATAAGTTATTAATTTAACTTTATGTGTGTAAACTTAAAACTATTTAAATATAATAACTCGGAGAGTAACAACAACTACAAAAACAGTAACTATGAGTACAACATCAAATGAGTTGAAGAACTACTCGGAAAAAATAGAGACAGATAGAGATAGTCAGTGATTAAGTTATATGGTACTGTGTGTTAAGCACTAGACAGCAACTATCTGAGCTTAATAACTAACTACTTGAGAGAGAATAAAAGATCAAGAGAAATAGTAAGAGAGAGATAGGGATAGGAGTAATGAGAAATGTGTGAGGAAAAAAGCAGAGATTAGCTTTAAATTCATTTTGGAATGCAATGTTTTGTATTTTTGACTTTTTTTTTGTATTTTTTTTGTTTTGTTTTTTTTTTAGCGTTTTAGTGAACACACAAACCTTTTTAGGAGAAGATAAGTGTAGTGAAGTTGGCGATGGCATAGAACAATCAGAAGATGCAGAGCTGCAGCCGCTACTGCCGCTGCTGCAACCAGCGACACTGGCCTGAACCGTCGGCGGCGGCGGACCCAGCAGTGAGACTAGACGTCCGCCGTCGTTGATGGCCATCAGGCTGCCAACGTCGAGGGGGGCAGCGGCGGCGGGCTGCTTAGTAGTAGTAGTAGTTCTAGTTACATCACATAGATTAACTGTATTATTTACATTGTTGATTGGAGTTGTTGCCGCCGAGGTGGGCGTGGCGGCTGTGGCAAACATAGCGGCAGCAGCCACCGCGGCGGCTCCACTGCAGGTCGGTATGATTGTGAGCGGTGTCGTTGGTGCCGCAAAATACTGTGCACCAGCTGGTGGGCCGCTTGCCGCGGCGTATTTGGTGGGCGTGGCCGGTGCAGCGGCAACATTGTTAACATGCAGTTGCATATACGTCTGCAGCATGGCCTGGGCTTGAACTTGTGCCTGTTGCTGGTAATGGAACTGCTGCTGAGCGGCGGCCTGTTGCTGTTGTGCGGCCTGATGTTGCTGCTGCTGCTGCTGTTGTTGCAGCTGGTACTGCTGCTGCTGCTGTTGGTGCTGATGATGTGCCTGCTGCTGCTGTTGCTGCTGCTGATGTTGAGCGGCAACGGCTGCAGCAGCCGCCTGCTGATGCATTAGCATTGCCTGTTGCTGCTGCTGCTGTTGTTGCTGCTGTTGCTGCTGCTGTTGTTGGACGGCGACAATGTTGCTCTGCTGCAACATGGCAGTTGTGGCGCCAGTTGGATACGCCTGATAGGCGTTGGCTGCTGCTGCGGCGGCTGCTGGATGCGCCAGCTGCAGATGATGCGGATGCGTTGGCGGCGGTGCTTGCAACAGTTGCATTTGCTGTGCGTGAATTGGTGTGAATTGTGAATTGATGCGCATTCAGATTATTCTCATTCAGATTATTCTTGGGCTATTTTGGAGTTTGAGTTTCAGTTTGGATTCGACTTTGAACACAATTTTTAACTTTTCATTTTTGGCATTTTTCTTGGCAAAAACAATAAACCGATAAGTTTAAACACAACGCTCGACCAATTGGCAAACCAAAAAATTGTTTACAAATAAAACTGGAATTTGGTAAAACTGAAAACATTTGGAAGAATTTGGAGACTTCTTCGTTCAATAGTGCCACGCCTATTTAAAGTTAAATTATAAAATACATATTCGGCTACAAAGTAAGTGAGAATTGCTTTGCAGTGAGAGAGTTAGATATAGAGAGAGTTTGACAGAGAAAGAGTTAGACAGTTAGAGAGTAGTAAAAAGTGGCAAAATTAGCAGTGACTAAGTGTAGATCTCATAAAAACTACATAAGATAGTTCAGAGAGAACGATAGAGAGATAGCTAGAGGAGGAAAAGAGAAAGACGTAAGGCAAAGCAAAGCATTAGATAGCATAGAAGTAGAATCGTAGCTAGTTTCAAGACCAGAACTCGGGCTAGCAGTTCAAAGTTACGAGCTCTCGCGCACCAAATGATGACATATCATAGCCTGGACAGATTTTTAGCGAAAATGAATTTTGGAAAGTCATCTGCAGGCCATGATAGAACACAAACTCACTTCAGTGTCAATGGAGCAGAAAAGAATTGGAATAAAGTTACAACTGATGGCAATCAAAGAGCTGAAGTGTATTTACATGAAATGTGAGCAAAGCGCAACAAATTAATAATAAAAAAACAAAAGTAGATTATATATAAAATAAAATGTTTAACTTAATGCAATGCAAGAGATATAAAAGAGTATAAATGAGTTTTAACCTATAATGGAATAATAACTTAAAGTAAAATCGATTGACATATTCATAGTTGGATATCGCGAAGCTCGTAACTAGTTTTCTTATAGATGGTGGGTATTTATATAATGTTAAGATAAACCAAAAATATGAGTAAAATGAGAAAGAAGTAGAAGTAGAAAGAGTTTATTTTATATAGCATAAACTGTACAATCTTCTTTTAATGAGGTTTATATAATAACATAGTTCATTTGATTCGATTCGATGATATTATTCTTATTAATTATAGTTAATGTACGAGTAGTAGTAATAGTAGTGGTAGTGGTATTAACAAAAACGAAACGATTCGATTCAATTTTCAATAGATCAATATTTTTGAATATTTCAACTTTTGTCAACATTTCGATTGTTAAATTTTCATATTTGCGATTCTGTCAAGTGCATTTGCTTGTGCATTTTTTGTTTTGTTTTGTTGTTGTTTTTTTGTTTTTGTTTTTTTTTTTTAGGATGAGGGCGGCGCTTACCATAATTAAATCTTGTATAGGGGAGGACTCGGCTGTTGAATCAGTTGCAACGATTTCGCTTTTTACCGTTAACGGCGGCGACGGAGTTGCTGCTGTTGCTGTTGCAGTTGCAGTTGCTGCACTGGTTGCTGCGACTGTGATGTTGGCGACTGCAGCAACTGTCGGCGTTGCGGCGCTGCTGCTGTTGGCGTTGGCGGTGGCGGTGGCAAGCGATGCTTGAGAGCTGCTGCTGCTGCTGATACTGAGCGCGGCAATCGCTGCTGACGCCGTGGTTTCTGTTAACGCGGCAATGATGACAGTTTTATTGGCAACAAATGTTGATTGAAAAATTTCTATACTCTGCACTTTTTGTTTGATGGGTTGCGTTGCGATTTTGCTTTTAGTTTGTTTCTTATTTGTTATATATTATTTATATTATTTTAGAATTTGTTTTTTTTTTTTTTTGGTATTTTCTTGATGAGGGAATTGCACGGTTTTTGGTTGTGGATAATAGAGTTTAGTGTTTTGGTGAGCTTGTTTACTATTTTTTTTTTTTTTTCAGATAAATGTTGAAGTATATTTAATTGCCAATTGTATACTTTTGCTTCAAATGCCAAATGTGCTTACAAAGTTTTACGCAAATTGTTGCCAAGTGCGATTGTTGTAATTATAAATTACAATTACTTCTAAATTAGTTCGAAACACGTTTCAATTGCGCTAACAAGTTCAAAGTTATTAATATACTTAGTTGTATTTGAGCGTAGATCTTTAAGATTGTCTAATAGTCTATGTTCATTATATAGCTATGATATATCACTACTGAGATTGATTAATTAGACATATGTATATATATAGATATATATTTATGTATAGATTAAGATGTATAAGTATATAGGTATATCAAGTGTATAGAGTAAAAGTTTTGAAAACCGTTTGAAGATTGTTTAAAGTTTGATTGATTGATTGATTAAGCCTTAAGTTATGGGAATTGCCTTAGAGATTGTCGTAGTAGAATAAATTATTTTTTTTTTTTTGGTTTGTAGTTTGAGGTTTGATTGACTTGAGAGCAAAAGTTGCGAAAAGTTCTTTAAGAAATATAAATATATATATACGTGTATATATGTGTATGTGTTTATATATATAGAGAATGCTTTATGCCTGCCTTTTGAATGCTTTGATTGCTGCTACTCAATGTTGGCCCTAAATATATACGCTAATTTTTGCTGATTGTCAAAACGCGTACTCTTGTCGTCGATCGAGGCATCAAAACCTGGCGATTTCTGTCTTTAATTCTAAGTAAAATAATCTTCGGTAAACCTTATGACAATTATAACTGCGACTGCAGTTAGTGAAAAGCTAATGACAAATATCTTCGTACTGATTGACACCGTTTTTCCTACAATTGACGGGGGTTTATTTTCTGATTTTCTCTTATTGAATTTAGTTACAACCAATTTATTGTGATAGACATATAAATTACACTCACCACATAAAATATCTGTATTTGCTTTGATTAAATCTATTTATTTTGTAATTGGGTTGATTGTTTGAATGCTCGAATTGCCCTTCTTTGATTAATCTGCAATTTCAATTTGGATTTTTCAGCTATAATTAAAAATTGCTAATTACTTGCTTGCATTTCTTCTTATGATATGTTGCTATTTGCCGGATTGCTATTGCCGCCTTTTGTAAATATTTATACTTAATTTCAATTTAACAACCTTTGCATTTATTCAAATTCTACACTTCACTCAAAAAAAAGGACGCTAAGTACGAAGATGCCTTACCTTTTGACTTAGTTTTAGGGTTATTTGAGGCTCGGGGGCACAAAAAATGCTTGTTTCTCAACCCTTGACCGCTTTCTCTTAAATGCTATCACCTTTTTCTTACACTCCACTGTTGATATGCCGCTTAACTTTTTTGCCTACCTGTATTCACGAGGGGAAGGAGTACGGACTAAATTCCTAATTAATTTGCCTTACCACAACGATATATTTGTCTTTTCAGTTAAATTACGCTCAAAAATAACAAGAAAATTTACAATTCATAGTATAAATCTTTAACAATTTATATTGTTTTTGTTTTTAGTATTTAATTTAATTTAAAAAATTTACTTCTTTGTAAATAGTTTTATGTTTAAAAATCTTTGCAGTTCTAGAGAATTCGTTTTTAATACTGTTCGCATTTGATTTATCTCAGTTTCTCTTTCTGACGGAAATCAAACTAAATTAAATTGCGATTTCCTTATTCACTAAAATTAACAACAATTTGCCACTTTGTTCGCTTTTGCTGCCTATTTTGCCGCAGTGTTTTTTATGTTTTCTCAATGCGCTCGTTTCTATTTGTTTGTTTCTTTTATTTTTGTGTCTATTTTGGATTTGTTTTGGATTTGGTGTGTGGGAAAGTGAATGGTTGGGTACAGAAGAATACCAGTTGATTATTAAATATTGTTGACTATTCTTGTTCTTTATTCTTTTGATTATATTTCTTGGTATTTCTGGTTTAAGAAAATTACAAAATTGCTTGATTATAATAAATTATTTTTCGCGAGTACAGAATGAAAGGGAATAATAATACATTTTCAAAGTAAGTTAAATATAAAACTTTGAATAATTTTGTTAAATTGCCAATGGGAAATTATAAAAATTGCGTCAATATTTGTTGCAATTCAGTTGATTTGTGGTAAATGCTTTCAAATACTTTTTGCCAATTCATTCAAAGCCAAACTTGAAACTCAACCAAAAGTTTTGCGATAGACAAACAAAAGAGAAACGAAATGAAGCACAAACAATTAACAATAAAATGGCACAAAAAAACATAAGAAACAAAAACACACAATGGGCATGAATAGTTAATAATAATTTGCTCTTATTACCAATTAAATGTCGGGTCAAAGTCGTTGAAATAGATGAAGTGATGGGTTTTTTTTTTCGATATTTGTTTTTGTAGTAAATAGTTGTTTTTGCCTTTGCGTTGACGTTTTTTTGTGTTAAAGATTTGATTTTTAATTATTGTTCTTTATCTTCGTTTTGTTTTTGTGAATTTTCTGCTGCGATAAATGTTGTTAATGCGGTTTGTTGTTGTTCAGTATCTTGTAATTATGGCTCTGAAATAAAACAAAAAATCTCCTTTGAATATTTTGTGCTCTTTTTCATTTGTTGTTTGTTTTTTTTTTTGTTAGGCTCAAGTGTGCGTAAATAATTTTTTTTGCCAATATGCTTTAAGTGATATTTGTGGAAAACACGTTTTCAGACCAACAACTGACTGAATGATTGCTCTTGGCCAACTCTCTGGGCCATTTAGCTGGTTTCGCTCTCTCTCTCTCATCGTGATTAGCACGCACGAAATTTCTTTGCGTTTACCGGTTTTTTATATTTATTTTTTATATTTTTTTTTTGTTTCTTAACTCACTGACTCACGCTTTGGCTTGGGATCTGGCAAAAAAGAAGACAGCGAGTTGCCAAGTAAGAAAAATGCACAAGAGATAGAAGAAGATATGGAGAAGAGGAGAATAGAAAGAATGTGTGCTCTGGCACTCTCGCGATTGACTTGGAGACGTGTAATTACAACAATAAAAATAAACTACGGGAATTATTTCTATGCGTACTTTAAGTACGCGACGACAAGTGGCCAAGCGAGTATGAGAAGGAGAAACAGGAAGAAATAGCGAAGAATAGAGAGAGAGAGAGAGAGAGAGCGAGAAGCAAGTGTGAGTGTGCGGCCTATTGGAACGTTGGCCATAAGGTTTTATGACCATCAGTGTCAGAAGTAGACAGAGACGGAGACGACGCTTATGTCTGTTATATTTCAGTGTTTTGCTTTTGGCCCGCAAACACAAAAACGTGTTTCTTTGTTGCCGCTCGCTCCAGCTCCGATTCTGGCTCTTGTTCTCGCGTCTCCACAGTTCAAGTCAACCAATTTCAGCTCTCTCACTTGTTTTTTTTTTGTTTTTGCCGGCTTTGAAATTTCTTTGGGCTTTTGAGCCTATACAGCAGATAAGTTGTTGCTACTTTCTGACTGTGTACTGTATATACTGAGAGAGCTGAAGTTGAGTTTTGTTGAGCTAAAAACGTGTTGCTTTTGGCTTTAACCGGCAAGAATTAAGAACGAAACGGCGCGAGCAACGAACTTTTGCCAGTAATTTTTTTTTCTTTTTATTCTCCATTTAATTTAATTTTTTTATTATTTTGTATGTACATACATACATACAATATTATTTATAATTTTTGTGCGCTTATTGCTTACAGATTCTGTTTTCTGAGCACAAAATATATATTTTTTTAAAATAATTTTTTGGTTTTTTTTTATTTGCCTAATGAATTGTATTTGCTTACATCTTGTGTCGTTGTTGTTGTTTTTGTGGTGGTTGATGTTCTTGTAGTTGTTCTGATTGTTGTAGAGTGTCAGAAGTAACAAAATAGCGTTACACTGTTGGCTTTTGATTTTTAGTTTGAGTTTGAGTTTTAGATTTCAAGTTGAAGTTGAAGGCGAAGCTAAGAGTCGATCTTTTTTAGCACACACGCAAAGTGAAAACTCGAGATTGCCGAAGAGGAGGAAGCCGTGTGAATTTTAAGTTATTTCGCTTTATTATTTTCTGATTTCTTTCTTATAGATTTTTTATTTTTTATTCCAGCTGTTAATTATTATTTTTTTAACTTGTCGTTTTTTGTTTGTTTGTTTTTGATTGTGACTATTTAATATTGCTGCGTGTGTTTTTTATTATCCGCGTGCTATTTGCGAGACGTTGTTGCTGGTATTGCGGCTGTTTTCGATTTGAACTCAACTTTGATTTGGATATTGAAATTTTCGTGAGTGAGCGAACGTATGAGTGTATTGGTATATGAGTGTGTGTGTGTGTGAGTTGCTGCTGCTTCTGTTATTGTTGTTGCTGCTGCTGCTGCTTCTGCTGCTGTTAGTGTTGAGGGGGTTTGCGTTGGTGGCTGTCGTGGTGGTGGTGGTGATGTCGGTGGTGTTGGTGGTGGTGGTTGGTTTGTGATGTGTGTGCTGACTGCGACGGCGACGGCGGCGACGACGGCGACAGAGACGACGACGGCGGCGAAGCGGCTACTCGCTGCTGCTGATGATGATAATGATAATGATGATGATGATGATAATCAAAAAACCCTAGAACTCGAACTCGAACTCGACTGAGAAGCGACCGGCGGTGTTATGAATCTATCCAGGTGTTGTTGTTATTGTTGTTGCTCTCTAGTTGTATGTTGATGTTTTTTGTTGCTATTATTGTGATGCTTGTTGCCGATATTTTTTTTAGATGTTGTTTTGTAATAGGTGTAGTTGTTGTTGTTGTGCCTTTAGACTACATATATGATTTCTATAGAGCGAACGAGCGAGCGAGCATACGAACGGCGGACAGAATTGGAACGGGTTAAAGCAAAGACTGTACGAAGACTGAAGTAAGAACGACTGGCATTCTAAGGTAATATACCTTTTTGTTTCGGAGTACGGCAGCGCTGCCTCGTCAGATTGAATCTGTTGCGCCAACGTCAACGCCAGCGTCGACGTCAACAGAAACAGCGACGTTGACGCTGGCAGCAAGAGCGAACGTCGGCAGCGACGCGTGTTAACCAAAATAAAGCAACAGTAGAGAAGCGGCCAGAACCGGACGAGTTCGACACCGAGACCGAGACCAAAAGACCAACATGATGATGCTAACTCGTGTGAGAGACGATGACGATGACGACGACGACGACGACGACGCTGACGACAACAACGACAACAACGACGACGACGACGCAGCCGACGACGACGACTTCGGAGCAGCATTTCTCCTGCTAGCAGAGAAAACTCCGAATAAATTGTATTCGGAGCGCGTAGCACACCTTTGCTATTCACTCCTGTCTCTCTCTCTCTTTCGCTCTCTTTCTCTTTCGCTCTGTCGCTCTCAGCTGTTGTTTTGCTACCTGCCGCATTTTGTTCAACGTTCTTTTGCCTTCTTCGCGACGCTTCACACATTTTTTTGAGGCCCGGCTTTTGTGGTGCCTCAGGTGCGCAATTATTGAATGTCTTTTGTTCATTTTATTCATCATTTCATTTTTGTTATGTTTTTTGTTTTGTTTTGTTTGTCGTTGCTGGGCGCGATTCAATTTTGGGTAAAGCTCTCCACGACTTTTGTTTATTATATAACACTTTTGGTAATATGTATAAGTATAAGAGTTTGAGGATCAGATCAGGGGCAGCAGGCGGCACTTCACCTGTGTTGGTTTCACCTTCGTGAAGGGGCATTCGCTGTCGCTTTTACGATTACTTTTGCTATTGTTGTTGTTGTTGTTGTAATAGCAGCTATTGTTGCAGTAACAATATTACTGCCACCCACACACACACACACATAGATAAGCACGTGGAGCATGTGAGACAGCAAATGCAAGCGCCATGCGTGCGCTCCCTGTGGGTGCGAGCGAGCGCGAACGCTGACTGTGCGAGCAAGAGGATACGTGCAAGAGAAATGGAAAATGGAAAATCATGAGGCGGCGACGGCGACGGCAACGGCGGCGGCAAAAAAGGCAAAACAAGCGACGCGTCGTCGGCAGCGTCAGCAGCGACGACAAAATCAACGAGAAAATAATAATTGTTACACCTGCTTCGGAAACAAGCGCGCAAGGGGTGGAAACGCAGCGCCCATCACACGACCAACGACGACAGCGACGACGACGACTGCGACGACAGCGACGAAGGCAGCTTCGTTGGCGCTCACCTGAAAGCGGCGACGCTTTTGCCACCCCCGAAAACCGACCGAATGCCGAAGCAGCGAACCAAACGAAATCCGATTGCCCGATGAAATCTGACGAGCCGATGCTGCCTGTTCGCTTATCATGCCTCCCACCACCTACCAGCCACCCTTCCCTCGCAACCGCAACCATCGCCATCCTCGTGTGCCCCTCCTCGTGCTGCGGGAGAGTCCGAACGGGCGCAGAGCGCATGACGCCAAGGTGCGAATTGTGCGTAGGTGTGAATGAGTCGGTGTCCCAGTTGTGGGTGGCAGGGGAACAACCACAACATTCCGAGGGGTTGTTCAACTTGTTGTTGTAAGGGGTAAGTCGATAGGGGAAAGTCGCTCTGCTTTTAGCAATTCCCTCTGTTAACATGAAAAGCTCTGTAGGGGAAAGCTTTTACATGTGTCATTTTTTTTCGTAGCACTCGAACAACAGTTTTGAATTTATTAACTTGTTGGCAAAAGCAGCCAACCCCAAATATGAACCTAACTTTGTAATCTTAGTACTAATTGATTTAATAGGGGAACAATTCAAAGAATTTTCTCGAAGTATTCGAATAGTTCAAACTATAGTTAAGTGAACACACTCGTGTTGTTTTTGGCATTTTGGATTGGCTTGATTGAGGATTCTATAACTATAGTATGTCAATCTATTAGGGAATTCAATCAATCCCATTGTTAAAAACAAGTGGGAAAGGCTATAGTCGAGCTCCCGACTATAGGATACCCGTTACTTACATAAACAAATTAAAATTTTTTTATTGCATGCTTTTAGGCATTTTAATTGCTTAAAAGCTTTAATCAGCCAGTACCACCTTTCTGTTTGTTCAATCTTTTTGGGATTTAATAGGATGATAGGTAATAACAGTAGCTAACGTTCACCGTTTAAAAAAACATAATATCTTGAAAACTGTGCGTGTGGTGGATTTTCGCGATTTACGGAGGCGGAAAGGGGCGTGGCAAAATTTTGAAACAAACTTGACCTGCGTGGGGTTTACAGAAATCTGTGTGCCAAATTTGGTTGCTCTAGCTCTTATAGTCTCTGAGATGTAGGCGCTCACACAGACGGACAGACGGACGGACGGACAGACGGACATGGCTATATCGACTCGGCTGTTGATGCTGATCAAGAATATATATACTTTATAGGGTCGGAGATGCTTCCTTCTCCCTGTTACATACATTGCAACGAATACAATATCCCCTTTTACTTATTTTTAATAAGTAACGGGTATAATTAATACAAACGCATGACAGACCATGTTTTTAATCACATTGCATACTTTCCCTAATGCTCTATCTATCACTAGGTATTTTTGGCAAATTGACACCAAACGCTCAACAATTTAAAGAACGTCTTTTACTATTGAAACTCCAATAAATTACTAATTAAGATTTGTGTTTTTTTTTTTTCAAATTTCCCATTTCGCTTCGTGTAGAAATTTTCATAATTTTATTTCGCAATAATTAATGACTCCAAAAGATATGTTTTTAGTACATGTCTGTAATTGATTTTTTTTGTGGGAAAACTAAGCTAGTTAAAAGCTAGTTCTTATATTCAGTGAGATTGATACTTAATAAGACAGCGAGACTGACATACTGTCATTTAAGCATACATATAAACACGTTAAGATCGAAAACGCCCTCTCATCTTTATTACAAAGTGAAAGTGACTTCTTTCAATTTTTTTATATTTAAAAAGATAGACAATTGTCTATAAATAAGTAAAGTTTTTAAATGACATCTTTCACATACAAGTTTTCACTATACATATTCGGTTCTTCAAAGTTGGTATATTAGATAATTTAAATTATGTAAATTGTTTAGAGTTATGTGCATATATAGCCAGTATTACAATTTGGTATCACATCAAAATGAATTGTAATTTGGAATAATCAAATTTACAGGAACACATAATCGGATTGATAGTTTTCAATAATCTGTCTATAGTAAATATAACATTCCTTTCTCTTCATCTCGCTCTCTTTCACATTCAAATCCCTAAAAGAATCGAATAACACCGTCGTTGATAAAATCCTCTCGATTTGACCGTATGATTTCGCATTGATAAAAATAAATTTCATTTACCGACAATTTTCGGATGCTTTTCATCTGTCAGGTGAATAAATTTTTTTAATATTTTTTTTTACAATTTTTAGACAATCGTCCCTAAGCCAACGGCCGTTTTAGCTTTGTCAGCTACGTTGGCTGTTAGGTGTCTTCCTGCCACATTCCCCTGCACATCCATCCAACCTCCATCCCCCCATTCTAAAGGAATAAACCGATGCTGTGCATAAAAATCGCTTTGTTATTGTTGCAGGCGGTAACGTTGAAGGCAACGGCAGCGGCGTCATCATCGATGATTCCGCGTTGAGTTGAGCTGCTGTAGTTGTAAACGGTTTATGGGATTTACGCGCAATTTGTTGGCAACTTTCATTGTTACTGTTACTGAATTTGTTGTTGTTACTCTTGTTGTTTGCCAGTCGGGCATATAAAACAATATGTGCCCAGTCTAAGCTGGGCTCGTTAAATGATTTGCGTTTGGTTTTACTCACGCTCTTTATGCCGCATTAGCCTCTACTCGGGTACTTGTTCTCGTTGTTGGTAGTTCAAAAAATGTAAAATGGGGCTTACCTGCAACGAGCATAAAAAGAAAAGAACAAAAAACAGAGCACATTATTTATTTACTTTCGTTTTATGCATAAATATTGATTAAGCTGTAAAATTCAAGTTTCCCCAAAAAAAGAAAAAAAAAAAACAAATCAGAAAAAAAGCTCGAGTGCCACACATAAAACTGTTTCAATTGCCTGAGCAAATTTTTGGCTGTGATTCCTTTTTTGGCCAACGAGCATGCAACAATGTTGCAGCAACAAGTTGTGGGTATCTTCAACCTAACAAAAAGTACAGTACACTACACAGAAATATATACTTACAAGCATAGCGAGCATAGAATGCAGTCTGCCAACCCCACCATGCAACATTCATGCTGCCACAACAGACAAAGCAGGGGGCCCCCTCACCACCCCTCCCCTCATGCATTTACAGATGCAGATACACATACATACTCAGGTATCTGTATAATTTTTGCTAGTCGAGGCAGCAAAAGGCAAAGATGCAGTCAGTTGAACGGCTGTAGCATGCAACAGGCAATGAATCTCAATCTCGGTAACGTTGTCGCTAGGTTGGTTGCATCGGTTGCATCGCGAGAACAACGAACAACGAGAAGGAGGCAACTCATGCCGTTGACTTTGGTAATTCAATGGCAACAACTTACGGCGGCCAAGATAGTCGCGACAGCGCAGACCAGATACAACAGCAACAACAACAGCAACAACTTCAAGAAAGCCAAGCAACAGAGCCCCAGACGACATTCAACTTCAACTTGAATGTTTTGGACAGAAATATGCGGTAACAACATTTACTAGCCAACCAAGCAGCCCCGTCTTGGGCTACGGCACAAAGCAAGCAACCAACCAAACAACCAGCCAGACAACAACAACAACAACAACAACAACAAGTACAACAACTAAACGCACGAAATAGTCAACTTGCCACATTTTAATTCAGTCGAATATTTCTTTTTGCAGCTACAACTCTTGGCCAGTTTTTCAACGCCGCTCGTCGTTCTTATTGCAAATGGCATAAACGGCAAAATTGCATGCAACACAAACACACACAGACACACACTTTAGCTGCAGATATATACATAAATAAATATATATGTATATACGACTTGGCCATGTCTTTGTCTGCACTTGGCTCTGACCAAAGCTAGGAATGTCTTCTTGTCTCTTCTTCTATTACTTTGTCTTGCGCTTAACTTGGACGCTTGTTGCAGTCGCAGTTGTTGCCACACCGCATTCCTTCAGTTGCAATGCGCACTGGCAATAGAATTACAGTCACTTGGTGTCTCTTGGTTTATTTTAAACTAAATTTATTACCACAAACGTCGCGTCGCGTCCTCAGAAGGGACAACAAATGCTAATGAAATTGACAACAAGAAAAGGACTCGGAATGCTGCAATATTTTTGATATATTTATCTACAGTTTTCACATTTTTCTCACCAATAAGCACACATCTCGAAGAGAGAGGATAATCATAATGAATTTATTTATGAAAAATACATTAACAAATCTTGTACATTTACTGCAGTTATGAAAGAAAAACCCACTCGTAAGACAGATAATTGCAACAAGTGGACCATGCAATAGCAAGAAGTTTGCGTGTTGCAACTTGCAATTGCCGCTGCTGTTTGACCATGAACCTGCCACACACACACTCACACTACCACTCAGAGAATGTGCTCTGACATTTGCCATGCACTTTGCCTGGATTTCAACCTGCCTGGCAACTTATTTGCAACTCAGCGTTTGTTTACATCGTCAATTATTTGTTGCAGTCGACTGCACCACAAGCACCGCCACCACCAACGGCAGCAGCAGCACCACCATTTACCATCTTCTCCATGGCGTTGCACGGCTAAAGACATTTTTGTTTATTATCGTCACATTCCAGCGTCACAAAGGCTGGCGGCATTTGCATTCCTCATTCGCCTTGCAGCAAATTTCTTTTCTTCGGGGAATTTCTGCAGGGCGAGAATGAAACCCTTGACCCACTGTTAAGCGCGGCTGCAAGGGGAGCATGCCTTAAAAAAAAACAACAAATGAGAACAGATAAATTTGGTACGCCGATGATTTGATACCCTTGTAAATTAGTGTAGATTTTACACAAGTTTTTATATTTAGTAACATTTCTTCTTTTTTAAGGTAACAATTTAGTTCATTTGGTAATATATATTTCGTGAATAACATCCAATTCTCACACTATAACCACTAAGCAAACAAAATTGTTCCTTAAGCTACTTTTTGTATGAAATGGAGGAAAAAGTGGCTAAAATAGCCATTTTTAGGATTTTCAAAAAATTATAAAAAATACTAGCAAAAATATTTTTGAAAACTTTTGCAGACACTATTAAAATTCTTTGTAGAATTTTTTTGCATCTCAACATTTTTACAAAAACTCAAATATTTTCGAATATTTTCAAATTTAAAGTTGATATAACATTAGTTTTCTGTAAATACTATTTATTAGGTTTGTATTTTAGTTAATTGTAATTGATGCTTTTGAATTAAGTTGCTTTTTGTGCTGGTTGAAATAAGCTGTTTCGCGAAATGTTAAACACACAGATATGCGTTATCTGCCATAGAAACAACTGTTCGAAAATTAAGGTTTTAAATGAATTTTTTTACAGTAAGAAAAATTGAGTTAAAAACCAGTAACATTAAGAAAATCTAATTTTTTGTTGACCCTCTTTTTAGTTTGTCCCCGAACCCCGAACTTGATACGTACTAATATATAGTATATTAAATATCGTTTCGATACAGTTTTAAACTGAAATACAACAGAATTTAACAAATTTTAAGATGAACTAAGCGCTTAACCCTATGGTCATAGAAAATACCCTTTCTTTTACAAGAATTATTGAAATTAAGAGGAAAAAACAGGAATTAATTGATTAGGCTCGGCCACGAACAACCAAAACACCGTAATTTGAAGCCTGAAAATGTATTTTATTAAAACAAAAAACAACTATTATAAAAAACATGCAGATTTTTGTCAACTTGAAGTTTTCGACCTTGTTTTCAAAATTTTCGGAATAGCCCATATATACTCATGTATAAAAATACAAATTCTCACAGCCTCTTGGAGATTTCCATTCTTGATACTTTAAGTGATCTATCAAGTCTTCAATAATATGTTACAAATTTAGAGACATATTTATAATACTCTGCCTAAAATGCGAAAAAAAACAGGCTCACGCAGGTAAACTGGTAAAGAAACGTGAGGAGTACATCCATCGAAACATTTTCAATAATAAAATTCCGACAAAAAGGGCAGTAAAATACGCGAACGGAGCCGTCGTAGCCGCAATTATACTTGCACCGCAAATGAAACAAGTTTGGCAACTTTAACAACGACAGGCATTTTGTGGCCATGGCAGCAGCAGCAGCATCAGCAGCAGACAGGCAAAAAGCCAGACCCAGAACCAGAGTCAGAGCCAGACACAGACTGAGGACCAGGTTCGGACCCATTCCCAGTTGTGGACCTGGGCGCAGGGAGTAGGGTGTCTGAATGGGGCATTACAGCGACCGCAACAGCTTCATCATCATCATCGTCGGCATCGTCCATGGAAAGTCTCGAACTGATGCATTTTTGAGATTCCGGTGCGAACTCACTTTGCATTGATGTGTTGCTGAGTGCGTGGAAGAGTGCAGGAATCGAAGTGTGGGTGTGGTTGAGGGCAGTTGCAAACATTTCACAATTGCAGCTGTCCAAATCGACAAGCGGGGGAGGCGGTGAACAGGATGGTGTCCATTAGTTGAAGCACTTTTGCTATTATCGCCAGCAACCGCGACGCTAATGGTGCGCATAAAGCCTGTTGTGATTGCCACCAGTTTCTCTAGACGTGTAATGAAGCATAATCTTATTGTTACCACTTACAACCAATAAGGTCAACAGCATCAACAACACCAACAACAACAAGCAAAAGGACCGCTAAGCGGATTGGGTCACAGCACGCAACCAAATCGTTCAGTCAAGTCAGGACAGGTCAAGTCAAGTCAGCCAAGAGACGGCGACAACTACTTGGCATATCCTGGCACACTGACTGCCAACTGTATTTAGCCCTGTGCACCACTCTCTCTACCGCTCTCTAGCATCGAGTGGCTCCTTTCAAGTTTATTTACTTGCCACTTGTCCTTTTTCGAGCGTTGGCATTTGCAGTGCCACCTTTTCTATTGATGTTGTTGTGAATGGGCCAGTTGCCAACGTCGGGCTTTTCATTAGCGTGATTTGAACAGGATTATAATCTTTTATTTTGTGCCACTTGACGCGACCACACACAGTCACTGCCCATTGAATAAAGCCTAATATAATCGACTTTCAACCTGTCCCTCTACAAATTTACCAAATTTGTCTAGTTGCGTTAATAGAGTGAGTTTGTATCAGGGACTGTAATCAATATAAGTGTTATTAAACAAATTTTGAAATAATGATTAATTTAAAGTTTTATAGATTTTCTCACAATTTAATGATCAAATTTAAGTTATACTTTACTTCTCAACCAATAATCATTATTTTTGAGCAAAAAATAAAATTTAACGAATAATCATTTAGTTATGAGTTTTATTTTTTACTCAAAATAAAACTTAAGTTGTAATTTCGACAAAGCTCATTTTGATACTCTCCACAGAACATTTTATTTTTAAATGGATAATTATGAGTTTTCTTGGCTTACTGACTAGGAATATGTATAATTTTTGCCCTTCATTTTGCCTTATCCCTAAGAAAAAGTCGAAATTACAACAAAGTTTTTGAGCATAAAACATAACTAACATACAACTAATGAAATAATGATTACTTTTAAGTTTTATTTTTTTGCTCAAAAATAATGAATATTGGTTGAGAAGTAAAGTATAACCAAAATTTAGTCATTATTTTGTGAGCAAATCTATAAAACTTGAAAAATGTCTGATAATGGTGAAAATGCATAAATAAGCCATAAAGATGAAAATTGGTATTTTTCTCGGTGTCTCAAAGTTATTATAAGTGCATGATTTTTTGATTCCAAAAGAACAAATAATCATTATTTGCAGTCCCTGGTTTGTATGTTAAAACTTCGTAATACTTCTTAACTACTTAGCGTGAACTGCCATTTACAGTGAACCTGACTAGTAAAGGATTGTTTTATATGTATTTTAGAATGTATAACTGTTAAAACGCCATCAAATACATATGTTTTAAATGTGTATGTGCTTTCCAGATATGAATAAGATCATTTATGATTAGTGTTCCCATTTGCAACATATTTACTTTACTCTTTTTTTTTTGTCGAAAATTTTTTCAAAATTACATTTCGACTACTCCAATCTATTTAAGCAAGTAATAAATAATCAAATTCAAATACCATTTTATTATTATAATTTATTGAAAGTTAGATTTATGTTTACAAAAACATAGATAAGAGACAAAGAATTAAGGGTCGACTCAATGTTCTGTTATACTTCATCTCACATCTGAGAATACCCACAGCTCTCTACTACTAACATGTAATCACAGCTTAAATGGGAACCAGAGAATTCTAAACAGACTTATAAGCAAGCTGAATAATTTAAACTGCATTTTTACTTTAGATCGTGATTCCAGCAAGGAATCTCGTACTTCAGTTCCCATAATATCTCTTTCGCCTAGAAAACTCTATTCTACAGATCTCAAGAAAAAAAACAATATACATGTATGTAAATGTATGTATGTGCATGTATTTGTATATATTAATGAATGCTCAAGAGGCAAAACAACGAATAAAAAGTGCTTAAATTTAGCTTTGGTTTTAATTAAACTTGAACCCTGCATAACATTAAACCCATTCAAATCAGAATAGATGCTAAATGCTGAGAGTAAGTCCACAGTTTTCACAGACCAGAGGCAAAAACAGAAGTACGTGAATCATCATTGCAATTTTTTGAAATGCAACACAGAGATTTGGGGCAAGCATCGTACAATCAGTTTCCACAAAAGAAAGGAAAGGGCAAGCAACCAGCGAAAAAACGCAAGAAAAGGGTTTTTAACAATTTTAATTTCAATTTACTAACCATGAGAAGAGCAAGCGATTCCAGTCCGAGCTCTTGCCCGAAAACCAGCCAAAAGTCAGCAGACAATATTGAGGCGAACTAAGGAGACGCAATGAAAATCCAGTTTTTGTGCGGTGGGAGAGGGTGAAGGGAGGGGGGGATGCTACACAAAAACAAGAACAATGGGATAGATAATAAGGCGCTGATGCTGATGCTGTATCTGCCTGCATTTACCTTTAGCGACCTTCGCGATGCTGCGTTGAATGCAGCTTGGTCTGCAGTTGCTGATTGAAATTATTTAGCTACACCCGGAGAAAATTAAAATACCATTTTACTATGCTTTATTTAAAATTTGATGTAAGACCAAAGAAAAATATCGGAACTTGCTCCGGAATTGTAAACCAACATTATTCGATTAATATTAAAAACCGGAAACCAATGCGAAATATATTCCTCTCTGAGAATCATAAACCAGAACGTTTTTATCGAAACGTTTTTAATCAAAAAAAATTATTCTGTATAAAAATCCAAGTAAGTTTCATCTCGGCAAAATACAAAAAAATTAACATTTAATATAACCTTTTACCAATATAATCGATTCGAAATGTACCAGAAATGTTATATTTCATTTTGAATGTCTATGTCAAAATAAAAACTCACATAAAGTCTTAAATTGATATGGATATACATATGTAGAAAGCCTTAGAGAAAAGCAAAACTAAAATTGTCAAAAGTCAAATCATTGTTCTTTTTAATGCACAAAAGATAATGAAATTTTAATCACATTTAAGATGGTTTTTCGTTTTTTTTATTATTTAACTGAAATCCAAGTAATTTTAAAGCTTAATTATAGTTGTTAAACTCTAATATATTTTGTTTTTTGCGATGTTGACTTATGAGCTTTGATTTAATATTAAAATATAATAAATTAATTATAAAATGTAAAAGTTGATCATTTAATTAAAAAATGCTAACATGTTTTATAACAATATTTAATTTTATAAATGTATATCGAATGAAAAAGTAGTTAAATTCAAGTGTATATATTGAAAGTTGGGAACATTTTTCTCTGGGTGTAGACTGCAGCGAAAAGGGGAGGAGATAGAGAAGGAGGAGAAGAAGCAGGAACAATGCTCGACTGGCAAGAACAACGAGAAACAGCTCCTCTTGCCTGACGTTGCTTAAATTGTGATTTATTGTATTTATGGCTTGCCGCCGTTGCCTCAACTCAAATTGAGTTTACAACAGCAGAATATTTGGGTTCTTAGCTGGGTTGAGTTTTGGCCATGTTTAGCTGAATGCAACTAACGGCTAATGAGGCGCGTGTTAAGCTGCCAGAACTTGTGGCCAGCTCAAAGTTTGTAAAGTGAAATCAAAAGCGGCAAAACTCATTGTATTCGCCATTTTCCATCACGAAACTTTTTAGCGAAGGCCAGACTTTGATTTCAAGTCAAAAGCAACAGAGGAAAAAATATATAAAAACGAGCAAAATAAATCAGGCAAGAGAAGAGAAACAGGCTTTTGGGCTTGGCCAAGTTGCAAGACCAGTGCGCCATTTAAGGGCCTCAAGGCCAAGGTTTAAGCAAGCGACATGCCAAAAGTCCAAAAACTGATCAAAATCAAGCCAAGAGCGAGAGGAATTCACGGAGCCAACGATTGCCATTTGCCAATTGGCCAGTTGGGAACTTGGCACACATACGATTGCGTTGCAGATACAGAGTGCAAGCCATGTTAAGAGCTGCCAGGAAATGGTAGAATGCCAGAGACAGAGCCAGAGCCTATGCATAATAAATGCGCAACTGGTGTGCAAAGGAACCGGTTTTAGGAAATGAAGAGAGTCAGAGACCTCCATCAAGTGTTATACGGCCAAGCTGGGGAAACGCGTTAACATAAAAAGCTGCAGCGCAATGTTAGCCAACAGTTCGGTGAAAAGGATGAGCGCAGGGGCAATGTTGTTGAACAGAAGCTTTTGCTAACAGCAAACTGTTGGCTAACAGTATAAGACGGAGTAACAACAAATTAAAATCCGCTTGGCGAAATCGAGACAAACTTCCGGCGGCAAATCAGCGCACCAGACGACAAGCCAACAACTGATGCGCAGACCAAATGGCAACTTGGCAACTTGACAACTTGGTAGCAAGGCCTTTGGCTGATTGCATTGTTGGCTGGCTGGCTGACTGAGAGATGGCAGACCTGACGCACATCAGCATTTAAATGGTCTCGCAAGAATGCAGATTTTACAGCAACAACGCATGCCAATGTCTGGCCAAGAACAGTTTGCCAAGCCGCTAGACAAGTCAAACCACTCGCAGTAGTTGAGTGGTTGAAGTGGCGGCTCCGGCACCATGTAGAGTACATTGACCATTTTGGCAAAACTCTTTTCTTTTTCTTTTCTCTCCTGCTTCTTCTTTGTTTTTACACCATCGTCACCGTCATGAGAAAATTACAGCACTTAATGTTGTCGTTGGTTCGGTGCTGGTCATTTCTCATGAATTGCAACTAAATTTGTAACAAAACAGACACAAAAAACAGACGTTTAAATATTGCTCTTCTTGGCTTGGCTAAAAGCGGCAAATATCACACTCAGAACACATGAGAAACAACTGGTTACAAGCAGTGGCGTCATCTCAACAACAGGCTGTCGACCAGGCCAGGAAGTGTGTGAATAAGACAAGTTGAAATCTACACGCAATTTGCATCCAAGTGCAATGCAACACTTACTACCTAATAAATAAAAGAGTCTGCAAAGTAATTCATAAGATTAGACTTTGCGGAAACTCAGAGATCTTTCTATATATTTCAATTTGAAAAATTTAATTTAGGATTCTAAATAAAAATACTATATAGTGGAGACGATAATCCATATTAAATATTTACTGGCAATGAAAAGTCCCAAAAAATAGTATATTTTTAAAAATGTCCCAAATAAAATTGAACTGGTGGAGAAATAAATAAATATATTTTAGTGCTGGAATCCACATCAGTGCAAGTAACACTTCATTTTTCGAGAAGTTGTTAACTTTTGTGGAATAAATTAAGTAAAATAACAATTGATTCAAAAAGGCGTTGGGATAAAATTAAAACTAATTTCGAACTAATTTAGTGTTTGCTGAAATAGTAAATTAAAAAGATATAATAATTTTTTATTGCTGCAAGATTCAAATATGTAAAATAATTTAATCAGAAAAATTTATAATCCGTTTTCCATGATGTGTCTATGATTATATACTGGATCGCTCTACAAATCTCCGACGAAAAGTCGGTGTACCTAAAAGGTAGGACTTTAATTTTTCGGATAGATCTAGTTCAAATTTGAAAGAAACTAATTATCATTGACATTTTATGAGTAAATTCATTTACAAAGTAATTTATGCCTGATAATTTAAGTAAAAACAAATTGTATTACCTTGAAATTTAATCAACAGTTTCAGCAAATATTTAGACACTGAAAATTAATCAAATTGGTTTCAGGTACATCAACAAATGGTTTGTGGTTGCTTATTTATTTAAAACAAATTTTATTCCGTACTCCCTGTTCTGGGTATAAGTCAAGTGCCAAAAAAATATTCAAATCCCAAATTTCTGATATGGGCATTTCCACAGAAATGTCAACCGAGGCCAAAAACGTAAAATTGATCAAAAACTCACATCTTGTGAATTTTTCTTCCAAAAATGTATATAAGTTATTTATTTAAGTAATATACGCTAGAATAAACTCATTAGGATGAACAAATAGATTCTACATTGGAATAAATTCACTTTTTCTATATTTTTGCCCATTTTCTTAAAAATTGATTTCCAAAATGGACCATTTGTATTCTATCGATAACACTAAGTCGATCGTATGATTGTAACATAAACCATTTTAATACATAGAAATATTTTGAAAGTTTAATTTAAAATAAGTTTTTCGAGCTGTTTCGATGTATAATTTAAAAAAAGGGAGACAGAAACAATAGAAATATGTTGTGGAACAAAAAGTCGCGAGCGACATGTCGCGTGCGACAGTGATTCAAATCAAATTAATAACAAAAGCACTTCATATTTTTAAATCAAACAAAAAACATTTTTAAGATAAATCAATGCATTACATTTTAAACTAAATTGCATCAAACTATTCGTTCACGTTTTGTCGAAATCAGGGTTAGAACTGGTCGCCGAAAAAACTACTTCTATTTGAGTCGCGTGCGAATGCGTTGGTTTTTTGAAATTATCTTGAAAACGAACAATTGCCCAAAAGAAACATTTGCACCAATAAATAGTGCTAAGTAAAACCTATGAGATTCCCTTTTTGTCACAACAAAATAATATTTTGGTATATGTTTTATTTCACTTTGAATGCGTACGAATGTCGCATTCGACATGGGAGAATTACCCATATCCAATTGTGCGACGAATAATAATAATAATATAGTAAATGAATTATGCTAAAAAATTAGAAAAATAGTTTGACTTTCGCTTCGATTCCAATTACGCTTAGGATTCATCATCTATTACTTGGTGGTGCTGCCAAAAATAGAGCTCTTACTAACAATACCTAAGGCTCAACTCCCACACAAAAATAATGAACCGTCATAAATGAAAAAAGATCCGATAAAGTCAAAAGCCACACAATTTAATGATGATTGTCCCTCTAGGGACAGATATAAAGTTTAATAAAAAAAAAAAAAAAAAAAAAAATTCTATTACTTAGCATCAAAATTTCACAACTGATGTACAGTTATGGAAAAAATAATAGAAACGACAGGGGTGCTCACATTTGAAACCAAATATTTCGTTTCTGGAGCAAATTTCGTCCATGAAAACCAGTGTACTTGGTTTCAGGATAACAATGCTCCACTTTGGATGCCTTTTTGGGATTCTTTTGTAAGAATTATTAACTGTGTATACTGATTTGTAGAAAGACCACGTTTTTGTCTTGGAAAAAATAATAGAAACGCACTAGAATTTTGATATTATCTAGTTTCTTAATGAGTGAAATCGAGTTATATAGTTATCATTTCATGAACTAAAGATAGAAGAAGACATAAGATAACTTTTTTTTGTTGATCCCATTCTGCTTGTTGTTGTTATTCGTTTCAGGATGAGTCGTGGCGTACATTGTACCGTTATTGAAAGGAAACAGATTCTTAATCTAAAAAATAAGGGCAACTAAATGTCAGATATTGCCACAATTCCTAAATGCTTATAAAATAAATGATTTCAGCGATTTACTTCAAATAAATACCAAAAACACGCAGAAAAAAGCTCGCACCATAGGATAAGTTCGACTACCTCCTCGTCCGAAAATAAAAAAAAAATCCCTTTCTGTCATCGGAAGTTCTAAAAAATGATTTAAATGCACCTGTCAATAGTCGCACTATAAGAAATAGGCTGATTGATGTCGATTTCAAAGGTCATATAGCTAGAAAGGTACCATACCTTAGTAAAAAAAAGCATCAGCAAACGAGGAAATATCTCACAGGTGCGTTTACTGCACTAAATTTAAAAAATATGTTGTTGTCAGACGAAACTAAGATCAATTTGTTTGGATCTGATATGGAACCATATGTTAGGCACCCTAAGAATACTGCCCACGACCCAAGGTGCTCAACTAAACCGTTTGAGCATGGAGGTAGAAACATAATTTTGTAGGGATGCGTTTCTCATTCTGGGTGTGGTTCAATACATTGGATAAGGGAAAAAATGAGTGACTCCCAGTATGTCAATATAATTGGCAGTATAATGCCACCTTATGCTGAGAAGGAAATGCCGTTAAAGTGGGAGCTCCAGCAGGATAATGATCCAAAACATTACTCAAAGCTGGCCAAGAAATGGTTCCTTGACAACAAAGTTTCCTTAATGGAATCGCCTTCACAGGCACCAGACCTAAATCCCATAGAGCATGTTTGGGGGATCTTAAAGAAAAGGATTGGGGGCTATAAGCCCCAAATATAAGGATTATTTGTGAAAAAAAGTTAAATTCGAATGGTACTCCATGGATCCATCAATTTGTGCCAAACAGGTGGACTCCATAGGTCGTCGATGTGCCGAAGTCACTAAAATTCGCGGTGCCACAACCAAATAGTAAAATTAAAGGGTAATCTTTATGAATTTGTACCTTAAAAATAGTTTTTATTAACTTTAGGCGTGCCGTTTCTATTATTTTTTCCAGGCCAATAAAATTAAAAAAATTATTTGTGCTATATTAAGTTTTTTGAAAATTATTATTTTGTTGTAGTTTGATACACTACTGGATAAGCTTTATATAAAAATTATTAAACTTAAGAAAAAAAAATGTTCATTGAACAAAATTTTAAAAAATACGAAAAAAAATTGCCGTTTCTATTATTTTTTCCATGACTGTATGTATCCACACGTATATATGTACATCTGTACCAAAACATATATCAACAACTACTTATTTCTGGTTCTTTCTGGCAAACAGCTAGCATAGTAAGAGCGGCCACCAAGCGAAACTCCAACTCCAACTTCGACTTCACGTCACGATCACGGACATGAACGCCACCACAGATACTATTACGATGGAGGGGGGCTCTGTCAAGAGCTGAAGCTAGTCAAGATCAGTGCACCAAGAAGTGGAGTCCACGCTGGATGAGTGAGTAAAGTGTGCTTCGTTGGCGTTTATTGACCCTAAATAAAAAAAAATGCAGCTACATTTTCACATGCTTGTTTGTATCTATAACAATCGCCAGCACTGTGTGGCGGGCATTCAAATTTCAAAGTTAAACAATTGCCTGACGGCTGGCAAATGCAAAAACAAATCAGCTAACAAATACCAAGTCAGAGGATGCGTCGACTTTAACTGCTGCGCCGGCGCCGACGACTTTAGCCAAGTTCAAGAAGCAAACTGCAAAGAAGTCCAGCCTATTACAGACTGTTTTTTATGTCTGCTTATTTAACTCTTGTTCTCATTGTTGTTGTCGTTGCAATATAGCAAACCAGTTTTGCATTTCTTCTTCGCCGTTGGGAGCCTAACCACAAAAGCATTTAAAAGCAAAAGGCAACTTCAGTGCTTCTTGCGGTTGATATGTAATACATATCGTTTGTTTTGGCCCTTTGTGAGCTGCAATTCTATTGGCATTTTAATTGAAATGCTTGCGACAAAGTATCAAAAATATTTTAAAAGTATTCAAATTAAATGCACATCGCATATCAAAAAGGGACCCTTCACTCTATTTAGACCCTTCACTCTCATCGTCTTCAGATTTGTTTTCTGCCAAAGCTAATAATAAAGTTTACAAAATATTCCAAACTTTGCGATGCCTTGCAAAACTTTAGCATAATAAATAAACAAGAGCCAATCAACAACAACAAAAACATTGAGTACAACAACATAATGAGAATAGATTTGTTATTTTAGACAAGAGAAAAATTTGAGTTTTCACTTTCAGCGAGGCATAAAATAATTGTTCATTTATCATAATTATACATGTTGATTTATATACTCACGGAAATGAAAAAAAAAAAAAACAACAATGTGAAAAATCGTTCCCGGCACTCACCTGAAAATAAGAAAAGAAAAGCGTATAAATATTTTGCCAAGAGAAACCTAATAAAATAATAATATTGTATCATATACATTAAATTGCAATTTAATTTAAATGTAGAGCTAATTTATTATTACGTAGTGTTGCTCTCTGATAAATTTGCCACTTGCACTGGCGGCATCAATTTGCCAGCAACTGCAGTAAGAGGCAAGGGAGAAGAGGCAAGAGACAAGGGGCAAAGTTACGCGCCAAAGCGCTTCAATTATTAATGTGCTTCTGTTCATTGCATACTTTCAGGCTGGCAGTGAGAAATCAGCGCTACACTCACACACACATACGAACGCATCCCCCCTTAGTGTGCGTGTGAGCATGTGTATGTGTACGTGCCTCGGAACAGAGCCAGACCTTTATGTAGAAACTGAAGGCATTCGTTCATTACTCATTTTCTTCCAAATAGAGAAGAATTTCAATAATAAGTGATAATGTTTTTTGATTCTAAATTCTATACAGTTTGAATTTGCTAAATTATGTAGATATCCCAAGTATAGCTTTACAATTAAACTCTAAATCGAAATTTCAGTTTAAAATTTGAATTCTGTGTTCTGCTGTCATTGCCCAAGCACTTTTCTCGATTTCAGCGCGTGTCTTTTATTGTGTATTTGCAGAAACCAATATCAAAATGATTTTTTTTTTTCGGTGCAAAAAAACTAAATTGTTTATATTCATTGGCTTCATAGATTTTTAGTATACAAATCATCTTGAATTTCCAAGATATCTGGACCAAATTAATAATATCTCAGATTTATTGACTAAAAATGATTAAGATCGGTCAACTAAAGGATATAACTTTCATAGGAACAATCAGTTCACAGCCGAGTTTTGCAAAGAAAAATATATTTTTGTTGCATATTTTGTTGTCTTTTCTGTTGAAATATTATGCTGCCAGAAAAATTAGTTTTCTTCTCTAAAAGATAAATTTTTCTCAAACTGTATTTTTTTGACTTTTTTAAACACAGAACAAGTGGGAAAGGCTATAGTCGAGCTTCCGACTATAGGATACCCGTTACTTACCTAAATAAATTAAACTTTTGTTTTTATTGCATGCTTTTAGACACTTTTATTGCTTAAAAGCTTTAATCAGCCAGTACCACCTTTATCTTTGTCCGATCTTGTTGGGATTTAGTAGAATGATAGGTAATAACAATAGCTAACGTTCACTGTTTAAAAAAACCTAATATTTTGAAAACTGTGCGTGTGGTGGATTTTCGCGATTTACGGAGGCGGATAGGGGCGTGGTAAAATTTTGAAACAAACTTGACCTGCGTGGGGTTTATAGAAATCTGTGTGCAAAATTTGGTTGCTCTAGCTCTTATAGTCTCTGAGATCTAGGCGCTCACACAGACGGACAGACGGATGGACGGACAGACGGACATGGCTATATCGACTCGGCTGTTGATGCTGATCAAGAATATATATACTTTATAGGGTCGGAGATGCTTCCTTCTCCCTGTTACATACATTGCAACGAATACAATATCCCCTTTTACTTATTTTTAATAAGTAACGGGTATAACAATACAAAGCACGTTGATTTTCAACAACGCAGATTTATTAACACAAAGAATAGGCCACAATGAATAAAATCCATAACAATTTTTTATTTAATTGGCTTTAGTGTAGGCCAATATTAAAATTCTGAGCATGCAGCATTTGTATCTAATGAATTTCCAATGAATCGAAACCAAAAGTTCATAAATTTAAACTTTAAAATTTGACTTTTTTTTCCAAAAAAATCGTCATTGGGACCATAGAGCAAAGGTGCATTTGTTTCTTTCAATTTCATTCTAAGCGAAATGGGTTTCAATAACAATTGTTTAGTTATCAACTATAATTATTTATTATTTTAGAAATACAAAAGATAAAAAAATTCGCATTTAAGCTTTTTTAAATATGTTTATATTGGTGTAACTATACGAATTATCAGCACTGTATCAAGCACAGTGCTCTCTCACAATTTATAACTGGCTCAGTTTTCTGTCTGTTTGCCACTTGCATGAGTCTCACATTTCAAATTGTATCCACACCATGCCACAGTCTAATGTCTTGGGTGTTTTAGCAAACAAATCACTTTTAATTTTCGGTGACTTTGATTTTTGGTACCTCTCCCCTTCCCCTTTCCCTTTCCTCACCACCACTACTCGAACACTGATGGGCCAATTCAGCGACTGACTAGGCATCTTCATTATCATTTGCTCACAACATTTTTTGCACTTTATTCTGTGCTCTTAGCTAAGCCTACACCATTTTGTGTGTTGACTGTTTTTTTCACTCGGCATATGTCATTTATGCTTTGATTTTGGTTTTCCATTTGTTTTCCTTGGCACACACACATACACACACGCAAAATCACATACTTGTGCAGTTGTTTATAAAAAAGGCGCACACAGGAAGAGGAAGCCAAAGTGACTTTTGAGTGACAAATTGTTTTCAAATTTTGGCTGGCTGCTTATTTGTGTTAATGGCATAAATTTGCATAAAAGCATTAACTGTTTATTTGCTTTGCCGCTTGTGTGCTCCCCTCCTCCTTCCTCCCAATCAGATTTTGCTACCTTAATCTTGCTTCTCCTGCTCCGCACCCCTTCGTGAAAATTTGCAAATTGGCCAAGGAAGGAAAAACAAGCAGCAGGCAAATTGAAATCACATCGCAGCTCTCCCATCTCCCAACTCTCGACTCACCACACATATGAGAACAACGCACCAAGCACTTGAACAACGAAATGACTTTTTCCTTTCTCTCTTTTTGTTGTTATTTTCTGAGGGGTTGTGTGCTGCCCCCTGGAGGCCAAATGTAATTTTCTACTCGTATTTATTTATTAAAGCCCAAAAAGCAGCGCCCTGATTGAATTGTGACAGACCTCGTAACGCCCCCAGCACCACCTCTGCCTTATCTTGGCCAGAAAAAATACAGCTAAGAATGCAAATTAAAATGAGCACGCAGCATCAGAAGGAGGGTGGCAAGAAGGGTATCGGAAAAGGTAGTGGTGGATGGCACACATGCATACAAAATTACCGCTAATAGCTGAACATTTTCCCCAAATATATAAAATCCAAATTAGCTGCAGTAAAATCGGAAAATCTCACGAGAAATTACCATAAAAAAAAAGAAGAAATTTGAAGAAAAATAAAAGAGCGCATAAATTATTGAAAAAAATTTGGACTGGCCAGGAGGAGTTGTCCGGCAACAAGGACACGCTCTGCTGCTCAGAGCCTTGCTAAGATGAAAGGCTTAAAAGGCTTGCACGCAACGCTGCCAACAGCCAATGATGGGCATTAAAACGGCTTAAAGGCGTAATATGTTGTGGCTTAAATTACATAATAACAGCGCCAACACACGACAGAAGACGACCGCACGAGGAACGAGCAGCGAGGAGCGGGAACAAACAATAACAAGGCCAAACAATAACCGAAAAAATAAAAATATAAGCTTACAAATTTTTGCTCAACTTGCTGCAAATACCCTGCAAACCAGAGAACAGCTCGGGTATATTGCTGAATGAATGAAATATTCACAAAATTTCGTTCGAGCTTTAAAGCAACATTTCAGTTCGGTCTGATTAATTTTACAGGTTCGCTTTGTGATCTAAACCCGTCCTGAAAGGTTTGTTTGTATTTTGACAAACTATCTGTGAGGTATACTAAAGTCGCGTATACTCGACTGCTGCATCAGTTGCTTGTTTCATTCTTTTTTAATTATATGCAAAGAAATGTTGGAGGTGGTCGTCAAAAGGCTTACAACAAGGCCGCCCGCCCGCCAGTCCGCCTGCCAAGGCAAAGGCAAACACGCGGCGGGCAAAAGAGACTAAAATCAGTCGGCTTAAAGGAGCTCGCGAGAGCCAGCCCGAAGTTGGCTGCCTTTTCTTTGTTGGCTTTTATCATTAACATGCCTTCAAATTAACGGAAAAACACAGCCAAGCAGCAGGCAATGCAGCGAGCCGTCGTTGTCTCAGTTGGGGAATTATAATTTTTCACACTTTTCAATGCGCGTTTCTTTCCCGACGTTGCAGTCACTTTGCCAGCGCTGTCACTTTGCCAGGCAAAAAGTTTTCCTTTAACGCCGCCGACGCGTCCCATGAGAAGTGCATGAATATCAAATTAGGTTGAAAAGTGTTAATTTCAAGGCAACACAACGCGCCGCATGATGATGGGGCACAATATGCCCTGTGAGTACAGCTAAGACGTCAATGGAAGTTGCATCCGTTGCATGTTGCAAAACTTTCGGCAAATTGCCGCCTGATAATTAATTGAACATCGATTGACATCAATTTCATGGGATACACTTTGCACATTGCATTTGCGTTTGCTTCTTTTATGATTCATTTGCGTGGAAACACATACAAATTGACAACTCAATTAACATGCTGACAACAACGGCTAATTAGCGTTCAAATTAGTAAGTTGAACAACACAGAGCTCGACAAATTAAACAAGAAAGAAGAGAGAAGAAGAGAGAAGGGAACAGGCAGATTGAACTCGAAAAAACAGTCGACAATCAAGTTAAATAATTTCAAAAGCCATTTCTTTGTAAAAACAGGTATTAGTCTCAAAAGTCAACAGTGTACCTATATGTATGTACATAACAAATAAATATGAATATAATAAAAAATATAACATTTTAGATACTATATTATATTAAAATAAATTCTCGTTCATGAGGCTTTACAAGTCCAGAATATATAACACATCACATGAATATATAACACATGATCCAATAAATAACACATTTAAATTATACAAATTATATACTTTTATCTAAAGAATGTCATGTATTGGAACTTATGACAAACAAGCTTATAATATATATGTTAATGGGGCCAAGGACATTTAATTAAAAGTAATCCAAACTGTTGTTATTAAAAAAATGTTGATGATAAAAAAGATTTATTTATGACGGCAAAATCTTGATTATATATTTATGCAAATTAGCCAGGGACAAACTGAACAACTTAAGATGACCTTAAAGTGATGAGCTAAGAACGAAACTAAAATGTTGGCTATAGCATTGTTTTTGCTCCTTAACCTCTTTGACAAGACACTGACACTTTGACACTGTTGTTAAATGTTGTCATTTGTATATGCAACTAAATTGTAAATAATTCTTTAGTTTTGCATACGTAATGGTCCCCATTACACGCACATGCATCCAACCAGCCAGCTGCTAATGCAAATCCCTCGTGTTTGTCCTGACTGTCGACTGTTGCCACCAGTTTGACTTTCTGTCTGTCTGTCTTCCTTTCTCACTCTGTTAGCTGCTGTATTTATTTTGGAGATTTTGTAAACTTGGCCACGTCGCAGCGATCACACCCACGTGCGACAGTAGGATTGTGTGTGTGCTGTTGTTGCCATTGTCACGTGTGAAGTGCCATCGAGTGACACAAATGAAGTGACTGCTATTAGCTTTAAAACGCACTGACAGAGGGACAGACAGACGAGCAAAAGCACACACACTCCAAAAGTGGCAAACTTTGCGTGCGTCTCTCGTTTGCCACTTGGCTCTTCAAACTACACACTTGTAGCAAGCTGCCTTAAAGCTGCCACGCCTCTCTCCGCATCCACGCCCTTTTCCTTGGCTACATTTCAAGTCCCTTTTGCTTTCATGTGCGCAAATTAGCTTATCTGATACATCAGAATCTTGTTGCATAATTCAGCAACATTTTTCCTGCCACTTTCATTCAATTTGCACCCAAGCTTCAATCTCTGTCTCTCTCTCTCTCTCTCTCTCTCTCTCTCACTCTTTCTCTTACACTTTTTCCGTGTCTTATCTCATTGTTATTTGTATGATTGTATCATGACTGATTTCTGGCTGTTTAATGCTATTTTAGTTTCTGCTGTCGACACCATAGAAAATTCACTTAAACTGGAATTTACTTGCAGTGTGCTAGCTTAGCTGATGGCCACTATTGACACGCCCCCACGCCCCCACTCCACCCAAAACCTAACTACACAACCCTGCCCCCTCACAGCCAGGAAATCCAAGCCAAAAGACATTGCTGTTTGCCCTGCTCTAAAATTCCTTTTGAGAAATTGAATCCTTGGCATGCTGGACTAACACGAAGCAATCGCATGTTTGTTTATCTACAAGTGGATGAATCTGTATGTGTATGTGTGTGTGCACTTGGCTTTCCAGTAGGCTCCAATGGGATTTTTGTTACTTATCTCATTTTTAGCATATTTTATCAAACATGAATATATGTATCTGTATATATATTTTTCGCTTGAACCATCGCATCACCTGCCTTGACAGCCCGTGCGTCCCTCCGCCTGAATGTTGCCTGCTTGGTCCTCGAGGATTTGATTCTCATTTTGTGCGTCATCAGCACAAGAGTTTCAACTTGGCTTGACGGTTTTGTCTGCCCCCGACCAATTCAGCCTGACGCTTTTTAAGCTGCTTGATTGACTTGAAGTGCTTGGATTTAAGTGGTCGTTGGAGATTTGCTTGTTGCTGTTACTGTTACTGTTGCTGTTGCTGTTCTTGCTCTTGTCAATGTTGTTGCTGGGTGACGTTGTTTTGCAACATTATGATTATGATTATTTGACTCTGTTGAGCGACACGACAGACGACGGCATCAAGGTATTTTTCTACCATATCCAAAAGCTTAGTCTCAAATTTACGCTTATATAATTGACAGTTCACAGAGGTAGAAAATGTATTCTTAATTTCTGTGCTTCTCTTCAAATCTAAAACTTCTCACATTGCACTAAGAGATCTTTGAGCCTTTTAAGCCCTCTTCTTAAAAAGGCTTTAGAGGTCTTTCAAGTTTGTCATTTTTAAAATAAAATAAATCTGTATGTAGGTCAGGTTATGTAATAAAGAGAGTGATTTTTCGGCAAATATATGATGACTGACTGTTTTCAAATTGAAATTAATATCTCCACCATTTATTTATGGTCATCACTGCGGACGGCAGTCCGCGCTAGTGACGAAAGCAGCACGAAGGGTGCGAAGGCGACTAGCATATATACACAGGAAGAATGAAAAATTTGCTTTGACTGTCCGATCAGGTCGAATTATATACCGATCGAAAGGTATAAATTTAACTTACAAATGTGCATACTAAGACTTTTGAAAACTCACCTGGTTTGTGAGATAAACAGGTGTAAGTGGGAGGGTCACATTTTAAATGATTGGAGCTAATGGGGCCGCTGGAGCTTTTTGGTCAACATTTTTAATTTTTTAATATTTCTCATAAAAATACGCGTCGAATGACACCTCAATCATCAAAATCCGACTACTGGTTCAAAAGATAATTAATTTTGAAATTTTTAGTCGCTTTCCGAAAATGAGATGAAAAGTCAGTTTGTCTGTTTGTCTGTTTGTCTGTTTGTTTGTTTGTTTGTTTGGATCAAATCGTTAATTTAGCTAAAATGTTTGAATGAGGACTTGTTCCTGTTCAAAAATATAGAAACGTTTGTTCTACGACTTTTTCGAAAAATAGCTAGTTTAGCGGGAAATCGCTAAAAACCGCTAAAACTAAAAACCCCTATAGGGTCCAAACCATAGAAGCTACAGATATGATCTATACGTCGTTGGAAAGGTACTTTGAAGGGCTTTTTAGCATATGTTCAAACTTTTTTTCTAAAGTACACAGGTAAAAAGCTACAGGTGGAAAAAGGTAATTTTTTCCACATTTTGGCGGTTTTCGAGAAAACGCCGCTAGCGATTTTTTTTAATTTTGAATATGTTTGAGCTTTTAATATTTCGCGTTTTTTGATACATCATGCACAAATTTTTGTTGATTGGTTTGGAAGATATAACCTATTAACTGAATATATACGTTTTACTTTGAATTAAAATAGAACAGCAGCGGCAATTTTATTTGACTAACAGTCCAGTAACAATGAAATCTATAATTAGACAGTCGTAATTAAAGATCGCCAGTGGCGCAAAGTGTAGAGCGCCCGATTTTTGCATGAATTCTCAGCTCGGGTTCCGGGTTCGAATTCAGGCACGGACGAAACTTTTTTATTTTTTTAATTTTAAATGCAATTAATTTGTTAGTAGATGATTATCATGCATAAATTTTTATTGATTGGTTTGGAAGATATAACCTATTAACTGAATATATACGTTTTACTTTGAATTAAAATAGAACAGCAGCGGCAATTTTATTTGACTAACAGTCCAGTAACAATGAAATCTATAATTAGACAGTCGTAATTAAAGATCGCCAGTGGCGCAAAGTGTAGAGCGCCCGATTTTTGCATGAATTCTCAGCTCGGGTTCCGGGTTCGAATTCAGGCACGGACGAAACTTTTTTATTTTTTTAATTTTAAATGCAATTAATTTGTTAGTAGATGATTATCATGCATAAATTTTTATTGATTGGTTTGGAAGATATAACCTATTAACTGAATATATACGTTTTACTTTGAATTAAAATAGAACAGCAGCGGCAATTTTATTTGAGTAACAGTCCAGTAACAATGAAATCTATTATTAGACAGTCGTTCTTAAAGATCGCCAGTGGCGCAAAGTGTAGAGCGCCCGATTTTTGCATGAATTCTCAGCTCGGGTTCCGGGTTCGAATTCAGGCACGGACGAAACTTTTTTATGTTTTTATTTTTAAATGCAATTAATTTGTTAGTATATGATCCACTAATGTTTTTTTTATTGTTTTTCAATTTAAAAAAGGTGTTGGCAGAAATCTTAGCTGCAAAATAAAGAATCGCTGTAGTCGATCTGTCTGTGTGCATATTGAAAATCTTCTAGCAAAGTAACAATGCCAGAAGCGTATGTAAATAAAATATTTATGTGAAGCGATAATAACCAGTGCTGCCAGACAGTTCAGTTTTGTCTTACAACAATGTGGGCTTTAATTTATTCATATGAATTAAACTATGAAGGAAACCAGTGTTGCCAGACAGTTTGCTTTTGCTTGTACAAACAATAAACACCGATTGACAAAGTTACACTGTCAAAAAATATATCAATTGTCAAAATTTCCAATGTCTTATTAAAAAACTTCTGATATCTTATAAAAAAACCTCTTTACGAGGTAAAAGTCTAGTGACGAAAACATTTTCATGCCCCAAAATTTCTGATATCCAATTTTGTGACGAAAAATATTAAATTTTACACATGAATTATTAAACAAAAATTTTTGTCACTGGGCACATTGCGCTTAATTTTTCATACCTAATAAATAGTATTTTTTAGCGCAGTGCCAGTGACAAACATTTTTGTTTAATAATTCATGTGTAAAATTTAATATTTTTCGTCACAAAATTGGATATCAGAAATTTTGGGGCATGAAAATGTTTTCGTCACTAGACTTTTACCTCGTAAAGAGGTTTTTTTATAAGATTCAAGTAACAACATTTATTGATTATGAATTTTTCCAAAGTTTCTTTCAACAAATTTACAAAACACAGTTACTTAAGCTATTACTCAGCTATTAATATCCATAAAAATTATTATTTTTAGGTCGCATACCTGTGGAAAATGCATTAAAGCCAGAAAAATTCTCAAAGTTCGCACAGTGCTTTGTATTCGGCTTAGAAGAAAACGAAAACGGTTGCAACAATTTTCTGTAGCATACTTTCAGGTTAGTCTTTGCGGGCGACTTCGCCCTTTGAACAAGTGATAAAAAGCATGCAAGGGCACGAGTTTGAGTACGTCTAGAAAATCCGCTTAGCATTAGCTCTTGTTGGACTCGTCACAAGTTCAAAAGTCAACCTTATACAAACACAAACACACACATGCTGCAATTTGTGTGTGTGTAAGTCACTTAAGTGCACAATATGTGGGGCCATTTGACCAATTAAAAGTTTTGCCCCTAATACGCTTCATTTGCTAAACTTTCGTTGAGGGATAAAAAGCGAGACAGGTTGATAGATAGCTACACGAGAGTGTGAAGAGTGCACAAGTAGTGGCATTAAAAACTTTTGTCACATGCAAACGCAATGTCCCCTCTCCTCTACACCCTCTCCTCCATTATGCAACAAAACGTTTTCAAATAAAAAACTTTCAAATCAAACAGAAAGAGAGTAGAAGTAAGCGGAAGAGAATGGAGTTTTTGCTGCTTATTGAAATTTATTGAGATTTATGCATAATCTGGCGTACGCAAAAAAAAAAAAACTTTACCAGCTGTCTGTCAATCACAGAACTGGCGATGTTGCCCTCCTAACCTCTCTTCTGCTGCTGTTCATCGTCCAGTGACCAATAAAAAAAGCACAAAACATTTGATGAAATACCCTAACGAAGTCGCCTGGCGTAGTCGTCGTCGTCATAGTCGTCAGCTGTACAGGAAATAAGCGCCAATTATGCCACCAGCAAATGCGTTCGGCCTGCTGCCCACCAGGAAGCCAGCTGGATGGCCAGTTAGCGACCAGAATTCATTTCGTTGCTACTTCCCCTTCTCCTCACATCACTTTGCTTCGTTTCGTTTGGTTTCGTTTCGCTTCTTTCAATTCCAATTTCAATTTGCAATACGCTGAAATGACGCTGTCGACGTCGTCATCATCGTCATCGCCATCGTCGTCGTCGTCGTCGACATCTTCATGCGGTGTGGCCTCAAAACTGTTTGGGAGTTGCTTTTTATGCCTGTGCCTCTCTCTCTCTTTCTGTGTGTCTGCTTGACCAAGCACGGAAGGAGAAAAGACTGACGAAGAGCAAGAAGAAGAAAGCTATTCGGGCGCCCAAAAATGGCCCACCTCTGTGTTGTTTCATTTTGTACGCACTTCCGTTTGCCGTTGCGCCTCTCCCAGATCGTAAAGGGATTTTCCTGTATCCTGCATCCTGCCAGCTTGCTCCTGCTGCTGTCATCTTGCGCCATTGGGTCATCCATCTACCGGTTTCATCCTTTGTGCAGCCCACAAATGTTTTATTTATATGTGGACAAGGTTGGCGGCAAAGTTTTACTTAAATATGCGTAGCAGACAGTCAAAGTCTCCAACCCTCTGGTCAGACTGTAACTGCTCAGGTGGATAAGTAAGGCTGTGTGTGTGTGATTCAGATTCTGTGTGTATTGATATGTCGGTGTGAGCATACTTTTAGGCGCATTCGAAACGTCTCAGCCTTTGATTGAGTGGAGCGCGCAAATCCGCAAAATAGATTTCCCAATTGACACATATTTTCTTACTTTTTTTTTGTCCTCATTGGGTAGAAGATTGCTTGCACGAGTGAATGTGTGTCCTTGCCCGGCACGTACTTCAGCTCTTCTTAATAAGATTTTAATATTTATAGGCATGAAAACAAACAATTTCCGCATATGTTCCCAGTTTTCCAGTCGACAAATATTAATTTCAATTGGCATTTATTCAGGGCTATATTTATTGTTAAACTTATTGTTATACACTTTTTTATTATGCATATCTCATGCTTTTTAAACACTTTCCAACTTCTTCACAGGCAATCTGGGCAGACATTAATAAATTTTTGTTTTGTTTTATTTAATTGCTCGAGTTAAACGGGTTTGCCCTCCTGCCCCAGTGCTGCCACTTGAAGCGAGTAAAACCGCTCAGGAAAAATGCCTTTATTAATTTCTAAAACAGAGACCCCAAACACTTTCGAATGGAAATGAAAGACGAAACCTGGTCTGGTCTGGTCTGGCCTTGCCTGGCCTGTCCCACTTCATCTAAGGCGTTCATTTTCTTGCCAGCGGCAGCTTCTTTATTTGCTTTGTTGATTGTCAACATCAATTATTTAACTTTTGCGTGACAAGCCCACCCACAAAAAAAATATATATATAAAAAAACTGCCCCACGCGAACCCTTGCCCCGATGGTCTATTTAAAAACAGTCAAATAAGCGCACATAAAACTTATCACGCCTGAATTTGTCAGCACAAAAGCCAGGAACGAGCGAAAAAAAAAATATCGCGGCTGGGTAAAGGAATCAACCCTTTTTGTTGTTCTCCGCGCCCTACGCATCCTTTTCTTTTTCTCTTATTCCTTATTTTTTCTAAATACCCTGTAGATAGACTTGGCATCAGAGAAGTTTGCTATTTCCTATGATTTAATATGTTTCTGAACCTGAACTTTTTAAAATAAAATTAAAAAAAATAACTTTGTCAAAAAACATATTGACAGATAGCGAAATAGTTATAAAGTAGAATGTAAATTTGTTTTGATTTATTCAGGCACAAAAATTTAAAGGCATCAAAGTCCATTTTAACTGATAAACATTTCATTTGTTGACATTATTAACAATACGAATATGAACTGAATTAATCTTTTAATTATCTAACAAGAGATGGTTTATCAACAGTAACAATTCATCTTAGAGTTCAAACGGTTTCTACCTGGAATCTGAATGATCAAGGCAGTAATGTTTTAACATTAATCGTAGATACCATCGATAGTGCCAAAGAAACGATCACAGGGTAGCATATCGTCGAGCATAGTTCGGTTTAAAGCCTTTCGAACTTGGTTAGTTGAAAATTTGTCGCGGCTTCTGCTTCGCACATCATTTTGTGTTTGTCTTGTTGAATGCCAAATGCAAATGCTCTGCATACTTTATGGCGTTTTGTACGCTTTTTTCACACTTTCCTAAGCAGTTGCCGCGCACGCGATGAATGGAAATGGGAATGCCCGGAGGGGGGTTGTTGAGAGGTTGGTTGGGTGGTGACTGCCACTTAAGACAAATTGTGGGTAACAAGTAGAGCGCCCACGTAAATAGGCAAAGCTTCACAAAAAAAAATATAAATAAAATGATAAGAAAACAAGTAGAAACGCTACAGTCAAGTGGGCTCGACTGCTGGAGACCTAGTAATCGTATCTTTGCAACGGTTCGATTAAACCGCAATAAATTAAATATACAAAAAAGCACTAAAACCTAAATATCAATCTATGCACCGAATTCAAGTAGTGTATTTAAATTCAGATTTGATAACGATTAAATGAATTAACTATGCATACTATACATAATTGAAAAACATAATATGTTAAGCATAATATTATATGTAAGTCAAGCTATAATTTCCTGCTTTTATTATACCCGTTACTTATTAAAAATAAGTAAAAGGGGATATTGTATTCGTTGCAATGTATGTAACAGGGAGAAGGAAGCATCTCCGACCCTATAAAGTATATATATTCTTGATCAGCATCAACAGCCGAGTCGATATAGACATGTCCGTCTGTCCGTCCGTCTGTCCGTCCGTGTGAGCGCCTACTTCTCAGAGACTATAAGAGCTAGAGCAACCAAATTTGGCACACAGACTTCTATAAACCCCACGCAGGTCAAATTTGTTTCAAAATTTTGCCACGCCCCTTTCCGCCTCCATAAATCGCGAAAATCCACCACACGCACAGTTTTTAAGATATTAGGTTTTTTTAAACGGTGAACGTTAGCTATTATTATTACCTATCATCCTACTAAATCCCAAAAAGATCGGACAAACAGAAAGGTGGTACTGGCTGGATAAAGCTTTTAAGCAATAAAAGTGCCTAAAAGCATGCAATAAAAAAAAATTTAAATTTATTTAGGTAAGTAACGGGTATCCTATAGTCGGGACCTCGACTATAGCCTTTCCCACTTGTTTCATTTTCAATTTTAGCAAATAAACAATAATAAATAATAAAAAAACTAAATAAAAAAATATCTAAAAGTATTTCCAAAAGTTTAGTAGTTCCATCTGTTAGACACGAAATCTAGATGCTTACTGCCAGATATACGGTCGTGACTATGTGAACTCGGCTTTTGATAAAAAATATATATACTTTATATCCTCAAAGTCATCTTCGGCATCCTTTTGCCGGTTACATTGCATACGTTGCTACAAACTTATTAGTCCCGCGTACACTTTGAGTACTGGGTCTAAAAAAAAGTGAATGAAAAAATATAAATAAATACCCCATTGAAAGTTAGAGGCTGCTGCAAACTCTGATACAATGGGCAATAAGGTGCATGGGGCAGGGGCAAGAACGCAGGAAATTTGCGGCGTCAGAATAGCAGAAATCTGCATACAATTTCGAGAAAAAAAGGGTTTGTGCAAAGTATGCCGCAAAGTTTTCAATAATACCCCTAACGCTTATGCCCCATACCCATCCCCATCCTCGCGCGGCGTGCAACAACAACAATTTCGCTGAACGCCAACCCACTTGAGTGCTCAAGTATTTCACGCCGATTTGCGGCCTTGTTTCGAGCGCTCATTTCAATTGGTAAACTCAAACTGAATCACTGCGAGAGTGGAAGACTTAAGGAAAACTGAGCACAAGTTTTCAAGTTATATTCTTATTAAAATTGTGGCTAATTTCGCACTGCAAGTTTTCTTAGCAATCAGTGCCGAGTAATTAAGCAATTAGATAAAAGAAAGACAGCGATGATCTTTCAGTGCCCGCATATCAAGTATACGCAGTTACAAGTGGCATGGGGCATGGGGCATGTGGAATGTGGCATGCGGCTTTGCAATAATATCGCAGATTTATTTGCCAGCGACATTCGGGCGCACATTATGTGCCACTTTATGGGGCAAGGATGCTGCTCAGCGTTGCAATAATCCTCGGCGACTGCACGCGCCGCCACTAAAAGCGACTTAGATGTGTGTATATCGCATGGGTGTGTGTGTGTGTGTGTGTGTGTGTGTGTGTGTGTGTGTGTGTGTGTGTGTGTGTGTGTGTGTGTGTGTGTGTGTGTGTGTGTCTGTGTGGGTATGACCCACAGTGGCTGTCATGCGGTTTTATTAGAAATTGTTATCGCCGCGCCTGTTGCATCCACATTCGAGAAGCAGTTGCACAGCCCCTTTTTCAACTAAAGTTCGATTTTTATCGGCTGGTTGGACGTTTTCTATTTGGCGTTGTGATCCGACCGGGGCAGGCCTGCTCGGCTTATTGGTCCACATGGTGCTCTATTTGCTATTTGCCATTTGCCATTGCCATTTGCTGCTTTGGCGTTAGAGTTCTCGGTGTCGTTCTCGTTGTCGTTGGCGGCGGCTTTGCCCGAAGTGCTTTGTTATCCGTGGAATTAAAAACGTCGCCATATTGCTCCCGCTGCTGTGCAAAGGATGCGAGCTCTTAGGACACGGCAGCAGCGATTGCGGCTGCGGCTGTGTTTGAGTGCACTTTTAGCGCCATAAATCAGAAATTGTTGTTGCCCGCCTGGATACTGAATACTGGATGGGCATCCTTTTATTGTTGTAATGCGAATACAAATTTATATTGACATCGTAAAGGTAAAAATCTTTTGCCGCAACTCCTTACATTTTACGTGCCCAACGTTTCCATTCACATTCACCCAATCGGAGAATCCCCTTTCCCTGTCGTCTCGCTGCTGTTCTCCAAGGATATGAAAGGCTCAGCAGGCAGGATCGCAACTCGCGCCAATCGCATATGCAATGTCAATATTTGTATTTGCTTTCTATGAGAGCTGCGCAAGTGGCGCTCGCCGTTTGTTGGTTTCCTTTTTTTTACGATTTAGGGTTTATGTGGGCATTGAAGCATTCATGTTGATGGTGTGGGTGAGCAGCAAGTGTGTGTGTGTGTGTGTGGGTCTGGGAAATGTGAACAGTGCAATGAAAGTGTTTTGTGGCATCGGCTAAGCGTGTGTCACAGATACGAGCGTGTGTGCTCAATATGTTTGCCAAATGGAACGCGATATTCATCTCACAATTTAAAGTTATTCCACAGCCCAACTACACCCAGAGAAAAGTTTTCTGAAATACGAATGTTTACAAATCATCAGCGTGGGATTAAAGACTTTCTAAAATGGTATTAATTATGTACAAACTGCTCGTACAAATCTTTGATTTTCAATAATTTTAATTTATTTTATTTTGGTTAAGATATCTATATTTACTTTAACATTCAAGTATGATTTTCCATCTTGCTTTAGGCTAACTATTAATTCGTTTATTTTAGTATATATGCTTGACATTTAAATTAATAATGCAAACCAGAGTGAGCCCTAAGATTATTATGACAATGTATGTCAAAATAAAACATTAAATGTTTTTTACAAGTTATTTTAACTTAAATAGTCGTATTTAAAACGAAAGCTTTTAACCAATACATAAGATATTTATAGATATAGATTTTAGCTATTAATAACTAGACTCAGCTCAACAAATATTATAATAAAAGCATTTAGATTTTTCTCATTTATATGTTTCAATGAAACTGTAATACTTAAATAAATTGTGCAGCAAATCTGTAATCCGCAACATTCATGCCGCATGTTGTAGTTGCAATTGTTCAACAACATCATGTGTTTTGTGCTGTCGTTGCATTCACTTTGTGCTCATTCGCCAGACCAAACGGGTCTTTAAGTTTTATTTATGACATTATCGTTGTGTGCTCCTTTCATATTATGGATAACTAGCCCAATCAGCGTTAAGGATTTGCCGCATTGTAATAAGAGACAGAGAGAGAGTTAGAGGGGATACTGAGGAGGAAAGGCGACAAGAAAAGCGCATTAACTATTCGACGAGCCGTAAATGCTGTAGGCAATAAAATAAGCAGTCTACTTTTCAGGGCAGACCACGTACAAAATCAAGTTAAAATTTAATGTCGGCAAGGCAAGACACCTTAACTTGGGCTAAGCTCACCGCTGTGGTATAATAAACAAAATTCTAAAGATGCCGCACACGAAAAGTGCTCAAATCATAAACCAAAATAATAATTACCCATAGCTTTGTGAGGGACTTTACAACAAAAGCCAAGCCTAACACACACTCACTGAGAAATAACACCCAAAAGAGACACATGGAAATTTATTGATGTGCGTGTGATGAGCCTAGACAGTGAGACGGAGAACAAGACAGGACCTAAAATTGGCAGCAAGGACATTTGAGGCGGGGCGACGAGAATCACACGTTGAGCCTTGGAGCCCATAAAAGCGCACATAATAATGTCAAATGAGTTACAACAAAAGCCAGCCAGTGTATTCCTTCCTCGACTCAACTCGACTCTCCCCTCCCAGCCATCTTTGGGGTTGACTAGGGGTGTTGTACCCTTTTCGCTGATGACTGTATTAAGGGGGGATGGCCGAGACAGCCTTTGGGTCGTTTGCACTTTTTATTACGAATTTATAGGCGCACATGCAAATAAATCGCCAGAAGTTGAAGGGGGTAAAGAGAAGTAGATTGTGCGTTTTCAGTATTTTTGCCTCATCAAGGTGCTCTCTTCATTATACCCGTTACTTGTGGGGTACAAGAGTATATTTTGTATTCGTTGCAATGTTTGTAACAAGGATCATTAGGCATGGCAGATCCAAAAAAGTATATATATACTTGATCAATATAGTCATCTATATGAACTTATAGTCATCTATATGAACTTATAGATTTCAGAGACAGAGTAAACAGAACTCTACGCAGATTGGGTTTGTTTTAAGTATTTGTTACACAATGCAATATTTTAAATTCAAAATGCAATTTAGTATCTTATAGCTCGGAGCTCGCACCCCTTTGTTCCTTGTTTCATTTTGTTTTTATTTCAAGTATCTTTCTCGAAAGTAGACAACAACTTTTTTAGTTAACTGTCTCACAGTTTTCGGTTTCAGTTGGAAAACATTTTGTGAATTTTATAATGCTTATTTTTTGGACAATGTTTGCGCTGCTTCCACACTTTCACTTCGATGGTAAACGGCAAAAGTTTTACTGTGTGTGTGTGTGTTTATCTATCGAGTTTGGTCAACAAGCTTTCGATGCGCGCACCTGCAACCTGTCCAGCATTCAAGTAGGAAAAGGATGGGACAGAGCAGGAAGTGAGACACAACAGGACACAACTGTGGACGACATTTAAGCTCAACTAATGCATGTGTCCTTTCCGTTTGTTTGTTGTGTCCACATGCTACGAGAAAGTGAAAGAGCCAATGACAACAACAACAACGATGACGACGGAGACGACAACGTTGACACAAGCTTCTTCTCCTGCGTTTGGTTTTTTCTTTCTTTTTTTTTTTGGGCAAACGAAGGGCAATCTTTTTCCTGCACAGCGTGAAAATCGCGAAAATAAATATTGAACTGTAAAGCCAAAGTCAACAATGTGCGGTGCCACAACAAACTTTGTCGTGTTTTCTATTGCGTGTGTGTGTGTGTGTGTGCGTCCGGAAAAGGTTAGAGTTAAGGCAGTTTTTAAGCCGCAGCTGTTGCTTCTGAGTTGTTGCTGCATGAAAATCGCAGAGCAACAACTGCTCTTTACCCACAACAAACTGTTTAAACAAGAGCTTTTCACCACGTTGCCGTCGCATCGTCTATCGATAAATTATGAAAACGAGACGCTAATTATGTCTGACTAAACAAGCTATAACAGCGCGCACAGATGCCGACCCTTAACAGTAATTTGATACTATTTTATATTTACAAATAAAATTCAAAATATCAAAAGGGTTTTGTGCCAAGACAAAATTAATGCTCTCTGAGACAAAGTTGAAAATCCTAAACGTATTACCAATTTATAAGCACAATTAAGAAAGGCTATCATCGGCATGTAGAAGATTTAATACCCTTGCAGAGTCCTGTATTTTATGGCAGCTATATGAAATACATATCAGTCAGATTTTAACCAAATTTGTTCTGGCCCTATAAACCAATAACAAGTTTACAATCTGTCGGAAAAAAGTTGAGATATCTGATAAAAAAAAATCAGAGTTTTAAATGCTTCAGTCTAAACAGCAAAAGTTCTGATATTACTTCGACTGCTACTTTTGTTTTTTTCAGAAGCATAAGCAGAAGCAGAAGCAAAAGCAACAGAAATGAAATTTTTTTCCAGTTTTTTAAACACTGAAAAAAATCACAAAAATTTTAATACTAAAACTTTATAATTTACCGATCATTTCAACTTTATTATATGATTTTTGAAGAAATAAAATGCAAAGCAGACAAAATTACAATTATTCTTAAAAACGATTTTAAATCAATATAAATTGATGACAATTAAATCGAATGGACTCGCAAATCACACTTTCCCACACAAAATGTAACACCTTTTTTAAAACCAGCATTAAATACAATATCCCAGCTTCAAACAATGTAGAAATAACTTCTGTAATTCAATCGCGACAACACTCTTAGAATAGATTTGAGATTATATTTAAATGGCAATGACGGAATTTATAAATAGTTTTTGCGTTAATAACAAAAAACAAAACTGTCTCAAGCTTTCATTTATAATATGTGATAGACAGGCAGAAGTATAATTTTGTATAATTATAATAACCTGAAGGAAATTGTACATTCCAAGCCTCTGCTATTTTTAAAAAATTAGCTATTGGCTTTAAACCATGCCTGTTAAATAATGATGAGTAATCATAATCATTAGTAATTAGATTATTTTTGTTTTAAAGTCGATCTAATGATTAAATTACGATTATTTTCGGTTTTGCCCAATTATTTAATAATTACGATTACAAAAAATAAAAAATAAATCTAAAATTATTTCAATTATTAAAAAATAATCAAAAAAAATCAAAAATACTGAAAAAGAATCTTTTTGAGTATTACGGATTATTTTATTATATTTTCTGATTATTTGTGATTATTTCTGAATATTTATGACTATTTAGTAAAAATCAAATTATTTTAGATTTTCACAATCAAAGTAGCCATTTTGGCCATTTAATCGAAAAAAAAAATCCGAAATAATTAGAATGATTATTTTTGAATATTTGTGAATATTTTTGAATAGTTGTAATAATTTTATTTAATTTTTTTTTTGTTTAATCGTAATCATTAAATAATCACACATTTTTTAACAGTAAATTATATATTCACTACGATTATTTCCAAAAATAATCTAATTGATTAGTAATTCTAATCGAAATTTAACAGGTATGCTTCAAACTCAGCTTACTAAATATATTTTCTACAATTAAGTACTATACCCAGATTTGCCCATTAATATTGAGCACAGGGTCTACTCTCTACATTCTCTTACTCTCTTACAATTTAAATTGTTTTCTTCGGATATTTCTTGACTATGTATGAACATATATCTGTTCAAAACTTGTTGCCAGTTGTGTGTGTGCTTGGTTGTCATGTCTTGGCGACCCACAAATGTATACTATGGTCTTTTTTAGCTTCCGCCCAGCTATTTTGAAAATTTAACGAGACTTCTGGGGATTGCATCATTTCGTGCAGTTTGTTGCTGCTCGTGCCTGCTGCTGCTATTATTGTGTGTGACGAGCACATTGTCCTTGTTGTCCTTTGTGTCAACTAAAATAAATAATGCGCGTTCAACTTGTCTGCGTGTGTGTGTGTGTGTGTGAGGTTGTCTAACATATATGCACGCAAAAATAGTAAACAAAATGCTTGCTTAAAAGAACAACAGAAGCAACAGAAGACACAAAGATAGCCGCAGGGGCAGCGACAGGACGACAGGATAAGAGGCAACAAGACGACAAGTAGCTGACTGCTTTTGTTGTAGTTGTTGCTGCTGTTGCAAGTAGATCCACCAGTAACGTGAGTAACGTTTGGGGCGTAACAGGCGACACGCCCTAATTGAAATTAATGTCTATCCCTTTTCGATTTCTATGGAAGCTACACCATTCACCATTCCCCACCCTTTCCTCTGCACCATCTTGTACTTGTACTTGAGCATAGTTTTTGCCCATCTTTTTTGGCCAAATTGCTTGACTTACAACTACAAGGACCTGCAGCTCTCTTCTTGTTAACTAATCCGTTTCCTGATACTCGTACTCGTATCTACCGAGACACGCATGTTTTCCCAAAGAATAATAATCCTGGTTCACGTCTTCGTCCCCGTCCCCGTCGTCGACGCATTAGTTTGGACACGCACAGAAAATGAAGAGCATGCTATAATATTTTTGTTTAACGATTGTTTTGTGTTGCTTGAGCCCGTAAACGAGGGAATAATTAGCCGTTAGACGTTAGCCTTTTGTTGTAGTTGTTACCGTTACAGTTACAGTCAGTGAGAGTTACGGGCTACGAGTAACTGTTGTGTAATGGGCCGCCGCAAATGGCGAGAGTGAGAGAGTGCCAGGCATGGCAATACAAGGCATTTTAAAAGGATGGCGTGTGTGCATGTCTAATGTGGCAAGTTCTTGTTGCCCGGCCAAAAACAAGAATTGCCCTCTCACACACACACACACACAGCAACAAACAATCATTGTACATACTAAATAACTATAATTTTTAACGCTTGCTCAGGCCAAATAACAAAAGCCACAAGGCAAAAATCAAATCGAATGGCGCTGTGTTCTCGTTGGGTATAACGTGGCGTATACGCAATGCCTTTACTTGGATAAAACTGTGAATTGTATAGCACGGATTTCGGGCAATTTGATTCGCATCTCATTTGTTGTTATTCTTTTTTTTTTTAATTTCTGAAAAAGGTTTTTATTATGGCGCACACAACACACACAAAAGCCAAAAAAGGGCTTGGGGTTGGACAGCAGCAGCAACAGCAACTACAACCAAGTCTGCTCTTTTTTTATATGAATTACAATAATAAAACGAAAAAGCAAACAAAGGAGAAGCCACAGTCGTAGTAGCGTATGAAAAGATTGGGACAACGCAAAAGCGCGCAAGGTGAAAGGAGAAATAAAATCATAAAAATTACAAAAGGTAAGAGACAGCGAAGAAAAACGACAACACACGAAATGCGTTCAAGAAAAATCGCCGTAATAAAGCCGAACGTCTGTCTGTGGGTAAAGGGAAAAGGGGAAACGCAGAAATCTCCCCAGCAATGCTCAGTTCTGTTCAACTCCGCTATGCAGCAAATAAAACAATTTGAGTGGAAATAAAAAATAAAAACAATGTACAGACGGCGCAGGTAGCAATAAGAGAGCTGAAGGCTGAGGCGGGAAGTGAGCGCTTAACACAACGCCCCGAAATGTAACTGAATCGCAATCCTTTGTAAGGATAAGCAGAGGAGAGACAGACAGTCGGACAAACAAGGCGAAACATCGTCGTCGTCGTCATCCTTGCCTCATCGTCTTCATGCCAAAGTAGAGCGCAACTTAAATTATTAATAACAAGCATAAGAAAAACAAATGTACGCGAATGAACCAAGAAGACAAAGGATAATGCGCAAAGGAGCAGCTGAGACACAGCTAGAGACTGCCATCGGCACTCTCGAGCACGAGGACGAGGACGAGAACGTTGCACACCCGGAAGGAAGCCCTGGTCGGTCAAAGCGTTGCACAGTTGAAATTGAGGTTTATGCCCTGGACACGACACTCATTTCAATGGCGCTATGTCCAGGTCTAAAGGCTAGTAGACATTTGCCATAGCATGCAAAAGTGAGCAACATTTCCTACAAAAAAGAAAGGAAAAAAGGTTTACTGCTTCACTCCAGACCACCTAAGTGTTGGCTAAGAAAACGAGCCGGAAGTTCTTTACTAGTAAAGCAACTTGCCAGCTGGTTTTGACCAAATAAAAACAAAAATACAGCAGAATGGAAAAAACGCGATTGCCGCAACTGTCAAAGTCGTAGTGTATCTATCAGAGGAAACACTAGTTTCAATGCAAGTTAGGTAAGATTGCTCAAATATACATAACTCGAACTTCTCTCTAACTCGAGCTAAATGAGTGGCAGTAAAATTAATAAACTTAAGAAAAATAACTCTATATGTTGAATATCTCCATAACTCGAACCTTTTCTTTGGACAATAGTGATTCGAGTTAGGGATGCTCGACTGTATATACATTTCATGTTATGTATTTTACTATTTATATTATTTTATTTTAACAAACTTTTCAGTACATACTTTTATAGGCTTACAAAATCAGTTACCAAAGACATCTTTGTTTTAAATTTATTTAAAATAAATCGAAATGGTTTCTGAAGCCGGCTCGTAACCCAACACGAAATATTGATCAACGAGTCAATGCTTCTATTTCATTGCTTTGAGAGTTAAAAAAGTTCTACATTTTAAGCATTACTTGTGTTGGCAAAATATGCAAAAAACTCAGAGTTAAACCAATCGGCGGAGCTTGCTGAATATTTCACACTGACAATGTGATCGATTGCATTAACATTGCAAAAGATCGACTCACGCAACCTTAAGAAAACAAAAGAACAATAACGTCTTAAAACTCATAGTACGTTTTATTAAATTCCCTTAAATCAAAAGCTGTGTATCATGACCAGACTCCGTCCCGTACTTTTTCTCCCCCTTCATCTTTAGTGAGCCACTGAGGCAACTTGACTATCAAAATTGCGTTCTTTTGAATCCCATTGTCTTATTTTTGTTAATAAATATAATTTGGCCAGCATACACCTTTATGGGAATTTTTAAAAATACCATTTTTATGAGCTAAGAAGATGCCACTGGGCAACCCGCCCCAACCCAAGAGTTCCAGCTTCAACAATTCCCTCCTTGGTGATTTATGCCGTGCGGTCAAGTGTAAGTTGCCGTTGGTTGGGTCTGGGATCGGGGTGGGAAATTGGGTTTAACAACCACGGCTGGCAGCTCGTTAAATTTGACCCCGCTGAGGCGACTGTTGATGATGTTGTTGTAGTTGTTGTCTGGCGTTTTATTAAATAATTTTTGCCTACGTTCGGAGGCGTTTTTTTTTATGAGCTGGCAACTGGCCGTTATCACAGACAGAGGCAGGCGGACCGGACAGAACAGGCTGATAGGCAGGATAGGATAGGCAGGCCAATGTGTAACCCGGAGCAGGACTACTTTGCGTGCTGTGATTTGCCTTAATTAGTCGCCACAGATCCAAGCCGAGTCGACAGTTCATTTGGCCTCATAATTAGGCGTCAGTCGCGGTTTAAGCCGTTGGCGGCATTTTAAAATAAATTTAAACGAAAGCATAATAATAATCAAAAGAAAATATATGCAAAAAATTGAATTGTAAACAAATTTATGAGCCGCCAATTAACCTGTGATCTTTGTGGCAACACGAAGTGACAAGCGATTAAAAATCAAACCATTTTAAATTGCCCGATTAATGCTGAAAAGCAGCGCACTAATTAAGGCCCATGTGAATACAATGAATTGTGTTTTTCTGCACATTTGCAGTTCGCATTTCATTTGTTAAATAAATTCTGTTGGATTCAATGAACAAAAATGCAGGAAATTCTGTTTCTTTGGCAACGACAGTGTCCGCAACAAGTTATGCTATACATTTATCTTTGATTGTGGTGCATCTAGTACTACAAATCTCTCGTTTCTTTTGGATTTATGTCAAAAATTTCATTTGGTGTTGGAACTAAATGGCGTGCACCCTTTGTGGCACAAACTGCCCCAGAGCTGCCAGTCATTCCTCAAGGATGAAAGCAGCACAAAGCGGGGAGCTGTCCATGCATTTATGGTCAACGGCAAACTGGTTGCTGCTTGCCAGGAATTCATTAATTAAACGTACAAAAACTGACAAAACAAAGCATTCACTTGCTGCAACAGAGAGTGGAAAGTAGAAGTGGCAAGTAGAAAGAGGAGCAGCTGGACACATGGCTGACATGCCTTGTAGGCGCTTTTTCGAAGGGATGTTTTGTGTTTCTCTTTTTTTTAATGAAACAAATTAAAAGAACATTTATATTGGTTAAGACTTACAATGTGGCTTTAAAGGAGCTTCCCGATCGCAAGCACACACACACACTCTCAGAAAAAACAACGCTAACGAGCGTCCATTATGCAAACAATAAGCACCGTTTCCTGCAGATAAAAGCACAAAAAGACAACAAGCACAATAAAAGGGAAAGGAGCCAAAAATATATTGCGAATACGCCACTTTTGCCACGGTCTGTGAACCGGCTTTCATTCAAAAATAGATTTATGTGTGGCATTTAAACGAAAGGACAAACAAAATCAAGAAATATGTTGCAACATTTATCAAACGTGACGCGTTCCAGCTTTGACATCATTATTCCCCTCAACAAACAACAACAACGACAACGACAACAACAGAAAAAAGTTCAGTGCATTTTGATATCATTAAAATGTGATCACAGCGCATTAAAGTTGTAGTCAAATGAGGATGTGGATACGAATGAGGAGAACTCCATTCTTGGTGGCAACAATTTGATTTAGTGGCACACACATAGACGTACTTGCTTATATGTGTACATATATATATATTTATGTATATGTGCTCTATATGTGCTTTGCAATAATGTCAACAATGGACCAACCCCACTCGACATGCTGTCACATCCTGTCTGTGGTGCTTGTGGTGTCGGTGGTGCTCGTAGAGCCGGTTGGCATGTGTGCCATTTACATTTAGCAGTTTGCTCCACTTGTTGACTTTTTCCTTTCTCTTCTTCTGGCCATAAGGCCCCGATTTGCAAGATATTCGCATTTATGCGCTTAATTTACTATTTCATAATGTGGCATGACTTTTTTGATTCACATTATTATTATTTTTTCTAAACATTAATATCACTGCGGACGGCAGTCCGCGCTAGTGACGAAAGCAGCACGAAGGGTGCGAAGGCGACTAGCATATATACACAGGAAGAATGGAAGATTTGCTATGACTGTCCGATCAGGTCGAGTTATATACCGATCGAAAGGTATTAATTAAACTTACAAGTGTGCATACTAAGACTTTTGAAAACTCACCTGGTTCGTGAGATAAACAGGTGTAAGTGGGAGGGGCAAAATTTACATTATTGGAGCTAATGGAGCCGTTGGAGCCTTTTTGAATTTTCGTTGAATTTTTTACAATTCTCATCAAAAATACGCGTCGAATGACACCTCGATCATCAAAATCGGACAACTGGTTCAAAAAATAATTAATTTTGAAATTTTGGGTCGCCTTCCGAAAATGAGATGAAAAGTCAGTATGTTTGTTTGTTTGTTTGTTTGTTTGTTTGTTTGTTTGTATCAAAGCGATGATTTAGCTTAAAAGTTTGAATGAGGACTTGTTCCCGCTCAAAAATCTAGAAACGTTTGTTCTACGACTTTTTCGAAAAATCGCTAGTTTAGCGGGAAATCGCTAAAAACCGCTAAAACTAAAAACCCCCATAGTGTCCAAACTATGAAAGCTACAGATATGATCTATATGTCGTTGGAAAGGTACTTTGAAGGGCTCTTAAGCATATGTTCAAACTTTTTTTCTAAAGTACACAGGTAAAAAGCTACAGGTGAAAAAAGGTAATTTTTTCCACATTTTGGCGGTTTTCGAGAAAACGCCGCTAGCGATTTTTTTTAATTTTGAATATGTTTGAGCATTTAATATTTCGCGTTTTTTGATACATCATGCATAAATTTTTGTTGATTGGTTTGGAAGATATAACCTATTAACTGAATATATACGTTTTACTTTGAATTGGAAAAGGACAGCAGCAACAAAGTGTCATAGCAGCCAGAGTTTGAGAGTGCTGATAAATTTTGCGCTTGGCATGTTGGCATGTGTGTTAGTAAAGAGAAACAGTGTTGCCAGACAGTTTCTTTTTGCTTGTACAAACAATAAACACCGATTGACAAAGTTACACTGTAAAAAAATATTTCAATTGTCAAAACTTCCTATGTCTTATTAAAAAATTTCTGATATCTTATAAAAAAACCTCTTTACGAGGTAAAAGTCTAGTGACGAAAACATTTTCATGCCCCAAAATTTCTGATATCCAATTTTGTGACGAAAAATATTACATTTTACACATGAATTATTAAAAAAAAAATTTTGTCACTGGCTCTGCGCAAAAAAGTACTACTAGTATATACTGGTATTTATTAGTTATGAAAAATTTAGCGCAATGTGTCCAGGACAAAATTTTTTTTTTAATAATTCATGTGTAAAATGTAATATTTTTCGTCACAAAATTGGATATCAGAAATTTTGGGGCATGAAAATGTTTTCGTCACTAGACTTTTACCTCGTAAAGAGGTTTTTTTATAAGATTATTATTATGCTGGTGCTGTTTAGAAAGTGGAGGACTCACCTTGACTCCAATGTGAACCGGTGTGAAATCAGCTTTGTGTATTGAAGGTATTGGTATTGGTAATGACATAGGAAGGGGGCAGGACATCATGGTCGCTACCTGCGAATAGATTGATAAGCAAATATAAAGACATGTTAGTTTGATTAGTTGACATGACGATGGACTGATAATAGTAATTAGGGTAATAAATGAAACAGTAAAAAGTGTTTATCACAAGGAAGATTACATAACTCAAATAACGACTATTCGATACCCTGGATATTGCTTAAAGCCGGCTTAATGTGTATAATAATAAATTAATTAATGAAACACTATAGTTTCTAAAAAATGTATAAAAATGTTCCCAGATAAGAGTTAAGCTTAAAAATAAATAAAGAATAAGTATTATCAAAACTTAAAGCGCTTCATTTTTGTTTTTAATAAAATAGTTGCCAGAAAGACTCAATCAACCGATAAATGTATATTCACAGCATATTGGATTTTTATACCCGTTACTTATTAAAAATAAGTAAAAGGGGATATTGTATTCGTTGCAATGTATGTAACAGGGAGAAGGAAGCATCTCCGACCCTATAAAGTATATATATTCTTGATCAGCATCAACAGCCGAGTCGATATAGCCATGTCCGTCTGTCCGTCCGTCCGTCTGTCCGTCTGTGTGAGCGCCTAGATCTCAGAGACTATAAGAGCTAGAGCAACCAAATTTGGCACACAGATTTCTATAAACCCCACGCAGGTCAAGTTTGTTTAAAAATTTTGCCACGCCCCTTTCCGTCTCCGTAAATCGCGAAAATCCACCACACGCACAGTTTTCAAGATATTAGGTTTTTTTAAACGGTGAACGTTACCTACTGTTATTACCTATCATCCTACTAAATCCCAACAAGATCGGACAAAAAGAAAGGTGGTACTGGCTGATTAAAGCTTTTAAGCAATTAAAGTGCCTAAAAGCATGCAATAAAAAAAGTTTAATTTATTTAGGTAAGTAACGGGTATCCTATAGTGGGGAGCTCGTCTATAGCCTTTCCCACTTGTTTTTTTTTGCAAATGGTAAACATGTGATAAAAGCAAATATCGAAAAAAAGTGTCTTGCTTAAACAATAACAGTATCAAACAGATCTCAAATTTTTTTCGATATGTTTATTCCATGTGTTTGACAACAAGCAATCTTAAGTGTAAGTATTCAACACGTTCTCCATACAATTTAAACTGTCTTTGTTGAAAAGTCGCGTCAATTGCATTGCTATTGATTTAATGTAGAACTTATATAGCCTATAGGAATTTATATACGATGTAGAGCAATCTTTTACAACAGCCATTATTTTGCGAATGCAGAACAGCTGCTTGGCCAGGTCAGAAGCAACATGGCCATCAAATAGTTGACAGCTTTTTGAGCACGCTGCTCCACATAAACTGTATCCACTGTCGCACTGATGCCACTCCCCTCCCCTTGATCACCCGTGAATGCTGCCACTATGAATACTGGCTGGCAGGATGGCTGGTTGACTGCTCCAACAGTTTGCCAATTCTGTTGGCATTGCAATTTTTCGCCTTTTCAATTTCACGCGTTTTAATAGCAGTTATAGTAGCAGTAAGAGGTGTCAGGGGCAGTGGGCAGGGGGCAAGGGGCATAAGGAAGTGGCAAGTCCTGCCAGCCAGTATGCTGGGCACAAATCAGAGTCACATTCCAACGTTTCATTTGGCATCATCACAATCATCATCACAATCACAATCATCATCATGATCATTGTCATTTCCGCTTTTGCGTAACGACGTCAACGTTTTTGATGGCTTCATTTCGTTGCGCTGCATTTCGTTTTGGGACAGCGTGTGGCAAGTAAATCATAACTGCAGCGTCACCCTCACACCCACCCTCTCTCACTGTCTCACTCTTTCTTCTACACTCTGCCGCCCTGTTGCAACGTATAAAAACTTTTCGACTTTGTCAGAATACGAGCTACGCTTTTGAGTCGACAAACTACAAAGTAAAATCGCAGGCGAACGTTGAGAATCGAAATTAAAATTGCATGACAAAGTGGCAAATGTTGTCAAAACTTTGCATTGCCAGTGGCATTAACAACAGCCAAGACATTGCCACGAGCCATTAAATTACCCCATTCTTCTTCCCCTTATCCCCCCCCCAAGAAATTGTTGCATGCATGCACTTACAACATTTCAATTTCCGGCCTTGATTTCGGGTTTCAACTTTTCGTTCTGTGAGTAATTGTATATTGAATTTTGAAAAGCAAAAATCAGAAATAAACAAAGTAATTTCTAATCGCATTACCCACCAAGGTGGTCTGTCTGCTCCATTTTGACAGCCCCCGAACAATGACAATGACAACGACTTGTCAATATAAGTGGAGACATTCAGGCAGAGGCATCGATTACGGCTATGATGCTGCCCCCGGCCACGCCCCTTGCCACACTTAGTCGAGTCACTCACTTTTGCTGTCTGTCAACTGGCTGTCAGTTTGTTTACGCATACCCCGTTTTTTTTTTTTTTGAGAGAGAAACACATTTCACATACCACATTTCAAATTTCACATTTCACATTTCGTCGCAAATTGCTTTAAGTGCTAGGAAAAGTGTCGCGCGTGGACGAACTAATTAATAGAATTCAGGCATAACGCTCGGTGGCATCGTTGTTGCCACCTCTAAGCGCTGCAGCAGCACACACTACTGTAGAATCCACTGAACGAATGGCAAAGTGCAGCCAGGCATAGCCTGAATTCACTGGCATTTTAATGACGACAACAAACGGAAATTGACGTTGCCTGACTTTCAACAATGTTGCACTGTTTTTATGGGGACACGCGACACAGCAGAGAGTCCAGAACAACTGAGGCAGATGGCAACCACATACATAGATAGAAGTACTATATACGAGGGTTTTCTCAAATATTCAAGGAACCTTAATATATAAACCAAAGATTGGCATTAACGGTCAGGTAAATTATTAAAAAAATTGTATTATTATCATATAATACATCTTGGCTAGTTTATTTTAAAAAAAAATGGATGCGCAGTTAATTATGTTTCTTTCTCCCGTTTTGTTTCATCGAATTACCAATATTTGTGGCTGAAAATTAACAAGTTTATGTAAATATATTTACAAATTTATCGGAGTTACATTGCTCTTACTTTATTAAATGCCATATGCCCGCTATTTATAACGATAAAATATTTTTCAAATATTAACACATATGGGCATTTCCAAAGTAAGAAAACGGTAAAAAGGAAGCGGTTTTTTTTCTGATGAAGGGCTTAACATACAGCATTTGATTAGCTCTTTCATTCTTGCAAAGATTGATTTTGGGTAATTTTTCATTTATAAGGTAATAGAAAAAATTTAAGTGATTCGCAAGGGACACGAAATGGATGTGACTTGTGACAATTTCAGCGAATCCAGAGGCAATATTTTAATGCAACTAATTTTAAACTCTTGTGCATTGATGCCTCTTTAAAATGGTTATGATTTCCAATTCGCACGGGACATCGCGCACGGAATTTTTTTTACCATTACTATTTTTATATTGTTTCTGTCTCTCTTTCTTAAATTAAAAATCGAAAACAGCTCGAAAAAGTATTTTAAATCAAACTTTCAATACATTACTATGTATTAAAATGGTTTATGTTACAATCTGACTATCCTACTTAGAGTAATCGATAGAATACAAACTGTCCATTTTGCAAGTCAATTTTTAAGAAAATGGGCAAAAATATAGAAAAAGTGAATTTATTCCAATGTAGAATCTATTTGTTCATCCTATTGAATATTTTTTAGCGTATATTGCTTAAACAAATAACTTGAATAAATTTTTTGAAGAAAATTTCACAAGATGTAAATTTTTGATAAATTTTACGTTTTTGGCCGCGGTGGACCTTTCTGTGGAAATGCCCATATACTTATTTGTCCACATTTATTAATTATCGATAGTTTCGGTTGAAATTTCATTTTTGAGGTACAATAGTGAATTTAATATTAATTCATTGTGAAATTCGCCAAAATTTGATTTGATTCAGTCATTAAAAAAAAATTTAATGGCACTTGAAAATGTGTTCTTTCATTTTGAGAAAATGTAGACTTCCCGAAATTTTAGAGTCTGTAAAATGGATTAGTTTACGTTTACATTTTTCAAGTTATTCAATCGATTGTAAAATTATAGCTTTATTATCGATATGACTACAATTTTTGACATAACAAGACATAAAATATTCAAACACATGGTGAATATTCGCTTAACGTTTGATACGACCCTCGCATGTGCAGGACGATGTTGCCAGTACATTTGCAGTTCAACTGCCAACAACGGTAATGACATTGATGCATGACCCGATCACCAATTGCGGGTGGAACGTCGCGTGGCGACGTCGAAGCCACCCAACCACCCACGCGTTAATTTGTCCAGCTTTTGTGGCTGCTCCGTTTGGCATTTAAGCAGCGTAATAAATGTCTGGCAATGAGAGCGAGACGCCAGTTTATGCTGCAATTTGCTCTAGGGGCATGCCGCACTCACTCAGCCTACTGCACATGCAATCTATACCATGATTAATGTGCTGTTAACTTGCATGTATCATGCATCATGCAGCAGCGTGTCGTATGTATGTCGTATGTAGCATGCAGCATGGCAGCATGGCAGCAAGCAGCCCAAAGCTAAGTAGCGGCCTGTCACGCTGTTGTCATTGCAACAAGTTCATGGCATTTGCCGTTGCATTTTCCACTCCGCTGATTCCTCTGCACTGTTTGCCTCGATCTGGGGCAATGCCAACAGTAATAACAGCAACAACATTAACAACAGCTGTGGCAGCCGCACAGCAAATGAAGCGAACATTTTTGCACACGTCAATCGGAAAGGGGTCAGAGGCATGGCCACGGCCAGGGCTAGAGGCGGTGGCGAGGGTCGCGGTTGCATCGTTGCGCCCCTGGCACTGATATTATACACAATAGCACACAGGTTAATGAACAGGTGGATTGCCCGACAATTGGGCGACTGGGCGTGGCTCCAACTCCAACTGCAGCTCAGTCAACTCAGTTCGCCTGAATGACTCAGTGGCCACAGCGCGTTGAACTTAACGATGAAAAACGATAAATGAATGAAAAAATTTACGTTTCACCTATGCGAAGACCATAATTGTGCTTACTATTAAAATGTTAAAAAAAAGTGAAAGATTGACATAAGTCTGATTGACTGAATGAATGAAAATAAATGATGAAAGATATGTATCATCAGACTGCTCATCATTCTCATTCTAATAATGATAGCCCATAATTTAATGGAAACTTTTAGGTGACACTTATTATTATCCATGAATAAGGAAATGAATTTTATAAAATTAAAGCAAAATAAGAATAACATAGTTCTCCTTCGAACGACTTAAAGACGAAAGACTTAAATTTTTTGTATGCTTGAATTAGATTTATATGTAGATATTTGTATACTAAACGTAAAAGTTAATGTTAAATTAAATAAATTTCCTTTCCCCCCAAATAAAAAGGTAATGATTTTTGTTTTTATTTTTTTATTATAATGCAATTCCAATTCAATAAATATTTTTGCTTTAATCAAGCAAATGTTGAAAAAGTTACCGAACTGACTTCCACATTTTTAGGTCGAATAGTGTTCATTATTTTTTTTATAACATACACGTACTTAATTTCATAAAAAATAAATTTTCACAGCTACGAAGTCTAGTGTTTGAAAGTCTTTCTATAAGGAAATATGAACACGGCTTTGTAATGAGTTTTTTTTAGGTCCACGAATCTATTTAGTACAAGCTATCTATCTACACATACTATCACCTTATCTATGAAACATTTCGAAAAACTTGTACCATCTTACCACGAGCCTAATCATTCGAGTAAGTTTTCGATTAAACTTTTTATTTTAAATTAAATGTTTACTTAAATATACCAATTTAACTTTAAAACAAAAACAGAAAGCCATGTAAATAGTGATAAAAAGCTAGAATGAAAATGTGTAAAACTGTTAAGCAAAAAGTGCAAGTTGATACGTATATTTATGCTATAAGCCAGAGATTTGCATAGTCAATCCCATATCCAGCCGATATGCAGGCACACACACACACACACAGGAGGCAGAAAGGAGCTCAAGAGATTCGCTGGCTTCATGTCGTGCACTTGGAGGGACTGCATCAATCGAAGCCCTCAGGAAAAAGCATTAAAAAGCTAAAATCGTTTAGATTTGTGACACTTAGCAATGACAGAGGCAGCAGCAACAAAGACTACAGTAAAATGTAACCTAAGAATTGTAAACTGAATTGTGCAGATTTGGCACGAGAAGTAAAAGATAGAAAGCAGTGAAAGTAAATAAAAATGTTCTCGCTCATGATTTGGAGGAGAAGAGGAAGGGGAAAAAGCAGCAGCACTTTATGCAAAGAATAGCACCCATATTTCTCACACAAATCCTCACAACTGTGCTCAAACTTAATGCTTGGGGAAAACACGGCAAGAAGTTGCCAAACACAACTTGTTGCCGGCGCGACGCGTTGGGGGAACGTTGTTCTGAAAAGGAATTGTAAGTAAAGTAAACGAAATTGAAAAGCAAAATGCAGCATTTGCATAAATTCACTTCACGGTGTCGGTGTTGGTCTTGGCTATTGAACGGAAGCACCAAGATAATCATGATCAGCAACAGGAGCGAAGCGTTCAAAATAATAGCGTGCTTTTGTGCGCCTTGCATTGGTGATGATGCCCCTCATCGTAGCAGGGCTTAGCGCTGTGCATGCAACGCCTAAAACTATGCAACAAACGCTCGACGAGCCCAGCAAATGTGTTGAAAATCCTATTCTGTTAAGGATTTACTTCAACCGACGACGAAGGCAGCGCGGCCTCAGCTGGCTCACAGACTAAAATGATGCAAACATATACACACACACATGTGAGTGGGTGAGCGAGTGTGTGTGTGGGTGATGTGCATTTGTGCGGTTTTGTGACGCATCAAATTGCATTACTGTTGAAAGCCGCAACAACCAGAAAGAAGACACAGCCGCCACAACCCAGTCCCAGTCCCAGTCCCAGACTATGCGCTTGTTTGCTTTGCATTTTGACGCCACCGTTGTTGTTGCCGCCTTTTGTGATGCCACGGCTGAAAGCAGAAGGCAGACGGTACAGGGCCCAATTGTAAACTCAATTCCAAGTCACAGTCATTCTGCGTGCCCGGCTTTGGCTAAGCCTTCGAGGAACACAGAGAGTCAGGAGGCTCTATGGCTTCAAGGCTTGATGGAGTAGAGTGCCCCAGGCAACGTGACGTATGCGTGTTTTGCTGAATACTGCATACTGCATGCTGCATTTTGCACGTACTCCGAAAGGACGAGCAGCTATCATTTATCATTTAGCAGCAACCAGCATCCCAGTCTCTTTGCCACCTTGTTGACAACAGTCCGTGTTTGTGTGTAATTAAAAATGTCAACGCACAATGGTTTAGGTGACACGGCAATCAGGTTGCACAGCTTCCAGAGTCCCACGTTAATGCCACCGGCATACATAAGTTTGCCTTTCGTTGCATTCGGCCAATGAATGGAAACAAAGGCTGCAGCAACTCCTCCTCCAACTGCAACTTTTCTCCTGATGCTGCCACTATCCACTATCCATCCAATTGATGATGCGAGCAATCTGGCAGCCTTCGGCTGCAATGAGTCTTCCATTCTGTTAATTAACTTGAAAGCGGACCAACAAATGGCTTATTCTTTGAATCTGCTTTAGATACTGCATCTTTAAGCGTTACCTGTGCAATTGCAGATAAAAAGTGGAAATGCACAAATCTACACTGAAAACTATTGCAATTAACAGTGGTTCAGAAAATGATCTTTATTGGTTTTAAATCTAAACAAAGTTTTTTTTTATTTCAGGGTAAAAATCAACATTAAACAAGATTTTTTGATTAAATTAATTTAGACGTTTCATTTTCTCTCCAAAAAATATAAATATTTACTATACATAAAACTTTTTTAAAATTTAACTTTGGGATATAAATTGCATATCGAACATGTAGGGAGAGCTTTTTATTGTTTGAATACATATGAGATTATTCTCTGTGCACCTTTATCACTTGAAACAAGCAGCAAAAGAAAGCCAAGAAGTACGAGTCTAAGAGAAATTCTATTGCGAATTTGCTGGCACTTGTGTTCAGTCGTCTAGTATGCGCACATTTTCATCATTTTCCCAAGAGTTTTTTATGCCAGACAACATTTCTAGCAAATTAAATGAAAACACCTGATGATGTTTGAGCTACCCCCGGCTCTCGTGAGGCTCGCGCATAACATGTGAGTGCTGATACGAGCATTACGAGAAGTTGTTTGGGATGTTTTCCTCGTTTCTCTTTATGCTCTGTCTGCTGCTGTTTCTGTTGTCCGTTTCAGCAATTTCTTACAGCCAAAGCAAATATTGTGCTATTGCATTGTGTAGCAGTCGGCCGAAAAAAAAAAGAAAGAAAACCGGAAAACACAATATTTCAATTGTTCAGCCACTATGAGATACCCAGTACGAAAATCTTAGCAGGGATTATCAACCACAATGTCCAAAAACTGGATATATTTAACAAAGCATAGTGTCAAGAAAATATTCGACACAATCCTTTAAAGTTATGAATTGTTTTATTCTGCAATAATTTAAAAAATAAAACAAAAATCGAAAAACAGTTGAGAAAGTCAAGCCATTTTTAATAAAGAAAAACCAAAAATAGAAAAAAAATAAACAGTTGAATTTTAAAGTCATGAATAAAAATCAAGCATACCCTATTTGTTGATTCTGGCACTGGGTATAAAAAACAAATCATGACGAAGGCAGCCAATTTGAAGCGCTAAACAAATGGACGCACGTTGCCAACCAGCACATTTGCCTCTTGTTTACTTTGCTGTTTTCGTTTTCTCGCACATGTATTGAAAAATTAGTTTACAGAACAAAAACATTTCAATGGAATTAGTTTGCCTTTTGCCCAAAACTCGATCCGATGACTCTACAGAACCGCACAGAAAAATTGAAAGTCACTGCTGGCCTTGGAACTGACGGAGCTGTTGCGACTGCGCAATTGAGCTGTCAAATGGCAGTCAGAATCAGAAAAAGAATCCCTCAATTCAGAATCAGAAACAAACGAAAAAGAAACGAGCAAGTTTCTAGAGTATTCTGGAAGCGTCGTCATATACTCATTTGGGAATATCGTCTTGCTTCTGCTTCTCCAGTTTACGGTCTGGCTGGCAGTGAAACGTAACGTGAAGCATCAATAAACGAGCTTCAGGGTATGCTGAGAAACTCCATGCAGTGCGGATCAAATGACAGATGTTTAAGTCTGAGACTTACAGAGAGTTCAAGTTCTCCATAAATGCACAATTCTGAAAAATGCATAACCACAACCGTTTAAGGAATTTCGAGTTGTGCAATAACATTAAATATACATACATATTTATATTTGTATTTTGGCAAGCTACAACTTCGGCAATCCTTTTATGTAAACTCCCAGACATGAGCAACATGTAATATTAAATGTTCTTAAATAAATTTGTTAAAAATGTTTCGTTACCAAACCGGGCTCTGTTTTCCACAGAACTTGCTTTAATTTTGACTATTTACAGGCTTTTTTTTTCCAAAAGTTTTGGACAGGCCAGGCCGCGAAACAAGTGTTAATGACATTTGTTTTTCTGAAAAACGAGACGAGTGTGGCGACTTGTCTGTCAGCGAGTTGAGAAATGTTTGTGCATGAGAAATTGTTTAGCCGTAGCCGCTGCAGCAGACATGTAGACACAAGCAGACACATAAATTCTCATTTAACATCGTCAAATTAATGACTCGAAAATGCCACAACGTTGGCCCATAACTTTCCAAGTAGGCACGTTCACAATCTACACGTTGTTTCTTCCCTTCACGGGCTCAGTTCAAGTTTAAAGTCAGTTCAGAATTGCACAAAGATCATGGAGGCTATGTTGTTGCCACTTCTACAGCAGCTGATCGCAGCCATGTGGTTGCCTTCCCAACGATGAGCTCATCCGCCACATCAGACCCACAGACGACGGCCGGCCAAGTGGAAAAACTTGTCAAACAACTTAACCGGCTGCCGGCCGGCACAGTTACAACATGCTACAACTGCCACCACAAACAACAACAACAAGAGCCTTGCATGAAATTATATAATAAAAGCAACAATAGAGCTCAGTGCCTCGTTATTATATGGCAAGATAATAAAAATACTCTTACAGAGCATGCAAACCTTTGTGAGTCGATTTGCAACAATTACATAAACACTAAAAATTATAAAAAAAAAATATTTGATGATAAGAAATTAAGTTGTTTCGCATGTGCTATAAAATATTTGATATTGTAAACACATTCTCATTGCTTGAGAAATCCTTCATTCGCCATTAAATATTAAATTATTCAATTTTACATACAACATCGTATGAAGAAGAATTATATCTTTCTTAATTTAATATTCTAATATTCAATGTCAAAAAAGAACAGTACTTTTAAATATATAATTAATGTTAAGTCACAACAGGTTATAACTTTTTCTCTAGGAACACATGTTTTAGATGCAGAACATTTTGTCACGCCAACAATCTTTAAATCATTTTCAAAACTTTATTTTCTTCAATTGAAAAGTGTGTTTAAAGCGCAGAGTATTTGTGTTTCAGTGTGCTTTTGCCAAATTTCTTTTGAAATGGCCCCACAGCTCCACTAGCAAATTCGTTAGACATGTGAAGCAGCCGCAAAGTTTTAATGCTTTTAGCCTCCAAAAGAGGAAACGAAACTTGGACACTTGTTGCCATTTTTATGATCTGAAATGTTTATAATAAGAAAGAGTGTAAGCAGTTGGGTTTCTATTAGCTTTTCATGTAATTTCATTTTATGTGGTTAATTTTCAGCGTTTAACAATCACTTTGGCTCAAGGAAACCAAACACTTGCCAAAGCCAGAGCTGACGACCTTGCGGCGGGGTTTTCAGTAATTAATCACAACTTAACGTGGCTCATTTAATCAGCAGCTGGCCTGAAGCCAACTAAACATGTAGTCATCATACTTACAGCTATTCAAGGCGATTGTTGAAACGATGCATTTCAATGTTAAGTGAAGAATGTAAGAGTTGTTTGAACTTTGATTAGCGCTTGAGTACAGTTAGCTGTTTCTGAGCGAATTTGAAAGTCAGCTTAAACACGTATTCGGCCAACCAAAGAATTGACTGGTTTTAAGTGACACTTTTGTTAAAATTAAGCTCTCGAAGCTCCGCTCTTCTCAAAATAATTAGCAATGAAATCACGTGCAAATTGCTGGTCCAACGTAAGCAGCTGCCAATTTCAATTAAAGGTTTGCGGCTGCTTTTCCCTCAGTGGGTTGCCCTTAAGTGGCCGTGACTAATTAGAAATTAAATTGACAGAAAACGTGTTCAACCTGCAAGCAATCGACAACAAGATCTTTAATGTTTTTACTAAATTAAGGAGAGTTACAATTATTAATGCCATCCCTTATCTTCCATTTTGCCACAAGCTACAAGTCGTGAGGCAAAGGACCACCAATCTTTGTTAACTTAACCAAGCTCAAAGCCAGTTTAAGGTTCGCTTTGTGGATGCCACATTATGCAACAAGTTAAGCCAGCCAGTTGCCTGGACGTGTTGAATGGTCAACGCTTTAACTGTTGCACTTGTGACATGTGAATAACTCGAAAAGCCAGCGACTAAATCCTTATACGAGTATATATGTAGTATGGACATATAAAGGGTCGGGTATATGTATAGTGTATGTATATAGATAGCTGGTTGACGAGTTCAGCGCACAATATTCCTACTGACCAATTAGTTGCCTGGCTTAGTGCCTGAAAATGGCGCGAGTTCTTTAAAGCAGATTTAAGGACAATATTTAACAGCAATGAAACTCGCGTACGATTTTCTGGCTTTCTGCCTTGATATACATATAAGTAATCTAGTTTATTAACAGTAGGCGAGCAGAGGAGAACAGCAGCAACCAGAAAAGCGCTTTTCATCTCAATGTGTTTAAGGACTGAAATGTATGAAATATGAAGCCATATGATATTCAGTTCGGCATTAAGCGTATTATCGCAGGAAAAGAGCTGCACAGTGCTATGAAATCATAAATGTCTCCATGGGTATAAATTCGCTTCTGCCACAGTTAAGCACTTTATTATTTCTGTATAAACCTTGGAAGCTTCAGAATCGGAATAATCTGAAGTCTCACTGAGTTGAATTTGAATTGTAGGTGTTCATGTACTCTATTTTAATTTCATTTTGTACTTTCATGAAAATATGAATTAAATGTCAAATTACTTTAATAATAAAATGAAAATTCGTGTTAAAAGTTAGCAAAAGTTTGATGTTTTCCGTGTTTTGTTTAATTCAAATCAAAACAAAAACTAGTAATAAAAACTGCTGAGTTTAAATCCGATTTTACAGTTTGGACAAACTCTATAATTAATTCAGCAGATTCAAACGCGCACACACACACACACACATATAGTCTTAGTTAGATACATTTACACACAATCGCCTGTTATCAACCTAGACCTGATCCTGAAGGCTGGGTCAGGACAGTCAGCCCGGACAGCTAACTGAGCCACACAATGCAACAGCAAATGAAAGCTGCAACCTGATTCAGTTCTCCCGACAGGTTGGCCAGCGTGCCAGTGACAGTGAGATACAGAATGGGGCACGGGATTGGTTGTGGCATAGTGTGGGCCAAATAAAGAGCGAAATATGAAGGTGAGTCATGTTGTCAGGTTGCAGCCTGGCAACAAATTTCGTTGTTGTTGCATAAACGAAAAGTATCCTTCCAACATCATGACTGCCAGCCCAGCCTGTCTGACTTTGCTGTCTAGATGCAGCGAGGTTGTGTAGTTTTAATTAATTTAATTTCATGCTCATAAAATGCCAAACAATGTGAAAAACTGTCGGACACAAACATACGATGTCCGTTGGTAGCAGATGTGCCAAGAAAACAACCAAAATGCTTCAAACTTGTCTATACTGTATCTAAACTGCAATTGCATAATTAGTGAAAATGCTATCAGCATAACCGTCCGTCCGTCAGCCGTTATAATTCAATTTAGAAATGCAGCGCTGCGGAAATTAGCTCAACAAAACGATCGCTGACTCAACTGGGTAGCAAAAGCTGAACACGATGACTGTGACGAATTCTTAATACCCTCGCTCATCAAATCATGGGCCAACTGGTGAAGGCAATCAATGTAGAGCTCAAACGGTAAGAACTAGAAGGCTGCAAATTTAAACTTAATTCAATTTATACAAGCTTAGACGGCGTCTTGCAAAATTCGACCTTCAAGTTTGTTTTAAGTTTCTCCTTAGAATAAAATACTTCAATATCCCACATTGTGCATTCAGTATTGTCTTATAAATCCTGATTAAATTTTGTTAAAATCAAATACAACTGATAAGTGGTAGATTTATTATATTACGCTTGAGTTAAATTAATTCAATGCTATTTAAAACTGGCATTAAGTCTAATTTTCGATCAATCATTCCCATCTCACACCTAAGATATACTTTTCTGACTGATTGAATACTGAAACTTTTGAATGTGATTCAATTAACTTAGGTGGACAGATAACATAGTCATTATTCAAAAATGTTACACAATTCATAACAAATCATGATGCACTCATAACAGTTGTCTTCCATAATTGAAAACGTCATAATACGATCTCAATATGTTTGCAGCTCGTAGGCGGATCGATGGCATTATTAGCAGGGACTGAAAATAATGATTATTTGTTTTTTTTTTAAATAAAAAAATCAGATACTTATAAAAGACCTAGAAAATAATGGTTTGCACCAAAATGTTTATTTTGTTACAATCTCTGCATTTCCACCATGATTTTTATTTTTATGATTTTTACTTTTTTACTTAATGGTAATCATTATTTTTGAGTAATTTTATAAAACTCAAAAATAATCATTATAAATGAGTTTTATTTTTTTCGCTTAAAATAAAACTCAAAAGTAATTAACGGCTTCTGTGTTATGATTTTTACCAATATTACTTTATATCCCTATAAAGGGACACCATAGCTACCTCTCTTTTAGGTATATAAAGTAATATTGGTAAAAATCATAACACAGAAGCCGTTAATTACTTTTGAGTTTTATTTTAAGCGAAAAAAATAAAACTCATTTATAATGATTATTTTTGAGTTTTATAAAATTACTCAAAAATAATGATTACCATTAAGAAAAAAAATTAAAAATTAAAATATAATCATTAAAATGTAATTTTTATAATATAACTTATAATGATTACGGTCCCTGATTATTAGTCAATATTGTGTGTCAGTTGGACAATGACCGCATCGCAATGAATGGAGTCTGCACTTCTAAATCAGGTACATGAGATGTAGTTCAGCTGTGACGATCATTAGCTAGCGTATCTTAAAGATACGATTGTATCTGATCAAAGCAAGGCTACAGTTGCCTGCCAAATGTACGCATTGAGCTTTATATTTTAGTTTTTTTGTTTCTGTTGTTTCTATTGCCTGATATTAATTGTTGACTTCCCATTTTCGTCGCATCCGCCGCATGTGGCGAAATTGTTTAGATTTTATTTATGCGCTTTTTGTTGTTGTGGCTTTTTTGTATGATTCTGCATTGAGGCAAGCGAAGCACTCACAAACACTCGCACAACACCCGCACACACACTCACTCAGCGTGTTAATGATCTGCTCTGTTGCGCCGCATAATAAATAGGAGAAAAAGTCGAAAGAAATAAAAAAGTGGCACAACAATAAGGTTTAGTCTGGGCGCGGCATTACTTTGACGATCATTCACAATTTAATAATTAACATTACTTTTAATCATTAACTATAAACATAATCATTGGTAATTTTTATAATTTTATATTACCAAAATAAATCTTATTTGTACAATTCGTATAAACTAATATGAAATTCAAAAATTTGTAACTGACCTTTGTATACTAAAAGGCATTACATAGGAACATTGAAAAAATAATGAAAAAGAAATTGGTGTACTACGAGATTAAATAAAACAAATTTAAGTAAAATTTATAAAACTGTGTATTTCAACAAATAAAAAAATTCAAATAATAAAATTCCTGAAGTCTTGTTTTATTTTTGAGCTTAAGCTCAAGAGAATCGGCTATCACAAATATTGTACACTTAGGGAGAAAAAAAATCAATTAAATATATTTGCATTTCAATGAATAAGCATAAATAAGATATAAGAAGACTGTGTCAAGTTTATTCTGCGACTCAAGCATTGAAATCACATAAAAGGCACATGATCTTTGCAGCACGTACATAAAGTAAGATATAAAAAAAAAAAACAGAAAAACTAACAAAATTCGTTCAAGTTCCAGGGAATATCATCAAATGTTGATTTCATTCGATGCAGCAATTTCCATTCTCATGCATAAATATTTAGGTAGTTTGGCAAATGACGCCGTCGCGACGGAATGATCTGATTTCTTTAGCTTTGAAGGGAAGGCAATGACTATGAGGTTGAGGATGAAGAGGCTAGAGTAGCCTTTGTCTGAATAATGGTGGCTCATCTCGCCTGGTCGGCAAAGTGTCTATTTGTCTGTCTGGATTCATGTGAGTGGGTTGTTTTGTTTATTTGTGCAAAGTCTTTGGCAAAAGTCGTTCTAGCAACAGAGCCACAGTCGCGTCTATTTTTTTGTTTTAATTTGTTTGTGTTGTTGTTTATTTTTTTGCGAAATGCTGAAATCGTAAAACTTGAAATCCAAATCCAAATTCATTTGGCGGAGTTGCGCAACCGTGTCAAACTATGCGACGATCGGATAATCAGATGGCGCGTTTGATAAAGTCGCAACCAATTAAAAACCAAAATTATAATGAACTTATTTAGCGAATTGCAGAAGAATGTAAATGCCTCATTAGCAGCTTTGCTGATAAACGATAAACGCATTGCATCGTTGCATAAAATACACAAGAAACGAGTAGTACAAGAACAATACAAGATCCTGGCACATGTCCAGAAAACATACCAAATGTAAATCAAGCCCAAAAGTCACTTAAGTAGCTCCACTCAACAACCTGTTGCCTGTTTGGCTGCCTCATGCCACAAAAGTGCCCGGGCAGGTCGTCACTTATGGGCCAGACATTATCATCATGCTCATCAGCAGCAGCAGAGGCAACAGTTTCCATTTCCATGCCGTCCTCTCACCCAATCCAACCACGAGCACGATATATGTATGAGCAAGGAAAATGCTACACATTTTGGCTGGCAAATCACGCAAATGAAATGCACAAAATGTGCGCCATTTATATCATGCAGACGACGACCTGCCTGTCCACTCCCCTCTTCCTTCCCCTTGACGTGTGGCAGACTGCCTAGGAGGAACTTTGGCAAAAAATATGAGGCAAAAAATATGAGCCAACAGGCCACAGGCAAACCGCAAAAGACATTGCACAAGCTGCACGAGTTGCTGGCTGGCAGCTAAGACAGTCACAACCCACCGAACGATTCTCCCTCCTCCCTGCCATTTCTCGCTGCTCCCTGCCCCATACTACGGCTACACTCAATTGCGCGCTAATTCAGCGCAGCTAGCACTTAATAATTTCTTTTCATAATTGAGTAAAGAAAAAAAAAAATAAAAAATAAGGAAAAATAGTGACAGAAAGCTAACGGTGCGTCGCAATCACCGCAGCCTGGGTGTGATAGAGATGTCAAGATATGACACTAGGGAACCATCTGACTAGTCGGCCAGTGAGAGGGCATCCAATGTTTAGCAACTGCTACGGGGCGAGGGTTGCGTGAGTAGTTCGTGTAATGTAAATGTAAGAACCGTTAAACCATTATCCTAATTAAATTATTATCGTCAACTATTTTATATGGATTAGCAATATATGAAGCATAAAAAAAAATTAAATTTGTTTATAAAAGTGGTTCTTATACTAAGTAATGAATGCAAAAATTTTCATAAAGAAACGACAACGCTTTAATCATAAAACCTCGGTTGGTTAATTAAAAAAGAAAAGAAAAAAATGGTGTCAACTAAGCTGTGTGATAATTTCAGCTTTCTAGCTTTAACCGTTTGGCCTACACGCTGATACGTCAGTCAGTCAGGACAAAGAATATATAGATATATAACTTGGGGAATTAACTGAAAGCGAATTTAACCAAATCTGTATAAAAAAAAACGAATATAGCAAAAGGTTTTCCAAATTTTTTCTTCTTCTTTCAAGTGGAGGTCGAAAAAATTTAATTATAAAGGTCGACTACTTTCATCCTTTTTATAAAATATCGTTTAAATTAATTACTACTTAAATAAAGAAAGAATTTCTTTAAAATTTCTCTTTTATTTTTACTTTATAAACTCGCAAACCCTTCTAATTAAATTACAAAATAAAGTTAATTTAATTTTTCTATTTATATTTTTCTTAAATAAAGAAATGCAATCCATATAGAAATAGTTTCAGTTTAAGCGTTTTAGTATTGTAAACATTTTGAAGTAAATTCTTGAGCTAACCATGCAAAGGCAATGTAAATTGCCCACACTTTCTGACTTGGACCGCCCAACGTTGATTGAGCTGAAATGCATTCATAGAGCAGCTACGAAAAGAGATTTATGAGGTTGATGGGGTGAGGTGAGGGATGGAGGTTCCAAGAGATGGTTGCTGGGGAAATGTCTGCAGGGACTGAAAGGGCCTGACATGTCTGATTTAAGTCACCATGAAAATGCTTTGAAGATGCAAACGCACTAAAAATGCAAGGTGCGCAAATTAGTTGCGGAGCGGCTACTTGACAGTAATTGCCACAAGGGGCCCACTTGAGGGGACAAAAGCCTGTTGAATACGAAATAGAAAACCATTGATCAATAGCTCGTAGATAAGAAGAGGGAACTTGACCACACGATGGACGACGTTAATGGAAAAACAGATACAGCAAATTTGCTGGCTATTAATTTCCAATTGTGTTGGGCCCATTGATGACACTTTGAGCAGCTACCAAAAGCCGACAACTTAATTGGCTTAGAGGTTGCCGGGCAACAACAGTTACAAAGGACACACACATACATACATACATATATATATATAGAGTTACAAAGGCAGCTTAACACGCATTACGAAACCATAATACGTTAGGCGATTAATCAACTGCCTAAACAGCTGGTTTGGGCCAACTTGGACTCTTTAACTAATTTATAAGATTTTTATCAGGGCTGCGTTGCGCTTGACCCTCGAGTCACCCACTCAACGGGCGTGATAATTGCACTATAAAAATTCGCAACTGGGAAAATAAATTAGCAGCAGTTTTTTTTCTGCTTTTATTATTTTGTTTGCTTTTTTTTGTGCCTCTCTTGCTGCGATGAAATAAATCTCAATTAATATGAAAATCGATTACGTTGTGCATTAATTATTTAAAAGGACGAGGCAAATGAACAGGAAGTTGTTGCCATTCATTCGATTCCCTTGGGGTAGCGTATAAATTAACGACAGTAGCTGCAAATTGTTGACTTACGTTTTCTTTCTCGTCGAAGTGCAAACTTACCTGCAAAATAAAATAGAGAGAAAATTGTCAATAAATTTAATTAGCTAATATAAATATTATAAGGAAAATCGATATGTTTAAGTATGTGAGTGCGTTGAATGAGTATAATTTATGCGCTGCAAATTGAATTCCGATTTTAAATCTTTCAAAAGAGAATACATAAATCACAATAACAATTAAATTTCAATGTGAAAGAGACCACAAAACTTTTATTTATTAGTGTCAAAAAGGCCAACAAAAGGAAGGCATAAAGGAGCAGCTCGAAAGATCCTTAGATTGAAATTTGATTCTGTTCGAGCATATCGTATCACGTCCTCAAATACAATATTCTAGCGTGTCTTGAGTCACATTTATCATGGCAATTCACTCAGCCAACCAGAGAGCACATGAGTGAGTAACAATGGTAGCAAGTTGTGGACACAGCATGTGGCCATTGTGCGTAACGCTTAAGTCGCTTTTGTCCTGCAGGAAATCTCATAAGTCATTTCTCCAAGTCAAATAATTCATAATCGATTCGCAGAAGCAACTTCCCCAGACTACTACGAGTATGTCCATGGCAACTTGGAGCTGCTGTTTGCGCTGGGCAAACACACAATACGCGGGAGTGCCGCGGGACTAGTTCGTTAGGCCGGCAGACCCACTAAAGTTGGTCCAACATTTACCTATGAAAATCAAAGTGAGCTCTGGGATGCGAGCGTACAGCACAAGGCAAACAAAATACGCTCCTTGAATTTCTATTACGAGTAAGCCAACTAACTCAAAAGTAATTGCTAGCACACTTCTACCCTCTTCTACGAACTTTGCTCTCTCCACGGCGTTGTAACAGTAACACACAGCTGAGTTTAGCTCTTGGCTCTGGTCATCAATATGTGCGCGTTAATGGATGCCTAAATAAATGATAACTTCAAATTACGATTGCTGGAGTAGCAGGAGCAACAGCAACAGCAGCACGTACTGCTAAATACATTCCGCTTCGCTGCAGTTGAGTCAAAATATTTCCACGTGTTCTCACTGGGCTGCAAGTTGATTCAACTTACGGAGTACTCAGTTATTCTGCAATACCCCCTAATTATTTTGAAAAACTGGAGTATCATTTCGCATCAAAACTGCTTTCTAGACTAAACCACAGTCGAGCTTCCCTGACTCGAAAAGTTTGAAATATACAGGCATGCCACATAAATCTCTTTCACTTGAGTTTCACGTCAATTTCATTTCTCCGTGCCACAGTCTCAATCACCTGCACAATTTTTGGTGAAACGAAATCATCGCTCAATTCACTGGCGTCCGATGCCATGAGAATAATGTCACATTTTTTTGTCCGAATTTCAAAATTAAGAGTTGTCAAGTAACTTTTATTATTTGTCGCGCCAATAACTTTTAAATTTTTTTAGGCTATACAATATCAATTATTAAATAAATAAATTAAATAATATTAATTAAAGAAGAAATAAAATAAAAACCTACTTTTCAGCAATAATAAACTTACAAAAATTGCTAAACAAACCCTTGGGAAATTTAATCTGAGAAGGGGCCAACCCTTAGCAGCCTAGTACGAAAAGGTTGATGAACATGCTTAAAAACCTAAATCACACGAATTTCTGTGGCACGGAGAAATTTTCGAAGTGGAATTGCTTTTTTCTGAAATCACTTTCACTAGTGTTTTTTGTGGCATGCCTGATAGAGACTTCGACTTGCGGAAGTCTTTTTGTTAAGTTTAATTTAGTTCGATTTTAAGAGAATTCGAGCTAGAGACGTTCGAGTTATGGATGTTGAACTGTATATTAAATAACACAAATTAATGCCATGTATCGGAAAATATTCTCAATTTTTTTTACTCATTTAATTGTTAAGAAAACTTTTGGTAAACATTTAAGTGTTGCGTTTGATTTTTGTTTTTTTTTTGATAAATATTTTATTTCTATTTTTTTAACTCGTCTTGACAATATTCTACGCATTAGTCTTTTAACGATACCGATATATTTTAATATTAACTGCGATATTTATATATAAATATGTCAAGATTGATACTTTTTTGCTGTATCCAATTCGAGCTTTCCTCTTTTGTCTGTCGTGGACCAACAGGGTATCTCCATGTCGAGCAGACAACTTGAGCCCTCTCTTTCTTTCACTTGCATGTTGATGGTGGGTTGACTAGGTTTTTGGGTACACTCTGGTTTTTAGTTTTTCCATTTTGTTATGCCAACCGTTAGTCGAGAAGGTGGAGCAAGTTTACGCTCTGCGGTTAGGTGAGTATGTGTTGCATGAGTCTGGGTGTTGTGTGTGTGTGTGTGTGTGTGTGTAGCGGAAGCAGATCATTAATTTTTAATTTTAACATTTTGTTATACACTTAAGCGAATATCCTGAGCACTCGTGCTATCCCAATGTTATGGGCAATCAAATGAAAAATGCATTGATGTGCAAGCTTTGGCTAAGAAGAATAAACAAAAACTAAATATATCCGAAGAACACATTTATCTGTCTATAGACGCTACAAAATTGGTTAATTATGGCGTTAAAATGCAATTAAATGTATCGACATGTGACGGCATTATTTCGAGTTCATCTGAGATGCATGCACAGGTCGCTTAGGTCGCACAGGTCGCTTAGGTCATTGGCAGTTGGGGGCAGGTCTTTAACAAGGTTAACACAGCGCTAAGCAGATGTCCCGTTAGGGGGCAGCTGGCGTGTTCACGTCGCAGCCTCAGTGCACTTGAGAAGCAATCGTTCAACGTGCTGCCAGCCAGCAACCAGCAACCTGCAACGAGCATCGCAGCGTTGCATACAAATTACTCTCAGCACATACACACAAAGGTAATGTGTTGGCATGCAGCTGTGTGTGTGTGTGTGTGTGTGTGTTCAATGTGGTTTAGCACACATAGAAATACTTGGATTGTGGCACGTGAGCTTTTGAAATGTGTAATGGACATTGCTTAATTCCATATTCTATGCCTTTTGGTTGCAACTTGATTTTATGCAACTCAGGCATCATCATAATAGCTCATTATGTTTGAGGGCAAACTTTGTTAGCAAAACCAAAAATTCATTAGCTAAAAGGCGGCAAACGAAAATTGAAGAGCACCACACCGAATAGAATGCCACCACTGAGAAAATTGTCTTTGGCGACACGCTAATTGATTGACTCAATTGCCGCAATTGATTTAGTCTATCCGCGGCTAATTGATGGCCACAACGTGCCAAGCACAAATACAATACAAGGACTACAAACAACAAATTTTCATTGTGTCTATTTTCAAATTTAAGCAACGAGACGACGTTCTGAACCACAGGTGAGTAATAGCATCAACATCATCATCATTATCAGCATCACCTCAACATGGTTTAATAGATCATTTCGAGCGCATCGATAACAATTAATTAATTAAGAATTTTACACATATATGTGTATGTTTCTATACATATCACCATATGATATATGTATATTTTCTCTATGCAAAGAAGAATGACGTTGCTCTTAAATTTCGCAGACCATATTTTTCATATATAAATATATATACACATAGTATATCTAAATCTGTGTCTCTTCTGTACAGCCTTTAAGAGGGCATTTTAATATTATCACCAAATTTGTAACCCAATATTCTAATCCAAGTTTCTCTGGACTTCTTAAAACAAACTAATTTATTATTTTAATATAGTTTAAGTTATGGCATAAAAAAATATATGTGGAGCAAAAATTTCCTTGGCCAAATACACATGCTGCTCACTTACCTATAGTTAACTCTAGCAGAAAAAGTGTATAATAGAAGTAGAGCAAAGTAAGCCAAGTTTATTTTATGCCTGAATTGGGTTTAAATATTATAAAGACTGCCAAAATGATCAATCGATAGTTAAGTTTACCATTTCTTAGCATATATCTGCTATAAAAAATGCCATTAAGAGTATTTAATCGTCGGCCGACTAATATTGTACGTTTGTTTTGCTTATTTCTCTTTCTGTTCTTTCTTTTTTGTTTTTGTTTGAAAATTTGTACGTTGCGGTTTATTTTTGGGCGCCGAAAAGAAGTGCATAACTTGGCCACGCTCCAACGACCCACGCAAATAAAGAAATGCCGCTGTGAAAATGTTATATTGTCTGGGCGTAAAATATTAAAAACCCATTTTTTATGAGCGCCAAGTGGTCAAGTTTACAAATAACACAAATGCAAATATTAAATAAAATATATTTATCCACATATACATATATTAATAAAAGCAAAGAGTTGCATTTTCATTTGAAGTGAGCATATCTATTTATTTTGGGTATTTCTCTCTGTCTCTCTGTCAATTTTTAAAGCTCACAAATGGCAAAACTAGCACATGAGAAACGGCGCCTCTATATTAAACGTGAACATATAGTCAATTTATATAGTTGTCGCATAAATCTTGGGTCGGATTAAACGGTATCACGGCGCTTTAATGTGGCAAATTGTAGTGCGGCCATTCACAAAAACTATAATTATGCACAAATTAAAATATATTTTAACTTCTGCCTACATTGTTTATTCGAAAAATTCTTTAACGTTGTTTCCGGTTATTTATAAAAATAAAATTGACCAAAAACTTCAAAAGACATTGCACAAAGCGTGCAAAACATAAATAAATGTATGAAAATGTGCTATAAATCTTAAACAGGGCATTCAAGCGTTTTGTATAAATATTTTTTAATTATTATTTTTAGTTGGAAATGATAACCTAGTGGCACTCAAATTTAATTGATTTTTATTAAGTAAGATTTATATATAATTTTTTTACAAGTCATTTTTCATATTCAGAGTAGTTTTGCGTCAAAAATTAGTCCGAAAGATTAACAGTCTAATCGGGAGATAATTTATTAGGTAAAATACCGTTCTTACACTAAAATTGTAATCCCATGTCTTTGGCATAATTTAATAAATAAACCATTACCCAATTGTGCAGTAAAGCATACACAACAACTAATAAAAGTTGCATTAGAAATGAATCCTGGTCGTAAAAGCAGCAAATACACATTAAAATGCAAGATACTGACGAAAAGCTGCCACATTAATTGGGCACATTTCTGACCAAGGAGAACATGAATTATATTCGAATGGCATGCAAAGGCCGAAAGAACACGGCACAGAACACAGAGCGTCTACAAAACATAAATTCATAATTTTTCATTAGCGCTTAGATGCGTCTACAAGGAGGGCAGGAAAGGGGAGTGAGGCCCATTAAAACGTCGCCAACTATTGACTTATGACCAACAAGAGGCAGAGGCAACGCCAACAAAGCGTCGTCTAATTATAAGCAGCCATGTCCAGCACGACTAGAAAAACAGGAAGAACTTACAAAGCGCGAACATGAAAATGAAATAAAACGTAAATATTATTTTTAGCCCGAAGAAGATGGGAATCGACCACGCATTGCAAAGACAAGAGGAAAAACTTTCCACCAATACGAAAGATGCTTTTGGTGGTTTACTTCTTCTGCGGAAATGTGGCAGATGCACAAGCTACAAGTTACATTTAATGTCTTGTTTATGGACTTAGAAGCGGAGGCGGCTTAATGAACACGCGTCGTATACGTAATGGCTACAAATTGAAACATTATTCACTGCTCATTTACTAACTAAAGAAATGCAATCCGAATATATAGATATTTCGATATTTATTTATCTTTGGTTTTGCTGCAAATTTGCAATTCAATTGCAACTGAATATCGAATCAAATAAAATAAATTTAAATGTAAGGCAACCATGACAGATCACTCGCTCTCACATGCTTTCCATTGAAATAGCAAATGCCAAATGGCATGAAAAATATTCAGGAAATTGAAGCAACACCAACAACAATGCCAGAAACCTCGCATTGTATGTCGACAGACCGAAAAAAAATAAATTATGTATTTATATGCTCGGCATTCTAAAAGTTTTGTGTACAGTTTGTCTTTCGATTGTCAAAGTCTTTTAGCCAATTGCAGCTCAAATGGTCCACTCAAAGTTCAAGTTGGAGAAGCGTAAGTTAGGCTGCTCTTAAAACTACTTAGGAAAAAGATAGATTCAATTTTAAAAGTTAACACTTACAGCTTGGTTCATGCTAAGAACTTTCTTTCTTTTACTTTTTGCCCCAATACCAACATAAACTTACCTAAAATGAAAGAAAAAAACAAAAATCAAAATATTGCTTTGTCTGACTTATAGATATCCTTAAACTAAAAATACTCTTACACACACATCATGCAAGCTTTTGTTATGTTAAAAGTTTATTTATGCTTCTGTTGCTGTTCGTGTTATAGATTCTTGGACACGTAAACAAACAAAAAGAGTTGAAACGCCACAAGAAAACAAGCGGAAATCGACAGACTAATGAATAAGAACTGAAAGTAAATAGATTATAGATAAAAAATACGATACATGCACGGAAATATTTATTTAAATGTGAGTCAAAACAAATAAAAGTTTATAGATTGGTTAATAGACAAGAAAATAATACAATAGATGAGAGATTAAAATAAAAACAACAGGAAAAAATTCAATCAGTTAAAATATATCATTAAATTAAAGACATTACAGGGTCAGATCGCTTTTACTGTTCAGATGAAAATATGAATATAAAAATGAAAACTCGTTAAGAAAAGATATCTTTTAAATCAGTTTCAATCCTGATTTCGAATTCTAAATTATATTCTCTAAGCTATAAAGTACAATTTAATTAAATATCAAACAATTTATTCACACCAATTTGTAGTTGAAAGATCAGAAGAACAACAGGGTGAAATTCAATTAGATAACATACATCATTGTAATGAAGATCAAAACAGATCGCTTTGACTGTTCAAATGAAAATATGATTATGAAAATTTCAATTTCAAACTGATTTCGAAGTCTTAATTACATTATCTAAGCTATGAATCACAAACAATTAAAATATCAAACAATTTATTAACACCAATTTATAGTTGCTCCCTCCCTCGCTCCCAACCCATGTAGAGGAGCCATTTAATAGTGTGTGAAAATTAAAATGCCGTTTACATTAGAAACTTACACACACCTAAAATGTAGCATGATTTGAGAATGTGTGGGGATTGCTTACAAAGTGGTGATACTGTTGTTGTTTTTGTTGATATTGCGTTGTTATTGTTGTTGCTCTTGCTGTGGTTGTTGTCATGACGGTATCGTCGCTAATAAACCGCTTATCTAATTTGTTATAACTTTGTTGTTATTTACCTATTGTGGGCCCGACAAACAAAAGCGCAAACACAAAAGCTTTAGAAAGCCCACACACACTCTTACACACGCACACACTATGCAGCGCGGTTATCTAAAATCGTTATATGGCATGTTAAAAATCTCTGTAAATTGTTATTGATTTTTACGGCAGCCAAGATTTAATGAGCGCCATACACACACTCGACAACAACAACAACCGCAGCAACAACAACAACCACAGCAACAACAACAAATGGAACAGAAACAACAAACAGAGCAAACGAAAAATCCAAATAAAATGCAGTTTATTTGTGAAATTGATAAAAATTTATAACGCTGCCCTCAAGTGGGCTTCGGCTTCTAAATTTACACCCAGTAGCTGTAGATTCAAAAGGGTATAATCAACACATTCTAAAACTTACTCTAGTGAGCATCGACCTTGACTTATTTTACTCTCTAACTGGAAATAAGAATTATGAACTTGGTAAAGTTATACCCACAGTTATTCACAGTGATCATCGAGCTCTTTCCGTTACTCCCATAAAAATGAATGTAGTTATTTTGTCGTCGATGAGCGAACAACGAGTGGTTCTTCAGTAGACCAGAGTTTTCGTTGAGTGTAGATTGAAATTGAAAACGGTAAAATAATTTTGACAAATAGTTCAATTGTTGTAGCATATATGGGCTAATCCAGCTTTGCGCACCTAACATTTGCACGCATATTTTAAACTGTTACAGCTCGTTTTCAGTTTGGTACATTTTAATTAATTTTAAACCCTTTTTTAAGATAAAAACGGTACAATTTATAAAAAAAAATAAGGTTTCTTAAAGTTCCATCGCGGCATTTGAGCATTTATTAGCGAATTTTTTCATAAAAAAGAAGAAAAACCCAAATAGAAGTACCAAATAAAATTAAATAAATTAATTTAAAATTAAGTGGAATATATTATTTTATACTATTATATATATATGACCATATCAATCCAAAAAAAAGAATGATAAGTAGTCTCGTTAAATAAAAATCTTAATTTTTGTCTATTGCGGACGTTACGCACAGTGTACCTATTTTTGCTTTAATTTATAAAAAATTTATTAAAAATCTTTCCGAAATGGTTTTTATCTTAAATAAAAAAAGATAAAACAAAGTTTAAGATTTGCTAAGCGTTAAGTACTCAGACGACTGTTTTGCCCACTTTTGAACCATGGAAAATACGCTTTTTTTAAGCTCTGCTTTGTTTATCTAATAGATTTTGATTAATCCCTAAAAAAGACCATGCTATATTTTATTCCAACTATTAATTTTATGAATAACCATTGCAATTTATTGAAAGCTTAAGTTATTGCAGCTCTAGTGTAGGGTATCTCTTAGTTGAACTCTTATTCGCTGAATGTAAATGTACAAACATATGAACAGCTTTATGAATTAACTGATGTCATCAGATCTTTCTGTAGTTGTTAGACCGGCAACAGCAGCGTCAGTTCATTGTCTGCTGAAGAGCAGAGCACTTCAAACAACAAAAGCAGCAACAATAGGAGCGACAACAACAACAACTACAAGACAAATAATGAACTGTGCACTCTCAACAACTCACATGCGCCTGAAATGTTAGAAAATATTTATCTTTTGCACGCTTAGCTAAATCTTTGCGCCTATTTGAGACAACTTTTGCATACTTGATTTACATGGCAATTACCACGCGCCCTAAGAGCGTTGACACTTGGCTGTCATAGTCAGATCGGTTCCTCTTGGAACCGAGAGAGGAGGGAGATCGGTGCAAAAAAGGGACCATCGAAAATAGAAGACGAACTTAACAACGAGGCAAGAGTCAGACAGCCAGATAAGCAGATACTTAGCCATCTAAACACTAAGTATGATATGCATGCGTTTTAACAAATGGCCAAAATTGTCCACCATTTGATGTGGTTTGGTTTGGCTTCTGTTGGCAAAATGCCCAAAAACAACCAACTGACTCGTATTTATTCGGTACGAAATAAAATCCAAATAAGAAATATTTTTAAAATAAAAAATTTGAATTATTTCGCAAAACATGTGTTGGCTGTAGATGCGCTTCATGTTTGGCAATCCGTCAGATACGCGTGCTGCTGCCGTTGCTCTGAAAGATTTCAATCTTTCAAGCACCACGTGTTGCTTCGTAAGTCGTCGAGAATCAATACAAAAACTATTCGAAAGACCGAATTGTTATTGCATATCTCAACTGTTTGGTTAGTATTTATTTATTTTATAGTTATTTAAAATTGAAATCAAATTGCAGATTAAAATAAATAAATGGCAAAGTGCCCACAACTGTGGCACATACTGGGAAAATAAGCTGACAAATAGCAATCAATTTGATTTCACAATAATTCTTGTCAGGTGCCGTCTGTTTGATGGGTTGTTAAGGCAGAAAAGAAAACTAAATCAGAATTAAATCACAGTTTAAACTTTTTATTAAGTATTTATGTTTATAAAAGCAAACATTGAATATTCCAATCAATACAGTACTTTAATAATTAATTTCAGTAAGAGGGATCATATTTTTCTGATTGATTTCTACCTAGCAGAAATCAAAAACATGAGTGAATGGAAAATTCTCAGATACACTATTTTGGGATGCAGTATTCTTAAACAGATTAAGTTTTTATTTTACATCTTTAGTATGCACATACATAATTTTAGCTTTCCTTAGCTTCCTTTGAAATATATTGTTGAAAATTATTAATATTTTTTAATTGTTTTAAATTAATAATCAAAACGAAATAGTTAGTTAGCATCATTTAATATCAAGCAAACGTCCAAGTCATTTAGTGTCCGATTCTGATTTAAACCATGAATAATCACAGGCCTTACACGTGTAGAAACTGCAGTACTTACAGATAAATACCCCAAAGGTCTAAAATTCCTCAAGTGTCAACAGGTTAACACTCATATACACACACACTCATCAAACTACACACAGACATAGACCGTAGCTTGGTTTGCTTGCATAGCCCACATCATAAGTAGACTGCAAAATAAACAGCAGGCATGCATATTTACAATGCTAGAGTGCACAGTGAAATATCTTGGATGCTCTTGTCACTTGCCGCATGCCACATGCCAGCAGAAGACACATAGAGCGGTAATATCGGCCAGTCTGAGTTGGAGCAGCCAGTGCTTGACCAAAAAAGGCACTGCATTATGCCAAAGTAACTTTAACTTAATTTAAAAGAGCCACTGACGGAAAAATGAAGATAGTGAAACAAAAACAGAGAGGGAGAGAAAGAGTGGCAAAGAGTGAAGCGTAAAAATCTCGGGTAAAGATTGAATTCACTGCACAAAAGAAACAAATTCCAGTCCGGACGGCAAACAGTCCAAAGAATGCACAAGGAAATGCTCAACACTGGCGCAAGTGGTGGAAATCCTCGGAAAATCCACGTGACGACGGCCGCACCAAAAACAAATGTGGGTCGCAAGCGCAAAGTGCAACAACTCGGACGCATACAAAAGCAGATAGCATGGGAGGAGATAAGGGAATAGAGGAGAGAGTGGAATGGAGGCACCGACAGATGGTGAAAAGATGCAACTGAAAGATATGCACGCAGAGTATGCAACACAGCGACACCGCACGCGTCGAAAAATTCGGAAAAACAAAGAAGAAAACTAAACCAGATTTTGTTTTCCTTTTTGTTTTTTGGCACTTGCCGTTTGGCTGGAACTTAAGAAGCTGCCCCTCTTTCTTGGCTGCCGTCGTTGTTGTCTTTGTGGTCTCTACTTGACTTGGTGTTTGCACAGCTTAAGTGAAATTTAATGATATTTTTACAGGCCAACAACGGGGGGTTTGGCAACAGGTGGCATTGGCCAACTCTCATTTCGCGCTTCCTGCTGCTAATTTGTTAAATTGATCAACTAATTTTATTGTGCAGCCAAGATATTGAAGCCGCTGTCTGCCAGACCAATGTATTTCTTTGCCAGTTAGCAGCAAAACTTATGCAAGTCAAACTAGTGGACGGTGCTACAGTCGAGCATACTCGACTGTCGGAGACCCCGTACTTACTATGGAAAAAAAGTTTTTCATACTAAGACCTAATTTTTGACTGATCGTTCCTTTGGTAGCTATATGATACAGTGATACGATGCCAATCAAATTTGGTCAGGATGTATATGATCATCCTATATGCATATACTGTCAGTTTGGTTGAGATATCTCCAACAACAGAAAGGTTTTTCATACTAAGACTTGATTTTCTACTGATCATTCCTTTGGCAGCTATATGATATAGTGGTCCGATTCCAATCAAATTTGGTCAGGATGTATATGATCATCCCATATGCATATACTGTCAGTTTGGTTGAGATATCTCCAACAACAGAAAGGTTTTTCATACTAAGACTTGATTTTCTACTGATCATTCCTTTGGCAGCTATATGATATAGTGGTCCGATTCCAACCAAATTTGGTCAGGATGTATGGGACCACTATACATGCATATTCTGTCAGTTTGGTTGAAATATCTCAAACATACTAAGACTTGATTTTCAACTGATTGTTCCTATGGGAGCTATATGATATAGTGGTCCGATCCAAAATCTAAAACAAACTCAATCTGCTTGCAATATAGACGAACCTACATACCAAGTCTGGAGTCTATAGCTCTTATAGTCTCTGAGATCTAGGCGCTCTTACAGACGGACAGACGGACATGGCTATATCGACTCGGCTGTTGATGCTGATTAAGAATATATATACTTTATGGGGTCTGCCACGCCTCCTTCTGCCTGTTACGCACTTTTTTTTTTTGTGACAAAGTTAATAGACCCCTTCACTTTTTTAAAGTACGGGTCTAAAAAGAATCATAAAGTGAACATTCTCACAGTTACACTCGCAGAAATAAACAAGAATTTTGCAGTTTGTGTCATTTAAAAAAGATTCGAAATTTTTTCTGCAAACATATAAAATCTTCTGATCTTAAATAAATTCCAACATAGTACATACAACATTTACTTTTGTCTGTTTTTCGTTTAAAATAACTAAGTATGATGTACTAATCCGATCGTTAGCCGGATCCCATTTTTAAATAATTTTTAAATATAAAAAGAAAGCATTACATATATTAACATTTTATTTTATTGTGCAATTCATTTGATACTTCATTTAAAAAAGCGTATTATAAAATAAGATGCTTAAAATAAACTAACATAAACATGTCAAGATCACACTATATTTCAACAATTTACTAATATTTTTTATAAGAAGTCATTCTACTATTATAAAAGTCATTCTTTTGCTCGAGTGTACTAAATACTCTTATATTAAAAAGAGTGAATCTGCGCTCATTGAACGTGGGTGCTGCTAATGAGTTGTACTAGAAGAAATAACCAGTCAGATGCTGATGATGATCAGCGCCCACACTACAGAAGCATCATTTATTGCGACTAAAGGCTAGTGAAATAAACTTTCAGTCTAATAAAATAACAAATAATCAAGCAGATATTAAAGACGACACTCTCTTTAGGGTACAATTGAGTAATCCATTTCTATCTGTTTCATTTTGGATATAACGGAAATATGTTTAATGTGCGAATGCACTTAAAAATGCTGTTCTCGCTTTAAATGACTTCAAGTTTGTATTTAGTTGTCCAAGAGTGAAACAAAAAATTGTGTCATACTCGTATTCTCGACAGCAGTGCGAGGGGAATGTGGAACGGCACTGGGACTTTCAAGTAGTCAGATACATATATATATGTATGTAGTATTTGTGTAAATGTGCACATGACGACTGCTTGAATAAAAGAAATGAGAGTCGCGTGGGATCATTGTGGTCTCTGCTCTCCCCCTTGTCGCTCTACACCATATTAGACACTGGCCCAAAACAAGCTGACCTGTCATTTGTCGAGCTGGTGAGTTGGCGAGCTTTCAAGCGATCCAAGTAACAAGCTTATTTATCTAAGCTTTGAGTTTGTTTATGTTTTTGTATTTCGTGCAGTCGCCGCTTCAATTATATTTTTCCAGTGCATGGCTATAAAAATAACGGGTCAGCTTTCGCAAGAATTTAACAAAAACACTAACACAGGAATAATAAAAGCAACAAACAATTAGTAAATAATTTTATTGTTTGGATTGGTTTCATTTGTTTTGAAATGCAAGCGAGACGTTTCTCGTAATTTGAGCAGCTAAATGGAATAACAAAAACAAATCAAAGTCCCCTTTCGTCGGTATAATTTTTTAGAAATGTATCTCAAAATTGTTGAAAAAAGATTTGATGGATCAATTTGAAATTAATGTGAAAAAGCACATCTGATAATAAACACTGTGTCTATTTAAACATGTGCTCAACGAATTTACCTATAAACAAATGTTAGTTAAATTGCGTTTACTATTTTTTTTTTAGAATAATGTTTAGTCACAAAAATCTATTAGAATTTTTGTTAATTGAATAAAAAAAAAATTGTTATAATTTTTATATAATTGTTATAAACAAGCCTGTTATTAAATACACATCCGGCAATTCGCTCTCCCTTCCTTAGCATTTCAACCTCAAAAGTCCCTCAAACTGTCATTATACTATTTATTCTAGTCGCGACATCCGTAAGCCACAAGTAACTTAAGCAAGCCCCGCCAAAAAGTCAATTACAAATGCATTTCTGAAGACGCCATTGCAATTGGCAACAGCTGCTGCCTGATAAAACTACTAAACGCAAAGCCAAACTTTTATCCCCTCCTTTCCTATGATCATTATAATGATGATGTGCGTGTCTCTTGGATGCGCTTAGCGTGTTTAACTATTTGTTGAGATACGATGACAGCCACAGAGCCACCAGAACCACCAGAACCACAGGGCCGCCACAAAGTCACCCAGTTCGACATGCTAAGAAAATCTATTTAGCATGCAAAGGCGGTTACTGTTTGTAAGGAAAGAAAGAAAGAGGAACAGAGGAAGAGAATGAATGGCAAGGACAACATTAACATTAACTTCAACGTCAACGCACTTTACTTGGCCAAGACAATGCCAAAGCCAAGAACTGGAAAATAAAAATTTCATAAATGCCAGCATTCGTTGGAGTTGGTTGAAGTGGGGGCTGTTCACTTTTGACTTATTGTCAAAGTCAAATGCATGAATGAATTTATGGCGAATATATAAATGAGTTCTGTGTATATGTGTGTGTGCGTGTGTGAAATGGTAATGGAGATGGTATCTGGTATGGGGTAGACATCTGTTGCTAAATATTATAATAACAATAAAAGAAGTTTCGCTGCAGATTACTCACCCACTTTAGAGAAACCCACACATGTGAGCCGGCTTTGTTTCGCTGGCGCGTTCGTGTAGCAGCTTTCGTTGAATATTTAAAATGATGAATTTCTGTTTTTTCTTTTTCTTTGATTTTGTTTATCTCGCGATAAGAGAGAACTACTTATATGTATAATAAGTAATGTGAAGTAATTGCGCCATATACGAAATGAAATGAAATAAAACACGAGAAAAGAACACACACACAATATAACAGCCGAAATGTATTGAAAATTAACTTAACCAATTCTTTCGATATGCAAATTCAGCAAACTATGCATGTATGTATGGTATGTATATTGATACATATATAAGTGGTCATATAGCTCGATTGGTGTATTTATAGAGCAACCAGTTCGGCTGACACTGAAACAATTTCAATTTCACTTCTTGAAATTAACCAAATAATTGGCTAAGATTTTGACTTGAATTACTTTTCAAATTATTTGCTAAACGTTTTTCCTTTTTTTTATTTGAATTTTATTTATTTATATTTTTGGTATATTATGTATTTTGTGCGCTGTCGGCTTTTGTGAGGAGATAAACGACACTGCACACGACACACGAACGTGGTGGGATGAGGGGGCGGGCCTGTAAGAATCGAAAGAGAACAAAACAATTCCGATATAAGACAGCAAGTCGTATATATTTATTGTATTATTTAAAAATCATTATTTTCTTTTTAGGAAACTTTTGATACATGTAGTATAATACGTATGCAAGCAAAAGCGCAACTAGGCTCAATTAAAGAATTAAACAGAGACAGAGACAGAGAAGAAGAGACAGAGATAGAAGACAGAGAGAAGAAGAGAAAGAATAGACGTATGTGCGTGTGGGTGTATGGGCCAAAGAAAGACTTGCAAATTTTTACATTTAAATAGATTGGTTCCAAAATATATTCATATAATAAGTTGACAGAAGTATTAGCTGCGGAAAAGTTGGTGAAAATGCATTTTCAACGGAAAGAAAATGTGTGTGAAAGCCACAAATTTAAAGATACAAAAACGTTCGTTTTGAGTGTCAGAATAAGTAAGTGTGAATGTTTGTGTGTGTGTGTGTGTGTGTGAGTTGTAGCGTGGGCGATTGCACATTTAATGTGCTGAGAATGGGACGGAAAATATGCATACACAGTTATAAAGATAGATCTAATAATTTATTGTGAAAATGACATAAAAATTGCTGTATAAATGTTTAGGAAACATTTCAAAATAACAACCACAGAGATAGAGTGAGAGGGAGGCAGGAAGAGATAGACAGAGAGAGAGAATACTAGCGAGAATGAAAACAAAAGTTCACAGCACAACAAAAGCATAAAAAAGAAAAAATATATATAATAAATATATCTGTATGTATGCATTGTATTTGATGTGATGTATATAAACACAAATAGGTACAAGTTAATACACATACATATACATATACATATATTTATGTATGTGGGTGTGTATGTATGTCGGCAGACATATTGTAGTTTTTTTTGTTATTTATTAAATGTTGTTTTATTATTTGGTTTTTATGCAGTTTATTTGTTTGATCATCGCTTTTAATTTAGTGGTCGTGTGGTTTACAGTTGAGCGAATAGGCAAAAAAATTGAGTAAAAGTGTGTGAAAAAGTTAATTCAAAAAAGATAAATACAAATAAACAATATAAAACAATAGTTCCCAAAAGAATTATTTGTTTTGCTTTTAATTATGTGTATAATAGGTAATTAAAATATGTATAAGGACTAGAAGTCCATAGAAGTCGATTATAAATTCTTAGTTACATATTCTTGTTAATACTTTTTATTATTAACACAAATTGCAGAAAAAAAAACGGATAATAATTTTATTTATAAACGTTAAGTAAGGAAAATTCTTTTAATATTCATACTATTATATTAGAATACACTATATACACGCTTCACTCAAATAAATATAAATATTATAATTTAAATCAAACTGAAGTCAACATAATTTAAAAAATTGCAATTTTCTAGATTCTCTGCATTGATTTTCTTTACTTAAATTGTGTTAATTGCAGTTGTTGTAAATAATTTCGAGCATTATAACTACTTCGGAAATTTGACTTAACACGAAACAATATGAAATTATGAAAATAATGCTTATTTTACTAAAAGGTCTCCGAGGACCTATATTGAACTCATGACAATTGTACTATGTATAGAAATGTAGTACAAAAGATTCCGGCAAAAAGGGTTGTGAGTCTGAGTCAAAAATCACACGCTCTCTTGACATCCCCCTTCCTTCCAGCACAACCCAAGGAAAACCGACAACTGCAACCCTAATGACATATTCAGTCAAGTTTCGAGCACCCCTTTTGCCCTGGCAACAGAGTATTGTGAGACAAACGAACGTCTCCATCTCAGCCGATGGGAACAAGTAAAACAAATCAGAAAGGTAAAAAGAATATTGTTTGACCGAAACTATAATACCCTTTCTTGCAGTAAAAACATCATTATAAATATAGTAAGACATAACCACATATTTCAACTAAATGTTAAAAAATGTGTAGACTCTTAAAGTGCACAAAGTTAAGTTGAGATATAATGTTTGATTCAATGTATAAAATGTGTGTTCCCGATAGGAGCGTATCTTTCAGAATAGTCGCATGGATTTCCTCAAACAGCTGTCGCTTCGTTTTCTTATCAATCAAAAGCACTCACACACACACACATACGCAGCCATACACAAATTCCATGAGATATTTTAAAACCGGGGGCTTATGTTTGACATTTACGTGCGCGGTGATATAAACACGGCACGGGACCAATAATATAATTGTGTGAGTAAAACGGGGGCCATCAAAGGCTGACCAAGACATCAATGAAGAGCGTGAAGACCCGGCAATGTGTTTATTATTTTCAGATAATTCTACATAAACGGAGAGGGAGGATGAGGGGCCATAGCAAAAATCAGTCAGAATTAGCTAGCCACAAAATATTCCATAATTTGACAGGGCAAATCAACAGCATCAGAGGACACATATATTTGCATATTTCAACACCTCAACAAATTGGCTCATCAACGCCAAGTATTTAACACTTCCCTCACCTCAGCACAAGTTCCCTTTCCCCAAACATTCCCCCACTCAAAGTGATCGATCATGTCAAATATCAATAAATATTTATGCAGACAGATGCTCTGCATGTGTTTATTATTTCGTTCTTTTTAAAAATTTATCAGCGTGAGCTGATTAGCTTTTATGTTTAACGAGCGTTGCGTAGAGCCAACGAAAATAAAAAAAATATATACATAAATAGATATTTATAAAAATTTCAAAGTAAATTTTAAAGATACTTAAATAAAACTAAATATAGTTATATAGTTGGGGAAAAATTCACAATTGGTTCGAAAAATGATAGTCATTCCAAAATTAAATCTGCTTTTTTTTATTTTAAATTATATTAAAATTTACAAAATGGAAATATCATCAGACAATTAAAAATAGACAAATTCCCTAGGGACAACTGATCAGATCTATTATTATACTGAAAATATAGTAAATTTTCGTTGTTATCCAATTCATAAATTATTTTTGTTTAAATTTAAATTTCGTAATTATTAATTGTGGGTTTACAATCTAGATTCGCAGCGAAATTTCGAATTACAAAATGTTAAAATCTTTAAAGAGTCGACATTATAAGAATTAAAGAGTAACTTCTGTAAGAGAGCTATTTCATATATTTTTTTTCTATTTCCCCTCGTAATCAAGGCCTTAATTCAACCTCACTCTCATTATTCCCTTCGTCGTTTCCCGCTCTTTTCCTCTAACACGCAGTCATTAATTTTGATGGCCAAATACATGAACTCAACCGGTTTACAATTGACGAACAAGCAACAAGCCTACGAAGAGCAATTTATTTCAGACATTAGAGCCAAGTTCAAAGCGCCAAACAATAAAAAAAATAAAATAAAAACGAGGAAAATAATAAGAATGAACAACATTAATCATATACTGGCAACAATCTCGACGGCGCTTGTTTGTGTTTTGTATCTATAAGTTACGCATGTGCGTTAGTTAATTTGTATGGTTGCGCTAAATAAGCAAAGTCAAGACTTACGCACTTGCTGCAAGATTTTCACTTCCCCAGTCATGAGAGCAGCAGACTGTAAACGGGCGACATTCGTAACGCATCAGAGCCCAAAGAAACTACAGCTTAAAGATATTGCTAAGCACACACACTCATACGACACACAGATACAAAATATATGTATGTATGTATGAGTACCGAAATTTGTGTTCAAGGTCAAATTTCGAAACTGGGCATTCAACTTGATAATTTATTAAACGCGTTCGTGTATAACTGGTGAAGGGTAAGTCGAAACGTCGCGACGACCGTCGTCGCGCAAGCGTACAGAACTTTGTTCAGATACAGATACAGACACAGATACAATTTGTGTATCTAAAGTGTGTGAGTATGTCCAAATATGGAGCAAGAGATGCGATGTGATGTGTGGCCGCATTATAAGAAAGATCGTTGTGCCGATAAGTCACTGAAGCTTTAAGCAGTGCCAGTTTTTCGAAGCAAGCAGCAATTTTAAAGCCATCATAAATTAACTTTTAATGATTTGATTGCAGTTGTAGTTGTTGTTGTTGGTGTTGTTATTGTTGTCTGTTCTTGCTATTGTTGTTATTCTGTTCACTGAAACAAATCCTAAACTGGTAGCGTATTCGGTACTTTTAATACTAATTGTAGTCGGCATCGAGCGAGTTCCTTCAACCCAGCTGACTCAGAACAGCACATAACAGCCCAGCCGTGTGCAGGTAAAAACGTGTTTCTCTCTGTTATTTTTATCGCAAATTTCAATTAACTGCTAATGCAAAACCGCCGTAGGTTGACACCACCCTAGACAATGAAATGTCGCATGTAAATTGTGTTATCGGCTATTTCTGTTTCCGATAAGCACTATGAAATGATAGTACATATTTCCGAACTAGAAGAGTACACTGCAGACTAGAGATGGACTCTGGCAAAAGCTTTAAAGTACAATCGAAGATTAAAATTACTTCCAAAATCTTTTTCGAATGTATCTCAGTGGGTGAAGTGTGTTTTAGAGGTGGACCTTAACTAAAGCTTTTAAATAAATTAATTTTTTGAGAGCTTTGAGATTCTTTAATACAATATATATTATGTATGTCTCAATTATTATATTTTAGAGAGCAGAAAGTAGCTTGTTCACTAGAGATATACCTTGACCAACGCTTTAAACTAGTTTAAAAAAAAATATTCAAAATATTGCTTTATTCTTTATGAAGACTAAAAAGCACTAAAGTCGATTCGTGTCACGACACAAAATTTGAAAGCACATATATATCGACTAATGAATGTTGGCTAGACGGAAAAAACGTGTGGGGTGGTATTGCTTCTAATCAGTAAATTGTTGAGCTTATGCGGGTGCCACATTTCGCTTTGCTTTCAGTTTTCTCTTCTTTCTGCCACGAAACCGTACACAATAATGAACATATATCCAGTCATTCTCAGTTGTTTGTAGACGTTAACAGTCATCGAGGCACAACTGGCGTCAACATCATTTGGAAACTTGACTAAATCTCTACACCAGACGCTAATTTGATATTTTAATGACTTTTTTGTTTGCAAATTACGCGTCGCAGTCGCATGTAAGTTGTTGTTGTTGTTGTTGCTGTTAATGTTATAGCAATCGTTGTGGTTGTTGTTGTTTTTGCTCTTGTTATAGCTGACAATTGCAACTGCGTTATTGGCTATCGCAAAGGTGGCCTAAATGAGTCGTCGATGTTGGAAAAAAAACAATAGTCTTGTCATTCTCGTATGTGCACTGTAGATAGATTCAATAGTTGAATATACACTAGACAAGAGTGCTTTGAACGATATAGAATCTGTCCAGCTTAAAAAAAAGTTTTAAGCTGTACAAATAAAATTATTAAAATACTTAGAGCTTGAGCAATTTGGCACAGATGTTAAGTTAAATAATGTTGAGTAACCGCCGATAATATTGGTGATGGTAATAACATATTTTAGACAAATATTTTTTACTCTTATCAAAACTGCACACCCTATCAGAAATTATCGCTAATTAAATAATCAAATAGACATTTCACATGAAAATCTTTTTAGTTGCGATAAACTTATAAAATTTGGAAGTCTAAAAATTTGAAATTAGTATTATTTATTCAAGAAATTTTGATGAAAACTTACAATTGATTTTTTTAATACATAAATTAGGATTAATAAGAATTTTAATGAGCATTCACTCACAATAAAATTCGTTTCTGAAAAACTCTAATTGGATAAATTTTAGAAATTCGTCTAATTTATCTACTGGCTGGAACTCGCTATATTTAGAAAATTCTATGAAAATGACTTAAGTCGATAGCACCACGATGCTGACCCTGAAATGGTGTTCTCTAGAACCGCTCGCCGTGGGTCAAACTCACTGTCAACACAATGAAAAACCTACAAAATGCGGCGACCGACTGACAATCAAATTCAGGCTCTAAAAGTGTCGTGTGTGTGTGGTCAAAACCACAACCCGACTGAGAGACAAAAACGAAACACACACAAGCGCATTACATTGAATAGTTCAGAAAGAAAAGTAAAAAAGTTATGAGCTTGATTAACGTGCAGATGAGTCAGCGGAATTATGCAAAAGGAAGCGAAGTGAGCAAATGAAAACGACAGTGGTCAGTGCTGCCGACTTTTGAGAGGCAAAAAAATGGATATAGCGGGAAGATAAAAAAAGTTTAAAACTCCAGCACAAAAACTTAAAAAAGAACAAATGTATTTATCATGTTCATTAACATAATTTATTTTATAACTTTTAATAATATTAAATAGACTCTTAAAGTTCAACATAAAAGGCAAAACAATATATACAAAGTTTAAACATTTCGTTCTAATTAAACGTTAATTAAACTTCTAGAGTTGTTACTAACTTTATAGGTGTAAAACACGCATAAGGTTGTACGCTGAGCAACAAATTAATAGAGCATCACTTGTTCGCCTGCTTTTCTGGTCCATTGACTCTCTAAGTCTTTTTCCTATTGAAGTATATTTATCTGTTGTGTCGTAAAATCCAGCCAGTTTCTCTGGAATTGACCACGTATATATTTCATACTTGCAATTAAACAAACAATGAAGAAGCTAATCATTCTGCTTAAATTCGAGTTAATACTTGATTAATTTTTTGTTATGGTCATTATTTATAGATATAAAGTGTTGAAATTTAAATTTACATTTATTTTTCAAATATGCTTTATAAAAAGCTATATTTGACGGGAAAAAACTGTTGTGGCAACACTGCCGCGGAGAGACAGACTCAAGACAGAGAGAAAAGACAGAGAGAGGTCTTAAACAGAGCGTTGCCAAGAAGGGCGCAAAGCAGCCAAATTACGATCAAAAGATGAGCTGGGTTGAGTGAAGTAAACTGAAATGAAAGGAAGGTGAAGTGAGGTAGACAAAATGAAGTAGTAGTGGAGGAATTGTGCAATAAGAAATACATATGTACATACATACTGAGTTTGTATGTACGCAGCAAGGTAACAACGCGAACAACCGGCATTGAAAGAGGGGAAGAGTTAAAATAAAAACAGCAAAGCGCAATCATGAAATAACCGTTGACAATGAAACATACAAATAGGCTAGTAAGTGCGAAAGAGAAAGACAGACCGACAGACGGACATGGAACAAAGACACGAGGCAACAGGTAAATAATGTACATATGAGTTGAGTGTATGTTCATGTGTGTGAAGGTGTGTTTAGGTAGTAATATGTACATCAAGAAAAAGGTAAAAAATAAAGTAAGTCAAACTGATAAGAAATAATGTATTATTAATACTCAAAAGTAAAAACTTAAACTTAAAAAAATAAAGCGAAAGACACTTACAAAACAGCGGGGCAAATAATGTTGTTGTTATCGTTGTTGTAGTTGATTTATTTTTAAGTTGTTGTTTTTGTTGCTATCAATTTCGATTAATTGTTAGAACTTGATCTCAGTTTGGCTTTCGTCGTTTGTTGTTGTTTTCTCACTTGAATTTTTTGACACGTTCATAAAGACGCAACGTAGATAATTTTACAATGGATCACTAGAACAGGGGTGGGTGAAGGAGTAAGAGGGAGTGCAATCGAATTGCACATAAAAGGGACACATTAGCAGACAAATTACATTCGACGGAAGAACTCTTACGATTAACAAGACGTAGTATTCGAATAAAAAAACACGAAACGCACGTGGAATGCAATAAGAATGCCAAAAATGCCGCAAAACACAAAGGAAGAGGTTGAAGGTAGAATTGGGTTGGGTTGGGCAGGAGAGAGAAAGATGTGTGTAAATTGCGCGCGTGTTCACTTTTCTTTAACAACGATGTGAGGGATAGAGACGAGTGTGACCAGGTGAGGACAACATAAAACACGCGCGAAATATATATACATATGTTCATATACATATGAGGAAAGAGGATACAAAAAAGCTTAAGAAATAAAACAGAACGAACGGGATGAGACGAAACGAGACGAGACGCGACGCGAACAAAGCACAAATTTTTATGCCAAATAACAGACGAAACTGAGTGACCGAAATTGACATAAGAAGCAAATTTAACTATTTTCTTTTTTGTTTCAATTTGTAAATTATCAATGTTATTTGTATGGCAATTTTATTTCGTCACGTCATTTGGCGGAATTTTTTTCGGAGCAACTGCTGCTTACACTGCTTTTGATAATTTTATTATTATTTTTGTTACTTTAATTAAATGGTAAAACAAATTGCCCAGTGGTTGTTGCTGTTTGCTTAAACAATTGAATCACACGCAACGGGCACATTCACACATACACAACGTAGGCACTCACACACACGACGAGATGACGGTCGATCGTATTTTGTCGACACAATAATATATAAATCAATTTAATTTTTTATGCAGTTGTATCTCTTTGTTTCAGTCGAAATCAATTGCATTTATCGCGCTTCATGCACGTTGTTGTTTCACATACGAAGTCTACAAATTCAAACAATGCTCAAATTTTGAATATATTTCGCCGTCCGCACACGCACACATGTGTGTACGTACAACAAATGTGTTGTTAATGAACAGTAAATAACTGAGAGAATTAATGATCGCAACTGAACAAGCTCAGAGATTTGTGAGAAACTGTTCAGCTGAACCACTTACTCAACTGAACATGAATCAGTTGTTGCACAGCTGTTGCTGCACTTAACATAATGTTACAGCCCTCTGTTAAAATTCTCTGTTAAGCTGACTAAAGCTTGTATAAATAATTATCTTAATCAATTTTCGTAAATTTTTAGCGTATTTTCAAGCTACACAAAATACTCTAAAATAAGTATTTTTTTTACAAAATATGTCAAATCGAAAAACGAGCATACGGCGTTGTGAGTTAACGATCAGCTGATTAGGCCGTTGCGTGTTATGGCAGGCAGCTTTTGATAGCGTACGCGAAAACGTTTCTTTTGAATTTGATTTTGTTTACGTGTTTTTTTGTTGTTATTTATCAGTAATCAATTTAATTAAAGATTCGACAATAAATATAAGCTAATGAGCTAAATTTAAGACAAATAATTGCAACAAATAATAAATAATATGACTTAATGATTAGTATCTTGAATGAGAGCTTTATTGAAATTATTCATTACTGAATTCAAGAAGTTAACACAATAAGCAAGCAAAGCAATTCATAGAATTCCCTTAACTTCAACAGGCGACCGGAATCCGATACAGTTTCGATTTCCACATGCTCCAGTCAAAATGTGAGTCACATGGGTAGCTGCCAGACTTAATTAAGCGAGAATTAAATTGGTTGGCGGCGAATGCCTAAAAGTTATTTTCATAAACAAAGCGCAGTTGAAAACAAAACGCCAGTGAAACGAACGCGCTAAACGATTAAACGGAAAAACGGGGCAGCAGAACATAAAACTACAAATATACAAAAAAAAAAAACCAAATAAAAATAAATACTTTTATAATTTGATATTTATAGAATATAGTGTGCGAGGAGACGATTTCAAAAACTAGCACGCATACAGAAGAGAGTCCAAAGTTCAATTGGATATTGGGTAACTAACATTTTCTCTCAGTTTCTGCTTCAGTTTAAGCTCTTCTTCATTCACTATTCATCTGAAATAACAATGTATTTATTTAAATACTCAATGCAAAATACTTGTTGGCAGTATATTTGTTCGAATTGTTATGTTTACTCGCGGCGACCTATAAACTTACGAAAATTCTCACAAGAATTCGTCAGATATTTTAAATTAAAATGATAGAAACTGTATAAACATATTGGACGATGGTGTTATTTGCGTGTTCGACTTGTGTGTGTGTGTTTGTGTGTCGGGTGTACTTGCCTATTTGTTTTTAATTCAACTAAGCGAATGAGACAAATTATTTAAGATTCAGTGCACAGTGGCGTCACCCGAAAGGGATCCCCCAACTAAACTGCATTCAAATTGCGTTGTAAGTATCGATTATTCTATTTATCGATGCCATTTATTCTTCTATTTATCCGTTATTAATTTCACTCTCGGTTTCTCGTTTTTAAAAAAAATGTTTTATTTTGCCTTAGATTTATATTAGAATTTCTGATATATTGTATAACTAAATACCGTGTAAATACAATGAAATCTAACAAAGTATTTTAATCAGGGACCGTAACGATTAAACTTTTTGAAATACAAATTATTTAATAAAAAGTCATTTTCTGATTAAAAGACACTTTTATTTTTTGATCTAAATAAAAAAAATACAAAATAGTTATAAAATTTAAATTTTTATTTATTGCGATCCCTGGTATTTAATTAATTATTATTGCATCAATAAAATTTTCAATTTCATAAAAATCTAACCCTGCTGAACGACGCCTCTGTTCTAACGTGCAAGCACATGCAGAGAGAGATTTACTTAAATTAAATGTACGGCAACAAAAAAAAAAATGAACACATTGTGCACGACACACGAGGTTTTGAGGTTGTGGTGGGAGGCGAGTGTTGGTTGGTTGTGGGGTGGGGGTGCGGGCGTGTGTGCATTTGCATGTGCGGGGGTTGCCAGATTGCAATGCGAGTAATTTGCGAAATTTGGACTAAAATGTAAACAAAAATTCGAATTTGCAAATATTTGAATGGGCCCCAAAAATATGCTTTAGCATTGCATTCGATTTGTATTGTTTTTGTGTGGCATTAGAAATCTGTAAGCGCCAGATCAGCACCCAGTCCCCCAGCCGTCCTTCTAAGCACCCTTTTGTCCCAAGCCCTTTTCTAGAGTTATCCGATTGACAGCTTTCAGAACAATTGAAAAAATACTAACAAGAACAACAACAACGGCAACAATAACGAGAGCCAACAGATAGGAAGAAGCAGAGACTGATACTAGTTTGTTTTGCAAATGTTTGCGTATCTCAATGTTTATGTGTGTGTGTGTGTGTGAGTGCGTGCCTATGCTGAGTGTGTGTAAAAGTATCTTTTTAGCAGCGCAGATAGAATTGTATTTTCTGAGATTTGCATTTTTTGCGTTGATACACACTGTCTGAAATCACAGCAACAAACAAAACAATGCCAAGTCAACAAACAAATAAAAACTCGGACTCTGCCCAAATGGAACTTCTCATTTGAATCTTTCAACTTGTAACTTGATGGCTACTTACACTCTGCTACACAAACGAGAGCAACGACTTTGTGCTGTTTAATTTGCAAATAATTTTATAAGATTGACATGGTCATGGCATGTTTAGCGAGAATAACATTTAAGTAATTACCCACTAAATTGAGTATTACGTCCATTGTTAATGGGGGAAAATAGCAAAACATTAACACAATTGATTGATTACTAAAAAGCTGCTTTGTTCATGATGTTTGATTAGCGATTTTTTCGATTACACTGGTCAAACAGTAGATAAATATTATCAATATTATTTAACACGTTATTCAGAGCTATATTCAGAGAATATTTTTTGAATCCAGCTCTGAAAGTTCTCTAAACCAAATTTCAATATAAAATTGCTCCTCCTAATGATAAGAGATAATAATCTTAATACACTACATAGCCTTCGTACTTTTTTTTATGCATTAATTTTATTATTATTTTTGTTATTGTTAAAAAAACACTTCAATTCTAATAAATGAAGATAGTTGAATACAAGATAAAAAAAGGAAATATTATTCATAGAGAAATTAAAGTAACTTAGCCTTGTAATGAAATGTAATGACTTAAGATTTAAAATATAAAATAAAAACGTTATTCATAAACATTATTTATAATAAAATAATTCTTTTTTAATGTAGTGCCCATTTCACAGAACTTAACAATTTTTAAGTACAACTCTAAACTAACGTATATTTTTGTAACGTAATTTCATTGCATATTTTTACTTATTCGAGTATATTTTAATCGGAAAGCGTTTTTTTTTTGTAAGTAGATTTCAACTGAATTGCTTTATTGCTCATATATTATTTTAACCAGCACATAACAAAAACTTTATGTCGTTTTAATAATTTTACTTAGTATAGTATTAAAATTATGGTTATACCATACTCCTATTAATGCCAATTAATACTCCACAGTTTTAACTTCTAATATTTTTTTTTTATTTTTTTTTTTGGTAAAAAATTTGTAATTTTTATTAAAAAGGCTTACTGTTACCTTTGGGGCAACTTATAATATTACAACAAACAAAGATTAACATATTATTTAATTTTTTTTTATCCAAGTTATATTATTAGAAAACTTAGAAAAGTTTAGTTTTTTACTGTAATTTTTTATATAATAACAAAAATAGCTGCACCGAAATCTCAATAAAAAAACATACCCGTACAAAGGGTTGATTATTGTCGGAAGTGAGAATAATTATTGTAATGGAAAACTAGTGGACGGTGCTACAGTCAAGCATACTCGACTGTCGAACACCCCGTACTTTCTATGGAAATGCAAACACTGCTTATAAAAAATTACATAAATCCCTATTGGTTCAGATATCTCAAACAACAAAAAGGTTTCTCACACTAAGACTTGATTTCGACTGATCGTTCCTATGGCAGCCATATGATACAGCTGTCCGATTTCAACCAAATTTGGTCAAGATGTATGGGACTATTTCATATGCATATTCTGTTGGTTTGGCTAAGATATCTCAAACAACAAAAAAGTTCTTAGTACTAAGATTTGATTTTCGGCTGATCGCCTCCTTTTACCTGTTATTTTTTGTGACAAAGTTAATAGACCCCTGTACTTTTTTTTAAGTACGGGGTCTGAAGATACATATGTATATAATTAAGCTCTTGGCAATTTTCAAAGCTTTAAATTAATAAATAATCTCTGTTTTTTGTAGATAAGCAAAAAAACCTTTTAAATTATGAGCACGGGTTAACCACAACTACACTAACAATTAACACTAACAGTAAAACAACTATAAAAAGGCTCAACAAACTGTTGGGAGAACGACAACGACAAGGAGAAGAGACAGAGCAGCCATAAGGAGTCCGAGTCCCGTTGGAATGAGCAACTCGCATGTGGATGTGGAGCCGGAGCCGGAGCAAGGTGAGTTCGTGTGGCAGGTTGCAAAGTGAACGGTTGTGTGTCTGATTTGCATTTCAGTGCCACGCCTTGGCCTGCGTCACCTGCAGGCGTTGCTGCTTTTCCTAGGCCTGGTCGTCACAACGATACTGCAATTCAATGTGGGCGTGGCTGTGGTTGCCATGACAAATGCCACATCCGTTGATCCCGAGCTGCCCGTGAGTGAAAATTGTTACGCCCCCAAATGCTGCTGAAATCAGCTGAATTCCCTATTTCCATTTGGCAGCACTACAACTGGACGGAGAAACAGAAATCGTACATCCTGTCCAGCTACTACTGGGGCTCGGCGTTAACGCAATTTCCCGGCGGTTATCTCTGCAAACGCTTTGGGGCCAAGTTGGTGCTCTTCTGGGGCGTCATCGGATCGGCAATGCTGACGGTGTGGACACCCCAGGGTATCTATGTGGCCGGCTGGCGTGCCTATTGCGCCATCCGCTGGCTGCAGGGCCTCTGTCAGGGGGTGACGCTGCCCTGTATCCATCAGCACTTGGCCAACTGGGCGCCGGCCGTGGAGCGGACACGTTTGGGCGCCTTTGCCTACACGGGCTTCGACTGTGGCAACGTGTTGGCCATGTTTGCGGCAGGCACGTTGGCCAGCTCAAATCTGGGCTGGCCAGGCATCAGCTATACATCTGGGGCACTTGGGCTCATCTGGTGCCTGCTCTGGCTGCTGCTCGGCTCGAATCGGGCCAACGAAGCGCCCTGCATTGGCCAGGCCGAGAAGCGTTACATCATTGGTGACTTGCAGCGCTCCAAGAGGCGGGAACGCAGATTGGCAATACCATGGCGTGGCATCTTCACCTCGGCGCCGTTCTATGCTCTGCTCTGTGCCCGCTGTGCGGACACTTGGGGACTGGCCACAATGCAGGCGGAGTTGCCCTCGTATCTCAATAATGTACTTGGAATGGATATGCACAGCAATGCGTTATTCTCGGCCCTGCCCTTTCTGCTGATGTGGGCCATGTGCTATGTGTACCTGCTCATAGCCGATGTGCTGCTGCGGAGGCGCTGCCTCAGCCTGACAGCGCTCCGAAAGACCTACAACAGCATCGCCCTGTGGACACCAGCGGCCATAATGTTGGCTCTCGGCTTTGTGGATGCCACGCAGACACCGCTGGCCTTGGCCCTGGTCACCCTCAGCGTGGGCGTCAGCAGCGCGGCGACAATTGGCAGCGAACTCAATACCATCGATCTGTCACCCGTCCATGCCAGCATCCTCTCTGGCATTCAGAGCACATTCACCAACCTGGTGGCCATGTGCACGCCCCTTGTGGTGGGCGTGCTGGTCACGAATCCAGCGGATCGCAGCGAGTGGCAGTTGGTCTTCAGCATTGCCGCCATGGTCCTCTTCACCGGCAATGTCATCTACCTCATCTGGGGCACGGCCGAAACGCAGCCGTGGAATGATAGCGGCGAGTCCAGGCGGGAGTCTGTGGACTTTGAGGATGCCAAGCTGGAGATTGAGGCCAATACAAATGCCAATAAAATACTTAATTAAACCATGTGTTCTGTTAACTTAATAATATACTTACAAGTAATGTTAGTTAGGTCAGATATAGTTGAAGCTGTGAAAAGCGATGAACTGAATGCCAAATAACAAATTATTCATTTAATTTTAACATTTTTCAATTTTCTAACACTTTTGTTGCTCAAGTTACATACACTGTTTCCTAATAGTATTTAATTAATAACAATTTTCAAATAAATACAAAATATTTTTAAAAAAATATATTTTTATTTTTAAAGTAACTGAAATCGATATCTTTTGATTTCTGATGGTAGCAATTAGTTCCCGACTATAGGATACTTATTTAAATAAACATAAAGTATTTTTATTGCATACTTTTAGGCACGTACATTGCTTAAATCTTTAATCAGCCATTACCACCTTTCTATTTGTCCGATCCTGTTACGATTTAGTAGAATGTTAGTTCATATAATAATAGTAATATCTTAAAACAGTACGTGGGATGACCTTTAGCGATTTTAATATGAAACAAACTTTACCTGCATGGGGTTAATAGAAGTGCCAAATTTGGTTGCCCTAGCTCTTATAGTCCTTACGATCCTTCCTCCTCCTTGTTAAATACATTGCAACGAATACAATACTCCCTTTTACTTAATTTTTAATTAACGGGTATAAAAACACAAGATGTTAAGTAACTAAAACAACATCGGTCAATATTTGAATATGTTTTAATTTCAATAAAAGGTAAACTGAGTCAGCTTATTATTTATTTGAAAATGCACTAATTGCTATTATTCCTTTCTCTTTCTATTAATTCATGTGTGCATTTAAAGTACAAATTTATGTCTTCTCTCCGACCCCATTCCTTCTCCTTCTTCTGTTTATAAATATTTTAGCTCAAAACAAATAGAATATTCATTGAACTAAATAAAACAATGTTATTTCAGTTTGTAATATTTAATATTTTGAGCAAATTAAATATTTGTTTGAGCTACACTCAGAGAAAAGTATGACCAAAATTTTAATTTGAAGCAATTTAAGCCTAAAGTAAAATTTATTGAAATAAAAGTCCAACAGTAAATCAATTTTGTACTTGACTTAACTGGAATTAATATACATTTAGACTTTTTGCAAGTTTACGTACGCATTAAGAAAATGAAAACAAATATTTTATCTTTGAGAATTTATGAACTAACTAAGTCGGAGACTGTTTTGCACAAGTTACTAAAATATACATATATATTTTGCATGAAGAAAACAAACCGTTTTAAATCACAATTTATGGTTTTGCATTTTTATTTATGCATCTGTAAGATAAACGAGTGCGAAGTACGAGTACGAGTTTATAGTATGCAGTACGAGGAGAACGAGGCTTAGGCAAATCACTTGGGCGGCTATTCATTTTAGTGGCACTCAATCTCTGCTCTGGTCACACCTGCGTTTTTCTGCCCGAGGCAACAACTTCGACTCAAACGATGCTAGCATAAAGAACACTTAAAAAAGCAAAACAAATAACAAAAACAAGAAATTAAAGTTTCCTTTAGAGTGCCGAAGATTAAATACTCTTGCTGGATTTCGGTAACACCAAAATATTCAGTACAACAACTTTTTTCTCGTTTAATATTTTTTATAAATAGGTAAGATTCGATTTTGAAGAACTTCTTTTAAAATTACAAATGAGCATATCTCCAATGTCGAATGCGACATTCAAAATCATTTAAGGTGAAAAAAACATATTCCTAATTCCGAATGTTTTCAAAACGTAAAAACGAAAAAGAACGTATCACTATTTGCTGTTCCCAATTCCAATCGAAATGGGCTTGTTTTTACTTTTCGAACTCGGTTTTGAAAAGTTTCGAAAATTCAGCTCAAGAAACAGCTCAGTTTTGATTTTTATAAAATACTTAATAGATACTTTTAAAAAAATAATTTTCAAAATTACTTCAACTGTTTAAAGTTGAAGTAGTGATGTTAATCGATTCTGAAAATGTTCAAAATTATAATAATTTTCAGTTTATAATTATAGGTATTCATTTAAAAGCTTTAAATGGCATTTACTTTTAAATTTATTGTCGATTTTCGGAATTCGGAATTCAACTCGTTTTGTGGCAAATCGACTCGTTTTCGGAATTCGGAACATACACGATTATTTTATTTTGACAAAAGGCAAAACTTATAGGTCTTTTTCAAGATAATTAAAAAAAAACAAGGCGATCGCACGAGACAAAAGCAGAAGTCGCGTTCACGGCTAACAGTTCTAACACTGATTTAAGCGAAACCTGAAGGAATATTTTAAAATGTCTAATTTTAAAATGTAATGCATTGATGTATCTTAATAAGGTTTTTTATTTTATTCAAAAATATTTAGACGTTAACTTTTTTTTTATTAGAATCAGATTCGTACGCTACATTTTGTTCCAAAATATGTATATTTATGTTCTTTCTGTCTCTCTTTTTTGAAATTATACATCAAAAACAGCTTAAACTAATTTTATGTTAAATTAAACATTCAATATATTTCTATGTATTTAAATGGTTCATGTCATAATCTTATTATATTACTTAGTGTAATCGTTAGACTACAAACAGTCCATTTTGGAAGTCAATTTTTAAGAAAATGGGAAAAAATAGAGAAAAAGTGAATTTATTCCAATGTAGAATTGATATGCTCATCTTAGTGAATTTCTTCTTGCCCAAATAAATAACTTGAATTGATTGCAGGAAGAAAATTAAACAAAAAAGTAAATCTCATCTTTCGACAGAATTTTCCTATGAATTACACAAATTATAATCCTCCTTTGGAAGAGTATAAGTTCTCTGTGCACAATCCGAAACAACAACTAAAATAGCAACAACAATAAAATAAAATAACAGCTGGTCGCATTCCTTCAGAAGGGGGGAAAACATTTTGTGCGTTGCATATTTATAGGCGCATAAAATATTGTCGTTTATTTTTAATTTAATGACAAGAAATTTGTACGCGCTTCCAAAGTAGCACCCTCTAATCTACGAGTGTGTCCAGCAATACGAGTACTCACAGTTGTATTCGCTTTCGTATTAACATTCGTATTCGTATTCGTACTCGTTCTCGTAATTTCCATTGGTAATGGCCTGTGGCAATTGCAATCTATCTCCGCATTTACGACAACAAAACAATTACTACAACAAATATCAACGGGAGGGGGGAAGGTGGGGGCTGGTATGTAGGTTTTTAAGAGGGGGTTGGTAAGAGCGATAATAACGGCCCTCGCAGCATTCACGTGGTCAGAGGACCATCACTCAGTCAGCCGGGCCGTGGACCGTGTCCGTGTCTGTTTAGTGCGCTGGGCACGTTGATAAAACATATCATTTTATTTTATTTACAAAGCGCACGCAGTTTCGCATACCCTATAATATTAAAAAAGTCGAGCATACTTTTAGGATGCTTTCAAAATTACAAACAAATCGGAAATCGAAACATCAAAGCTTCAGAATACCATTTCAGCATAGGATCTCATTTTAGCTCTCTCTTTAGATATTCAATAAAATTAATATTAATAATTTAAATAATATGTTTGCTATTTCTGTAGACTAATTGATTGACAATCATCACTACATCTTACAGCTGATCGATCAAAAAATTTGTATGAAATAATAAAGTGATATATTTTGTATTGACAATAAACACACAGAAAAAAGATATTTATGACGAATTTTGTATACATATCCCAGTTTCTAAATACCCTAATTGTATTAAATCAGAAATTTGATGCCTTCAAAATGAATAGATTTCGAAAATGAAAGCTTTAAAAACATTCGACCATGCTCTAAGTTATTTTTAAATACAATAAATTAAATTTCATAAATTATTTATATTATATAATTATATATTCCATTATTCTATATATTTTAGGCAGTATTATTTAAAAGCTCATTACATTATGCCTACAGGGTGTTTGCCAGTCGACTAAATATGTACTTTATTCGTGAGTGTGTTTTTTATTTAGCGTTATGCGAAAGCTTCGCGTTGGTCATCAGCAGCAGTGGCAACAGCAGCTTCATTTGAATTAAACGCCATCATTTTGGGCGACGCTCTGTGGCGCATCCCCCTCCCCCTCTCAAATGGCGCTCCGTCCCCGCACTCAGGTTGCCCCATTAGCTGCCATTTGAGTTACGTGCGTGAAGATTGCGTTATTTATAACAGACAGACAGGGAGCCCCTCTCTGTCTCTCTCTCTCTCGCTCTCTCTCTATGGCAATGCTTCCTCCTGCTGTCGGCATATGTTTGCCGATGCTTTTAACAAAATTAAAGGGAACTTTAAAATGTTAACACCTTGTTGAAGCCAGCGAAGCAAGTACCGGCAGCAAGTGCCTGCATAAAGCAACTGCTAACGTCACTGCCACGTCCCGCCAAGTGTTGCACGTTGCAAGGTGCATGGGTGCATGACGTTGTCGGCGGCCTTAATTAAAAGCAACTCCTGGCCTCCTCTCACCAATTCGTCGAACAACAACGAGAACGAGAAAAAAACGAAGAACGTTCAACTTCAACTTAAATTCAAACTGAAGCGCAACTCAAACCAAACGAACTTTGGGCCACACTCGTGTGCATGTTGCACTTTTTGGTAGACTCTGGCAACTTTATGGCGCCCGGGTGCGTGCCTCGCCTGTCGACCATGGCAGCTTCTAATTAATGTGCGCTCAAAAGTTTGCTCAGCAACAGCAACAACAACACGGCAAAAGTGGTAGCTGCGACTAAAGGTAAAATGAAACACAACTGCCAAAAATGCCTGGCAATTTGGCCAACAGCTAGTACTAGCTCTCTTTTTGGCAATCAAAATCTCAGCCGGCAATGAGAATCATTTTCTATATTAAGTTAACAATTTAATTTACTGCATGTGCTTCACCTTCAACAGCTTCACCCTCACACATCCCCGAGCATCCATTGCGTGAAAACTTTTAAATTAAATCACTGTAATACCTTTTTGACCAAAAACGACGCTCAGACTCGACGCAAACTGCAAACTGCAAAACTGCAAACTGGTTCTGTAAATGTCATTGGGGTGAACCGGAAATGTGCATCAGAAAAAGTTGTAAATTAAATTTTAATTGTTTTAACTGTTTCGTTATTGGCCAATTGGCCAAAATACTCCTCAGCTTGGCTAGCACTCTCTGCTTCCAGCGTCTTCAGACGAAACTTGGCCTAATTCGATTTGCATAGCAAACTGTATAAATGTTAAACTCATTAAGGAAATCAAGTGTAAATAAACTTAAGAGCTTAGTGAATTAATTTATTTTTTAAACAATCTTTGAAATTCATGTTCATGTTAATGATAGAAGTCAATCTAAAATAACGGCCACGTTTCCTCATGTTCATGTTAAAGTTAACTTCAAGTTAACGTTTGTTCTTATGCATAGTAAAGTTAGCTATAAAATGAGTTAATTGATTTTTGAAAACTTAGTGCCATACCTGTTAAATAATGATTAGTAATCATAATCATTAGTAATTAGATTATTTTTGTTTAAAAGTCTAACCAATGCATTGATTAAATTACGATTATTTTCGGTTTTGCCCAATGATTATATAATGATTACGATTAGAAAAAATCTAAAAAAAATCAGAAAAAATAAAAAAAAATCCGAAATACTCAAAACGATTATTTTTAAATATTTTTGATTTTTTCTGATTATTTTTAATAATCGTAATAATTTTAGTTTTTTTTTTATTTTTTCTAATTGTAATCAATAAATAATCACAAATTTTTCAACAGTGAAATATATGATCACTACGATTATTTCTAATAAATAATCTAATTGATTAGTAATTCTAATCGAAATTTAACAGGTATGCTTAGTACACATTTTTCGTCATGTTTTTTCATGTTCATTTTCAAGTAAACGCGATTTTTATAACAATGCTTGGATAATATTCTTATAAGCTGTCAACATGCAGGATAACTAAAGTATTTATTTTCTAATAAGAAAACAAAAAAATTAAATGCATTCACATATTTTTGCATGTTTTTACAGCTCATGTTTTATATTTATCAAGCAAAGTTGAACTTTTAACAAAAGTAATCAATGTATTGAAATTAAAAGAATAAACGAATAAAAATTAAGTAATCTGCTCTTACAGCATCAATGAAAGTTAACAGTCACTGTCACTTTATTATACGAAATAATTATTAAAATATACAACATTTATTAAAATATGTGCATGCAGAATGGTTTAATAATATTTCCCAAAAGTAAACGCCACTAATTAACACTTGAGTAAACTTATTTTTATGGGTTTAATGAAAAAACTTGAATGATATTTGAGCTATTTTCTCAAATTAAAGTTAAAATTGAATTGAGCACCAAATAGTAAATAATTTGTCATAGTAATTATTTTAAATTGTATGCTTATCCGACAGTCAAGAGTAAAAGTTAACATGGAAAACTGATAGCAATCCAAGAGAGGGAATTATGTCTACAATATTTCGTTGCATTTTCAGCCAATTTGTTTGAGTTTTGTTGGTAATACGAAATGAAAAGAATATTTACGACATTGCAAAGAGAATGAAGAGTGGGTGGTTTCGGGTTTCCCTTGTTATTACAACTGAGTATTTTATAACATTTGCCATTTTGCGTGGCTCCTGGCAATTGGCAGCATTGTCAGCATTGTCAGCGTCACTCAAAAGGCATCAAAATGTGAGGAACGGGGCCAGGGACAGTGACAAGGACTGGAAAGGGTTAGAGGGGGAAATGGGGATGAGCATTGTAGTTGAAGGATTTAACGCAAGCGAGCATCAACAATGAATGTAATTCAATATGCAAATTGGAGACAACAATTTTCTACTTTTCCTGCTGCTGCTGCTGTTTTCCATATAAATACGGGAAGAGGCGGCAAAAGTGACGGGGGGAAAGAATGTATTTCTTGCCAGGATTGCTGATTATGGTAGTTGATATGCCATGTCACGAGCCGTGCGCTGTTCGATTCAATCGCCAATATTTAGCCGCTAACCAAAATGAATTTGAGTATCAACATATTTTGTCATTAGTTGGCAACATGCAGTTGGCAACATGCAACATGCTGCTTGCAGCCGCAACTTCAGTTGCAATGGCTTGACATTGATAATAATGTTGTTGATGGGACGTTTGTGGGCGGGAAGGGGAAGAGTGGATGAACAAGTGGCCGAGTGTCCACTGTGCATGTGGTGCAACCACAAACGAAATACGCATCCACACAGGACACAGGATACAGGATACAGGATACAGGACAGAGGAAGACCATTGATACCGTATGTAGTACGTTGCACAGTAATTAATTAGACTCGCAGGCATTTTATGTGAAGAGCGTAGGCTGTGCTGCACACTAATTGAACATGAACACGACACCACCACCATCATCACCATCATCATCATCATCATTCTGTAGAGCTAATCGTACTGCATTGTTCAAAAGGACACGCTCTCCCTATACCCGAAAATTCATCAGCACGAATTCTGATGCAGTCTAAGTGCAGCTGACAGCACTTGAAAACTGCACAACGCACTTGAGAGCTGCATGTTGCGCCTTGGGCTTGGCAATCTTACTCCGGCATTTGCTGTCATCCATCTAAATCAGTGCCGTTCCATTCAAAGTAGCCAATGGATTCCTCCTCCCAACACACACACACACACACACACTCTTGCTCAGATACAATATATGTATGTATGACATATGTGTGGCATGCGGTTTTGGGTTTAGCTTTGGCTCTGTCAGCCAGTCTGTCTGTCTGTCTGTCTGTGCCTTCTTTACTTCTCTCTGCTTTAGCTCTTGACTCTCGGTTCGCATTCGTGTAGAAGATTTCAAATTAAATAAGCACAAATCAAATATTTTGCAATTTCTGTCACTGCATGCCATTGCTGGCTATGAATGTGGATACAGCATGTGAAAATGAAAATGGAATTGCGAATGGCAATGGAAACGGCAATGGGTTTGGCCAAGTCGAGTCGAGTCGAGTTGAGTTGAGTTTTGGGTCTGGTTTGTTGTGGGTCTGTTCAGTTCCTTCAGACATTGATTTATGTGGTTTCAGCGGGCTCGACTCGACTCTCGATGTTGTTGTCGAGAGTTTATTTGGTGTGTTGTCGGTTGCTCCGTTTATTGGCTGAAAAATTAAGTCGGCAGTGGCAAGTGTTGAGTGTGCTCCGGAAGTGATGAGGCATCGAGATTATGGTTTCCTAGTTCCTCTCTCTTCCTCTGAGAGGTGTTGCTTCTGATTTCATGATGTGTGTGCACAGTCAACCCGAATGAAGAGCTATTGTACAGTTAGCAAAATGGTGCTAATGGTCCATCATATGTACTAAGCGACCTAATCGACTGTAGTTTCTAATGAGGAGACGGGTAATTCATGCATGTTTTCGAGTTCGAATCAGTTCCAGTAGAGATTTAAGGACATGACTGGATCTACTATTAAACCACTTGGATGATGGGAGAAAACCGAACTCAGGATCGTGTTAATCTGTAATGCTTTAACTTTCTAAATTCTTAAGTTAAAAAAACAACTGGTTATAAGTCTTAAGATAATTAAAAACCCCTACATTTTGGGCAGGTTTTCAGTAGACTTGGGTTTTTGTGACACCTTTCTTTTGTAGCAGTACGTAATGGAATTAAAAATATGGAAGTGTCGCTTAGTTTAGCATAAGTTCAAATGAACGGAAGTACTTAATATTTGTAAAATATTTAATTTTTATATATTTGTTAATAACAGATAAATATCCATATGTTTAAAATTCTTTGTCCTGACTGAGAATCATCGTGTAGTCCAAACGGTTAAGCCTAGAAATGTTCACACAACACAATCGTGCAACAAGACTTCGCACCGCGGCTCTTTGCGAACTTCGACCTTGGTGGGTCAAATTCGAGGCCAAAGTTCAGGGAATTGCTTAGTATGAATTGGAACAATCGGACACAAATATACCTTTAGTATGAAAAACTTTGTTGTTTTATGATCAATCGAAAATAAACTCACAGATTAGCTTTCGAATCAGGCAAAATTTAAAATAGCGAACAGCCGAATGTTTTTTCCTCGTATTTTGGCGTCGGTCAAATGCGTACTAGGCGTAATGTTAAGAAGAAGAAATTGACATTTATCTCCGCTTGTGAATCCGGAGACTCATAAAAAAAAGATACTGGCAGATAAGGAACTCGCGTTGTCCAACACTGTTTGCAACAGCTGACTGGCCTCGAAGAGCATCGAACTGTTTAGAGTTTCGCTGGGTGCTTATATAGGAGAGAAATTCCTGGGCTCACAAGTCAGAACGATGAAGAGTATTTGAATTTGGTCAATAACGACGACAATATTGGTAGTGTTGCTCGTTCGACTAGTTTACTAGCGACGCACCCGCAACCATTGAAAACAAAGCAGCTTTCCTAAAGTTAAATATTTATTTGCGGATGAATTTAGTAAATTTCGCCACTTTAAAAAAACTGTTATGTTTTACAATTGGAAGTAAAAAATACCATTACATTATAATATACAAACCCTAGTCTTTTGGCAGAGAACAAACAACTAAATAAGCAAAGAGCAAGCACAAAACGAAGCGCAAAAGCTCCGCTGATCTGTTGCTTTCGCTTTACAATCGGTTGAGCTTGCGTTACAGTTATTTTGTCTTATGCAGCTGCAGCCCCTGTTGGAAATTGGATGCGCTGCTGAATTAATGTAAACGTTAGCAGACCTTGTGGAAATTGCGGCAACAGGTTGATGACAAGCAAGAACGAAAACTAAAATTGTTTTTATAGACATAAATTAGATAATTTTGTATTTTGTATTCCTTTCTTTTTATCCAAATCAGTTCTGCAGGTTCATATTTAAAATAAACCGCTGCTGACGCGTAGAGTTACCACTTAACTCTTTGTTATTTTTCCGTGTTGCATTGGCAACACTGTCCGCCGCTAAATATTTTTCAAGTTTGCGCACTAAGCTTAAATATTGAGCACTTTCCGCTGATAATAATTTTTTATAATATCTTTATAATATATGTATAAAATTGCTTAGAATGTGACCAGAGCAAAAGCCGATGGGATTTTGATTTGACAACCGATGCGAGTAATGCGAATGACAATTAAATGACAGTAAGTAATTGACAAGTTTGCAAAACATCTAAGGCGTTTCTTCCTTATTCCACATAAGGAAACAAAATTATTGCCGCCCCTTCATTTACACACTGGGTACGCCCTTGTTTGACGCAAGTTGTCGGTAAGTAAGCAAACATAATTTTATCTCTAAACCAGGGCTGCCCAAAACTGCCTTATGGATGTGCACTACAAATAAAAAAATTCACACGCACACATGCAACAAAAATTTATTTAATTTCAATGTGTACACAGAACAAAAAGAAGGTAAAGGTCCATAATATGCGGCACACTTAAAAAAACAAATCCAAAATTAGAGGGCGATTTAAGGCCTTTTTAAGGCCCGGCCCGGGCCCGAAATAAATCTTTGAAGCTCGGTTTAGGCCCGGCCCGGTTTACTTTTTAAAACGCCCGGCCCGAGCCCGGCCCGATATTACTGTATAAAAAATATTTTTTTTTTAAGTATTATTTCTTTATTTTTCTTCAGTTCAAAATTATATTATTAAGCCTTTTCTCTAAGCTCGTCTTAAACTTTTTCTCTCCTCATTTTTCTTAGTACCATAAGTGACTTATTAAGGAAATTTTTATATCAAGCGACTTAAAAAGTATGTGTTAAATCGTGACTATTCGGGCCTACCGGGCTTCGGGCTTTTTACTTAGGCCCGGCCCCGCACGAAAAAAAGCCCGTTTCAGTTTTCATGCACGAAGCCCGAGGGTTTTTAAAAGGCCCGCGGGACACGAAGCCCGAACAGGCCCGTGCCCATCTCTATTTGCATGCAATGCGAGTATTTACTTAACTTTGCATTAAAATTTCAAAATAAATTAAAAAAAAACTTAAAAGAGACCCGGAAATATTTTTTGCACCTAAATTCACTATAAATCGCCCTCTAATTTTGTATTTTTTTTTCTTCAAATGAAAAAATTCGAATAGAACACAAGCGTCAAACGTTTCACAACATAGTGAAGTTTTTCGTTTTTCAGTGTACACCAAACGATAAGACAACAACAAAATACACTCGGATTATCAAAAGCAAAACGACGCAACGCAATTGTTTTTGTTTTGCCAGCAACCAGAGTTGACGGAAAGCGGAGAGTGAAAAATTGTATGTGTAATTTGCAATGTTCGCCAAATGCTTACCAATGTGTATTCTCACCACGCTTGCCAAAAGCTTACCAATGTGTATTCTTACCACGCTTGCCACTTAAAAAAATCATATTGAACCAAAATAAAAAAAAAAAATGAGCCAAATTCACTAAAAAAGAGCCAAAAAAAATTTTTTAGTTCATATTATTTTTACATAAACAAACAACATAAATATTTTTCCCAAACACATAATAATTTCAGAGTTTCACATTTCAATCTTAGGGCCGTTTTTTAAATTTTTTTATAAACTGTATATAAGATACAGCGGAGGCCAAAAGTATTTTGGCACTCTTTAAAGCTAATTCTACTAAAATTTTGAAATTTGTTCATGTAATGTTTGGCATCAATGGAAAGGTCTTTTGAATTCCTTTTGAATGATGCAAAACTTTCATTAACCCATCAGGTACCCACTGAAAATTTCGAATTTTTGTAAACGTCTACTTTTTTAACTTTTTTCCTCGATTTAAAAAAAAATGTTTGGATGCAAAAAGTTTCTTTAAACAATTATAATTGTGACCGCAATATTTTTTTTTCAAATATGTCTTCGCTAATATTTTTTGTAATTTTTAGAAAACTGCAAAAATTACACTTTTTCTCCATTTTCATGCAAAAAGTGACTATTTTGCAGTTTTCAAAAAAAATTTATAATTTTACGTCAAAAAATATTTTCAATAGTTATCAAACACTATATTTAGACAATAAAAAATTGGGCCTTAATCTAGTGATTATGTAATTAAATAAAAATAAATATGTACTTTATCCTAAAACTACACAAAAACACTGATTCTGAACTGACGAAAAAAGAGCCAATTTAAAAATAAAAGTGCCATTGAGCCAACAGAAAAAAAAGAGCCAGTTTTGGCGCAAAAACGCCAATTGTGGCAACCGTGATTCTCACACACTTCCCATATCTTATGTGCAAAACAAAAACACCTCTGCTCTAAACACTCGTATTTTGTTTTCTACTGTTTATGTTATTGATATCGTTGCGAATTATTATTTTTGTTCCTCAGAATTTCAGCTGCATTGTGTGTCGACTGAAGACACTTCGGAGTCAATTTTATTGTTGTGTTCGATTTCAGCTCATCAAGTTCCAGCAAATAAGTATGACGGCCAAGTGATCTTGGCATTGGATTGTGGACCATTTCAAATGGAAGGTGAGTGAATGTGGTAATGGGGAATAGGGAATAGGGGTCTGCTGACTAGCTAATTAGCCAGCGAACGAGCAAAATTATGACAAATTAAAATACAGCAGGGTGGGGACGAGTTAAGTGTACGTGTGTAACAATGGCAGGTGGCCATGCGATGGCCAACACATGCGCACACGTCCGTAATTACCCATGACCAGTGCAATAACAAAAGGCAACCAAATGGCTCGAGTGCCGCTGAGAAGGGAATGGCCAAAAGGGTGACGAGACAAAAGCCGTGTTGGCATCGTCAGCTATAGTAATGGTTATGAACATGGACATGGAAATGGGAATGGGAATGAGAATGAGGCTGGGAATGGGTGCGTGTCGCTTGCCGTTCGTCACGGCCGTTTGTGGCTCATTGGTTCAGGCCGGATGATGGAGAGAGAGAGGTGCGAGCCGGGCAATTTTTCATGGGCGCCATCCGTAGCGCAGTCCCGGGCGCGTCCTTGTTGCCGGCCACGGCCCACATAAATTAACCGAAACGTATTAATTCTTTTTTATTTCCCCACCGCCGTGTCCTTTTTTATATGCGTGCAAAAATTTATGCTTGAATTAAATATGATGACCAAAAAAGCAGTCGTCGCAGCAGCCGACAATGTTTTTGTTTCGGCCCTCGTCCTTATTTACACATGTACAACACGGCGTATGCGCGTCGTAATGTACGACAGCGTGCACAATTAATCTTGCAACGTGTTTTATGTGCTTTCTTCTTCAGCGTCGAAGGCAACTGCCACTTTGAACGAATGGCCAAGCCATCCAACGCTGTGGCCATCATGCTGCGGCTGGGTTATAATTGAATTTTCATAGCCATTACCAGACGTCGACGACGTCGACATTCTCCTTATCATCATCCTCTTCATCATCCTCAGCCTCAACGTTCTCTTGCCGTCGGCCCGGTCATTATTTAAATGTAACGACTCTTTATTATTATGGCAATCGAAAGCAAATGATTCCGGCTTTATAAATATAAATCAAATTAGAAGCACACAATACCTTCAAAGCCAAAGCAGCAGCCACATGTTGCACGGCCATTTGGTCAACGTGGCGTGTGGATAATGTAAAAAGTGTCCTCTTTCTCAGCTATGACAACATAAACTGAGCTCAACCACTTAACTGAAGCGACATTTAAAGCACTTAAATTCGAAAACATATAGTTGATCAAACAAACGAAAAAACATTATAATGAAACTACGTAAACCAAATTAAAAACTGCTTGAAAAACATTCAAATAATATTTATAAAAGTTATTTGAAGAGCATGCGACTTACCGTTGAAAAGTATGACAGTTTAAGCTGCAAGTAAATGAAAAAACAATCTGTCAGTTAATATTTTTACTGCTAAAATTCGAAATTCAATAATTTGATCATTTTTTAAAATATTGAAATATTTTGTGATGTAGCTCCACATATTATATGGACTCCTTTCAACAACTGTGACCGTTAAAAAAAACCAGATTTGAATAAGCAAATTTTGAAAAAATAATATGAAAATATGGTACTGTTTTTTAGCAAACTATTATTTTATTTTTATATTAGAATTTAAAGAAGGTAGAAATAAAATTGCAGAATGCTATAAAACACAAACAAATTTTTATATTATTTCTTCAAAATTTGCTTATTTAAATCTGGCCCCGTGTATACAGACAGACGGACAGGGGTTAATAGACTCGGCTGTCGATACTGATCAGGAACATATGTTCTTTATGGTTTTCAAAAGTAAATTTGAATTTAATTTCTAACTCTAATTTGTGTACTGATCTCAATAAAAAAAATTTTATTTTTTGAAATTTTGTTTACAAATTTACATGTCTTTAGAATTTTAAATAATTTTTTTGGTTTACCGAAATCAGACCGGTATTTCGAAGCCGAAACATACGTTACGTAACCGATACATAAAAACTTTTCGAAACCGATAACCGAAAACCCAAATGCGAACATAACCGAATTCGTAACTGAAAATAAAAGAACTGAATAAAAATAAGTATTTAAATAAATTTTAAATTAAAATATTGTTCTTCAATAGCAGAAAATAGTAATATAAATAAATTACATAACTTTCTTTAAAGGTGAACTTAATGAGGGCGACTATGTGTTTGCAGAGATGCGTGGCTATTTACCTTGGCCTGGTCGATTGATCGACAAATCGCACCGTAGCCGCGGCATCGTACAGTTCATATACACGTTTGATCGTCATCGGATTCCCTATACCAAAATCTGGCCTTATAACGAAGAGTACAAGAGAAAGTTCATCACAAAGCAGGCACTGGAATATGAAGAGTTCTTGCAGGCCATTCGAGAAACAGAGAGTATTCTAAATACAAAGTACATCGCGCCTGTTCCCAGTGAAGAGCAGCTACGATTTCTACACGAGGTGAGACAGCAACGTGACTCGCTGAAGGTGGAGCCGCTCTTCATAGGGGAGATCAACAAGCTGCGCAGCAATCTCACTACTCGTCATCGAAACTATGCGATCGCTCGGCAGGCGTTCGAGCAACTATTGAAACTGCCCATTAGCCAGCTGCTGCTCGTGCGCAGTCGGGAGGCCGTGGAGTCCATACGATGGCTCTGTCATTTTGTCAACTGGGAGACTGAAAGTCAGGCAGAAGTGCAGTTGGTGCGGGAGAAGGCGAATGAGCTCATGGAACGCTTCGCCTCCGTCTTTCGACAACCCTTTAGTGAGCCGGACTTTTGGTCGGAGTACTGTAAGCTCTCGGACCTTTACATGCGCTACACAAAACCCAAGTCGTGACTTGAATCAAAGCCAAACAAAAATAATAAATAATAAATATTAAAGCAAATAAAGCCAATCATGTCAAGATTCGAGTCAAGTGACAAATATGCTTTGTGGTGGTGTAGTAAGGTCCGTTTCTGCAGCCAAGATGTTGACGTGGGGCAAACACGACAGGGCGAGATAAACAATCGATCAAAAAATTAGACAAATCATCGTGTGACTGTCGTTGTACAATAAACAAAAGCCAAATGTGTTCACACCGTGACTGACAGTCAACTCCACCTCCTCCCCACATGGAGAATGGGGGGAGTTGGTCAAGCAAACAAAATTTCACTTTGTGCAGCCTCAATGCGAGCTCGACAGCCAAAAGGGCAGCAGAAGCAGGAGTAGAAACACGGGCAAAGGCAAATTCAATTTGAGCTGTCAAAAATCTAACCAATATTGGATGCGTGTTTCTGTATGTGTGTGTGTGTGTGTGTGTGTGTGTGTGGGGCGTGGATGTCGTTGCTATCGTCGGGCACAATCGATTGGAAACATAAATGAAATTGACAGCCAGCATGCCAGGTGTCCAGGTGTCCTTCGTTGGTGGTCCACACATATCTGGACTCCCCCAAACATTCTAGCACTCCCAGTGTTCCCTTTGAAGTTATGGTCTGCGTCGAGGTTGGGGGTCACATCTGGTCTAAGGGTGTTCAAGTGTAAGTAAAGCATCAAATTAATTTGACATTTGCTTTGTCAGTGTCAGCTCACCGCACGCCAGTTGCCAGTTTAACAGGTCTTATGGCCATTGTTAACAATTACCATTGATAATGATATGTATGTAGAGAGAAAAAAAGCGAAAGTTCTGATTGGGGCACATGACAAAAGTCCAAGTTATTTGGCTTATTGACACTTGACCGAGGCAAAGCTTTTATACAAATTACGGCCAATAAAAAACGACTTTTAATTTCTAATCAGTCTTCAAAATGGTCGCTCTTTTGTTGTTGGCAAACTAAAGCAAAACAAAAATAAATATAAACATGTCCCAGTCCGACCACACCCCCACAAGCACAACCTGTCTCATACCAATAATAATGTTATTTTTTAATTTACCTAAAATGTTGCTAGCACACAAACATACTAGCAACATTACTGGGACCAAAACAAAATAGCCACATTACATGAACAGCAAACGTGGGCCCGAGTCCCGTATGGGCATCTTCGGCGACATGGAACGAGCCGGAGCACAGTGGGCGTTTTCACGTAATTTGTTCTTAATTTATCGGGTCATAGAATAACAAAGCTATTGTTAAGAAGGCCACGGTAAGAATCATTCAATATCAAATATAAAAAGTGAATTCAACATAACGATACTTGTTTAATCCAAGTAATTTTGAATTCTGAGTTATTACTTTAGAATAAATGGAGTAAATTTATATTATTTTTAAATACGAACTTAATTAGGGTTTGTGCCAAAACTAAATATACAAACTTATGCTATACATCTGTCAATTAACTAGGAAAGAATATTTTGCACAAGATCAAAAACAAATCCTAGCCTAAATGCTTTTTTCACTATTCAAAAATTATATCGGTTTCAATCATGCTCCGAGCTATCCCTAACACAAAATTTTTGATATTTAATTTGTGATTGGATTTATTTTTAAATTAATGGCTTACTGATCCTATTTCAAATTAAACTTATAAGAAATTTAAAGCAACATGATTTTTTACACGTGATCCTATTGCATGCGACATACATTTGAAAATAACCAAGAAAAAAAAGATACAAATCTGTAACGAAAATTAGGAATTTGAATTCGATAAACATTTGACAAAGTTTGCAATAGAAACCCATGTTATGGAGGAATAAGCTTAATTTTGTTGCATTATAAGTAGAGCAATCAGGAAAATTGAATAAAAGAATGAAGAAAAATAATATCTAAAGTAAATGTACTCATTTTTAATAGACATATTTGCATTTCAACTAGAGACTTAATTTATTACATTGTACATTTATGTTTATTTGTCACTGTTTAGAAAAGCTATTATGTAATAAGTAGCGCTACTTAGTGTCGGATTTTGTTTTTATAGTAAACGTTCCTACCCAAGGGCACTTTAAGATAATGCATTAAGTGCCAGGAGGGCAACGGGAAGGGCACTCACTGTTTGAAGTTCTTTGAAACTTTCCTGAATAGGTGTGTGTTGTCCTATTTAGCGAGGGGAGCCTTAAATATTTTGAATGTCAGTGGCTAATCTCATTAAAATTTTCACTCAACAAACTAATGAATTGAAATTGCTTTCAGGTTGGAAATTCTTCAAATGTATTGCGAGTTATTTATGTGACGTCCTGTTGATGTTTATCACGGCTGAAGGTCCGGAAAGGCGCTTATCAGCCGAATAAGAAAAACAAGCAAACCTTTTGATAAGCCAAGAATAACAGCAAATTCTTGCAGCTGTGATTTATTTGGCTTTTGAAGCACATTTTAAAGTGCTCAACCGTAAAAACAACTCGCATACAGTTTAAAATTCTGCTGACTTTTATGTTCAGCTATAAAAACATGTTGTTTTTGTTGCTGCTGTTCAAGTCGAGTCCCGGACTCATATTTGCCCTGGCATTTTTTTGATACTAATTAAAAATTGTATATTTATCAAAGTTAGAGCGTGACAGCAGAGCAAAGCAATTTGCCGAAATAACCAGAAACTAAAAACATATGCGGCAAAGCAAACGCATGTGCACAACATGCACACTCACACTCACACACACATACACACTCTAGCACATACATTTTTAAGGGGGCAGAAAGATTTTGTTGACAGAACTTTACAATAAAACGAAAGTTTAATGCACAAGTTTTACCCCGTCGTTTGCGGGCTTAGCTCTGAGGGGCAGCCCCTCAAGCCGGGGGTTCCCCTTGACGTTCCCCCTACCCCGTGACGTTCATGTCCTGTTTGCGCAACTTACAGCCAAAGTAAACTCATTACCAATGCAAACAAACAGGCGGTGAAACTTTTAAAAACCGCCCAGAAACTATTTGCGTGCACAACGCCCAACCAAACGTAATGAAAATCATTATAAAGCGAATAAAAAATAATTAAGTGCTTGCATTTCAATGCGAAGGGCATATTAAGCATACGATATGTGTGCCTCGTACTGCCATGTCCGATGCCAACGGGCAACTCTGAACTTTTGCATACCTTTGTGTGCTGCTCTCATTTATTATGTTCGCTGACCAAGTCTACAATGTATTTATATCCTGGTCGACGGTGCTATAAATTTCACTGGGAGCATTTGCGACCAAAAACCATTAAGTATTCACATACCAATAGGCGAGTCCTTGTCTGGGGGGTGTTAACGTCCTTGTTGGATGCTAATCTATTTTCCGAAGATGTACAAAAAAAGGTCGGAAGGGGGATATAACTGGAATATAGGGACGAGGCAAGTATACTTCGAAGCGTAACTCGTGCCACATGGACATCGAACCTGCAACCGTGTGCTGTATTACCGAAAGATCACTTTCCCCTCACTCGTGGCTAAGTTTCTTAATTTCGTTCATCTATTCTGATAATGACAATTTCTAAATAAATACATAAAGACGGGACAATTTATTCAGGTGAGCAAAAAAGTTGGAACACGTCTACCAAATTCTGAATTTACGAAGAATTCTAAGAAAATATTATCAAGAAACTATAAAAACTATGCTGAGAATCATACATACTTTAGTTTGGGGTGTTTAAAAAAGCTGCTTCATTTTATTAAAAACGAATCGTTTTTTAATAAAGTTTGGGTTAATTCTGATTCATCATTCTGAACAAATTTTAAAAATTATTTTGTTTTTGAGTTATCACACAACCTTTTTATTTTAAATTCAACGAAATCAGCTTAATAATCTAGGCACTAAAGCTCATTTAAGAAAAGTATATGAAAAAAATCTGTAGCTCTTAAGCAAAGTGAGTACTCGGCCTGAAGTTTGAATTGCATATTCTAGACTCTACAATAAAATGTAGAAAATAAAAAAAAGAAGGATACACACATTTAAATAAAAATTAATAATAATTTTTAAAAAGAAAATTCAACTGAGCTTAGAAAAATTAAAGCTTCTTTTCCTAATATTAATGAACTCAAATTTTCTATTATTAGGTTATTTTACTCACAATGTTTATCTTATTTCCATTTTTTTAGATCTCTTCTTTAGTTTTAATCCTTATTTGTGTTTTATGAAATTTAATTGCTAGCAACTTAGCTTTTGTTTTTGATCGAATTACATTCGCAGGGGGTAACTTTACTGACAGCCAGTAACATTTAAGATGTAAAATCCTCTTTTTAACAATTTAAATAAATATACAAGACAAAATCCACATACTTATCATCTACCATGTCATAATTGATCTCATTATTTTATTGATGAATTAATTCGAAATGGTTTACATTCGGCTTTTGGCTTGTCGCAGTTAATTAACATACAATTTTTGCACAAATGCTCAACACACAACACAAATGCTGCACTGTATTATATTAATTATTTAATTAATATTATTTTCTCGGTGTTTGTTAAATGAAATAACAAAACTTTTTGTTTGCCCACAGCGTCAGCAAAAGTTAAAAACATGTTAAGTTGAATTTATAAAACTAACAGAGGGTATATCAATTCCCTGAGAATGTTGGTAGCACTTGGAAAAAATAAAATAAAATATTAATAAAATAAAAAATAATATTATCAAGGAAGTAACTAATGGATAAGAGTATGCAACCGAAACGAATATCGGTTTTAGTTACGATTTCGGCTATGTTCGGATTCAGGATTTCGGTTACGTAACGTTAAACGGTTTTTGTATGTTTCGGTTTCGAAATACAAGTATAATTTCGGTTCATAAAAAAAATATTAAAAATGTTTAAAGCATGTAATTTTTAAGACAAATATTTAAAACTTTTAAAATTTAAGATATTAGAAATAAAAATCTAATTTACTTCCTAAAACCAGTTTCACACCTTAATAACATAATTAAATTTAATGCCTGACCAAACCGAAATTTCCCGTATTATCGTAACGGTTTTTAAACGGTTATTGCGGTTGGAATAAATTCGGTTGTTCGGTATCGGTACAATGTAAAATAAAATGTTCGGTTACGGTTTCAGTTACGGTTACCAATTTCAATCGGTTAATACCGGTTAACGGTTTCGATTATGGTTTTAATCCCTGGATGTAAGTATTTTTTAATTTTTTGGATAAGAAATCCTTTTAATAGCAGAGCATGCATTCGTCGGCCTTAAATTTTGTACTTGAATTTTGTTCTGGTCGTGTAGTTAGCATGGTTATCACATTTGTTAAACCACAGAGAACAAAATGTTAGTTTTGTATCCCATTTTTGTGAGTCGTTGCGCACAATGTATAATGTGTAATTAAAATGTGGCAGACAACAACATGGGGACACATGGTCGAGTTGCTGCTGATGTTATTGCAGCTGCTATGGCACATATTAACCGCACAGTAATAATTAATTGATATGTACGAGTATGTATTACAAACAGAGACATAGACAGAGACAGAGATAAAACGGCGTTGTATGTTGTGACCACATAGACATTGCCTGTTCATTTATTAATGCAATTGATTAATGCACTCTGGTTGATCAAGTATACGCCACGATGCACGGAGTATGTCTTTGCCAAAACCACAAGCTGAACTGTTTAACTTTTACGAGTTAACAAATAATGCGCTTAGCGGCAAGTTAAAGCAGCCCTGCGACCAAACTACGGGTCGAGTGCAACAGTTAGCAAGCAAAGGGCTGATAATGATGGTGGGGAGACGGTTTGGCTAACTTAGTTTTGGCCAATGACCACGAAATTCTAATCCCAACAGAGCTGCAAGCTGGCAGCATCCACTTCAAGCTCCGAGTTTCGTCAGACCAATTAAGAACGCATTTCATGCTAATCGCCTCGGCTGCCCGGGCGGATTCAGTGCAGTTGAGTGCATTTCATTTAAATGAATTACAAGCGAAATATGAGCACCACTTGACACCACCACAACCACAACGACAACCACGAGTCCTAGTCCCAGTCCGAGTTACAGAATTTGTTCAATGTTCATTAAGCAGCTGCCGGCGAATGTTAATCAGTTTTTCCATTCTGTTTACGAGTCGAGTGCCAAAGCGCAAATCACAAAACACAAAAGCGTACTCATACCACAAAAAATTGGTAATTAACGCTTTACGAGTGTGGCAAAGGGGCTAAGGATAGGGGGAGTGAGTAAAGGAATTAAGCCGAAAGATGACGGGGCAAGAGCTGACTCGGATTCTCCGTTTTTTTTATTTCGAATTTGACTTTGATGCCATGTTAATTTGAATGAATTTAATTAATTAACGTTAAAAACAAAACGGACGTCAATAGAGCCCAAATCAGCGCCCTTCCATTGCTCTCCCCTCTCGTTGCTGTTGCCGGGGCAACCGATGAGTTGGCCATCATGTTGTCAGCCCTAATAAGTAGCCTTGGCCATCTGGCACCCGCGAACAATTTGCGGCTTAAAACCTAAGCAGCTCGATATATTCAAACAATTATGCCCAATATTATTGAGCCTCATGATGACGTTGACGTTGAAGTCGTCTGAAGTCGTCGCAGCTGTTAATGGCGTTCCGTTTCTAATCTGATAAGCGGATATCCTTTTGAATGTACATACATATATACATAGATTTGTATGTATGTGTGGTTGTTTGTGTGTCTGTACAATTGAACATTGCTAATTAGTAAGCGCAGGTTTGTATACATTGTGCACATATTTTAATTAAAAATTGATGTGCGCATTTGCATTTTATTTATGAATTTATTTTCAGCACGAGACACTGAGCAGCTTAACAGAGCGCCGTATAGATTAATTACGATAATTTTGAATGATTGAATGCTGAATTGATAAGCTTACCAATTAAGGCAGTTCAACAATAACCTTCAAAACCTTCTAAATAATATCTAACTAAGGAGCTCTATAAAATTCGCCGATCATTTTAATAATCAAATTAATTTTGATGGAAAAATCAATCAATTTACTTAATTTTTATACCTGAATGTAACAGGGAGATGGAAGCATCTCCGACTCTATAAAATATATATATTTTATCAGCATCAACATTCGAGACGATACAGCCATTACCATAGCCTGCCGTCTGTCTATCCGTCTGTGTGAGCGCCTTGAATCGTAACAAGATGGGACAAATATAAAGGTGTTAATTGCTGATTAAAGCTTTTAAGCAATGTAAGTGCCTAAAAGCATGCAATAAAACTATTTTAAATTTAGAAAAGTAAGTAACGGGTATCCTATAGTCGGGAGTTTGACTATAGCCTTTCCCACTTGTTTTTTCTGAACATTTAACAAATATTTGCGTGAAATTTTCTGACTAGAACTTAGCTCTAATATTGCTACTACTTAATGTTGTTATTTAAAAATAAAGATGGAGTATATTTGATAAACCATAGCTTTTGGTTACCTCACCAAGACAAAAAACTAAATGTTAATTTAAAGCATAATTTTTATATATTCCGCAGGTTCTCTTTCTTCTATTTTATTACAGCATATATATACGTTATAAATACTAATTTATATCTAGAGTGCAGGTGTCATTTGCCAATTGACTTTTCAATTTACCTGCAAGCGTTTATATTTCAATTAAATGCATTTACAATTGTCACAGTTCTTGTGTCATAAACAGAAACATGCCAAAAGTAACAAAGTAAAATCATAAAATAAGAGCAGCATAAAGATAAAAGTCGTATATAGCAGATATATTTGTATATAAATCTTTTCGTTTCTGATACAAATGCAGAAAGCACAACACGTGTCGCTTTCAAATCGACAAGTAAAACAATGACTTTAAAAAATCGATTCACAAATACAATTGTGTATTGTCAATGCGAAGCAGCTGTGTGCCATATCTAAATTTATGTATGAATATTTATGAGTGTCAGTGTATGTGTGTGCTTATGCAACTGTCAATGCAACGCAAAGTAAACAGTACAGTAAAAATGTAGCACATATCGTGGTGAGCACGTGACGATTGGAGCTATCAATGATTCAAAGTCACAATAACAGTGCCTTAAATAAGTATTCACAAACATTTGTGTATAGAGTATCTATAGATAATGTTATTAAATAGAAAGAAATAGAAAAACTATCCATATTTATTGCATAACTTTTGCTCTTTATTGTATACCAATTTTCTGTAGGCCTTTAGAGTCAGTTGGATGATGTCAATATATTTTTGGGTTATCGCATTGAACAGTAAATTGATTTATTTAATTAAGCAGAATTAAGAAGAACAAATTTTCGACGGAGACAGACGCATAAGGTGAACAAAGCATATAATTGATTTAAGTATAATACAGGCTCACAAACTTTGACACATTGGTGTTTATGTATGTAAATGGCTAGGATGATTTCAGGATGAGACAGTGTGTGACAGTGGAGCATGTCAGCTAACTGACAGACAGGCAGACAGGCACGAAATTGATTTCCAATAAGCAGCAAGCGACGTTAGATTGTGTTAATTTTACGCTAAATCTGGTTTACTTCAGGCAGCCACAGGACTTCATTGATAAACTTTGACATTGATGAGTTAATGATGATGGTGAGTCAGTCACACACAACCACACACACACACACATACACACACACGCTAGACAAACAAAATGTCAAACGCTCGCGAGACGAGATGAGCTGCTTGTTAACTTTGTCGATGGTTGTTGGTTGCTGGTTGTTGGTGGTGCGTCGGTTTTATGGCCAAAGTTGACAACGACTTTATCATTTATCATGGTCTAAGCATAGGCATAGTCGGATAATGCCGAAAATTAAGTCAACCAGAGCAAAGTTCTCTTCAAACTTTTGTTTCGTTATTAACTGAACATAGATGAGGCTTATGCTTCATCATAAAAATCATGTTTATTGAACACTTTGTGAGTGCCGAAATGGCCATAAGTAACTGCCCAATGAATTGCGGATAATTATGATAAATGCTTGATTGGAACTCTGGAAATGTCCTTAAACTAACAACAACAAAAGTGCATTATGAGTTAGAAAGGATTGTTGCCACAGAAAGGGCCAAACCAACATCTCTAATGAGCAGAAACTAACATTCAAGCAATCCTTTCTTGCTGAAGAGTTTCTCTTTTGCAATATTGTAATTTGTGCTTTCCTCTGTTATTCTTTTCATAGTCAGCTTTTAAATCCTTACAGACTCCTGCTGATTGTACGCTCGACTGCTGTTTGTGGCATCAACTCCAGACTTTTTAAAAACCTATTTGGCCTCTAGCTGACTAAGGAAACTTTACCCAGGTACGGGCAGAGGTAAAACAACAAAAAAAAAAAAAAAACAGTACAAATAACCAGCTTTGGCAACGGTAACCGAAAACTCAATTTCCGTTTGAAAACTCATTTCGCATTTTGGTTGTTTTAAATCAACAGCAACAGAGGCCGTTCAGGCCAAACAGACAAACAATTGCGTAAAAACAATAAACAATGCTGGCAGCAGCAACACAACAATCAAAAACAAGCAGCTCTGCCGATTGGTTGGCAATGAAGTAGAGGGGTGTATTGGGTGAGAAGGGGAAGGGAGAGGGGTCAAATACAAACGAACACTCGTTACATTGCTCATGTGCATGCCCACAATTAATTCACAATAAAACAATCAATTGATTACCATTACATCCGTTCGCGTTACGGAAATTGTGTGCAATATCCTTTTGTTAAGCTGACCCCGACCCCAACGGGTTGGAAGTAGGGGAATAGGGGAGGCTGGTTATTGACCATCAGTGTCAAGTTGAAGGAAAACTTTCGACCACGCAACAGGCAAAACGCGGACACGCAAAACAAGAAGTTATCAAACCGCAATTGACATGCCACGTTGGTTAACTGTTTTGATAGGCCGTTGGCGTAGACAGGCCCACAGGCCTTTATTTATCGAAATCTACTACTCCTCACTTTTCTGCTTGCTTTCTACACTACTCCCGCACTTGCAATGCAACTGATTAGTGTTGAAAAGCGTTCGCGTGCGTAGTCCTGTCTACCTGTTTATTACGCCTGGCGGTTTAATGAATTCACTACGCCTCATTAACGAACAAGGCATATCCCTAGAAATACGAATTTAAACTATCAAAATTCTTTGACAGAATTATAAAACGTTGTTTCTTAAAATAACAATTTACATCAAAAGTCTTTTCAATAAAATCCGGTTTTAAAGTCACCAAATGAGCAATATTTTGACATAAAATGCTTTGAAATTCATGTTGACTTCAAAATTATCTCTCAGTTAAATTTTTGTCTTATTGTTTCTACGTATTTTCTCTGAGGTTAATTAAGAAAACTTAAATAACAAAAACATTTTCAAACTATAGGTTAATTTTCTATAAGCGCAATATGAACTCCTTACATTTTCTGTCCCCGTAGAACTACTTGGAACTATCAGCCATTATCTTTACCTACATGCTGATTACGCTTCGCACAGTTCACTTCGTGTTTTGTGCACAAATTACAAAAACCTTTATCACGTTATCTCTGCCGAACTCTCTCTCTCATTGAAATCCTCCCTTTTCGCTTTCCTTTTCAGAAATCCCTAACCCTACTAATTTCTAATACTTGTAATATCACTAGCTATTACTTCTAATACTTTTTGATCTGATTGGGTTTTTTTTGGGTTTTTCCCGATCCTTGCAGTGAATGTTGGATCATTTCATAATTTTTATACCCCCAGACTTTTAATTTTTAACTTTTTTTAATTGACTTTTTATCATTTCAGTTTAAATTTAAATATAATTATAAATATTTAATTTAATTTTTATTTTAATTAACTATTTAATTAACTATATTTTAATTTTTACTCAATTGGTCAACTGCTCTTAGTTGACATTAAATAAATAAATATATAACAAGTACAAAAAAGTTGTTCATACTAAGAGTTGATTTTCGACTGATCGTTCCTATGGCAGCTATATGATATAGTGATCCGATTTCAACCAATTTTGGTCAGGCTATAAGGGACCATCGCGTATGCATATTCTGTGAGTTTGATTCAGATAGATCAAACAACAAAAAAGTTTTTCATACTAAGACTTGATTTTCGACTGATCGTTCCTATGGCAGCTATATCATATAGTGATCCGATTTCAACGAATTTTGGTCAGGTTATAAGGGACCATCGCGGATGCATATTCTGTGAGTTTGATTCAGATAGAACAAACAACAAACAAGTTTTTCATACTAAGACTTGATTTTCGACTGATGGTTGCTATGGCAGCTATATGATATAGTGGTTCGATCCAAATTTAAAAACAAACTTGATCTGCGTCCGGTATCCAGCAACCTACACACCAAATTTGAAGTCTCTAGCTGTTATAGTTTCTGAGATTGACGCGTTCAAACAGACGGACGGACAGACGGACAGACGGACGGACGGACAGACGGACAGACGGACAGACAGACGGACATGGCTCAATCGACTCGGCTGTTGATGCTGATCAAGAATATATATACTTTTAATGGTCGGAGATGCTTCCTTTTGCCTGTTACATACATCACACAAATCTAATATACCCTTTTTGACCATTTTCAATGGGCACAGGGTATAAAAATAAATAGAATAGCTCGTGCTGCCACGCCTTCTCTTAAGTGCGTTGCCCATTTCGTGACAAATTTTAGCAGCACAATAGTGAACAAAGTTAATAGACACCTGCACTTTTTTTAAGTACTGTGTCTAAAAATCGGGCTTAAGAATTTTTTTGAATACTATAATTCGAGAATACATATTCACATCAAATTCCTAAGCTAGCAGCCTATTCACAAAAATTATTAATTATTCCGAAAATTCTGATAAATAAACCAAACATTTTCTCAATGCAACGATACGAAGTAATCCCAATTTCGCAACAATTACAATTATTAATCCTTTTTAAAACTTATTGAGTAGAGATCGATATCGAGCTGAGGCCACATGCTATTGCCATAAAGGATAAGGCTTATATGATTAACCACGACAAACAGATGACAACAAATTAATTAGGCACATGGTAATTGTGGTTTAAAATGTGTCAGTTGCTTGTAAATGTCAACAACAGAGATTGGAATTGACTTGCAGTGAAATTGTGATGATGATGATGGGGAGACGAGGTTGCGATGTCTGCCAAAACTTACCTCGGCAGCAACTTGTTCAAAAAAACATGTGTTTCAGTTGCCAGTAAAAGCAATGATAGGTCGACAAGACGACAACAGACGTTTAAAAAGTTAACACTAGTCAAAGTTAACCAAATTTGTTGCATACTTTGCTGCGCCGCTTCACAAAACACACTGAGGAAGCTGAGGAGCCGAGAAGACGCAGATTGCTGCATATAATGAACTGATGCCTGCCACACAGCTGCCTGTGCAAACTCTGGCCTCCAAACTCTGCCACTGGCAGGAGGCGCCACACAACTGGGGCGCCATGAATGGATATGGATGTTGCTGCTGCTGCTAGAATTTTGCGCCAAAATACTAAAACGCAGCGGGCGCTCATCATCAGCAACAGCAGCGGCTGCGACGGCGACGGCGACTGCGGCAGAGGCAAAGGCTGCGCATTGTAATGAAAGTGGCAAGCAAGCGAAGCACAATGGATGAGTTACAATAAAAACGGCTTAAAATGCAAACTTTTTCATAGTCAGAGGAGCATAATTTGCATTTTTGCTCTTTCGATTGCCAATAAGAGTGGACTTTTTGCCGCATATTTATTCAGGCCTTGCTGCAACTTTCACTTGCATTTTAAATTCGCAAAAAGTTGTATGATACTTGCTCATGCCAAAAATTTGTGTGAAAATTTTGAGTCGTTGTCAGGACAACTCAACGGTATTCTAGTTACCATGCGAATATTTTAAAAAAAATTTATGTATATAAAATATTAATAATTCAGACAGTGCTGCTGTCAATTTAATTCGTTCGCTTCTAAGTTCAAGTGTTTGATTTTCGTACCAAGGTAGTGATCTCCAATTCTTATGTATAATTATTGAGATTAAACTTTACAATAATAACTAACTCGTGATAGTTATCATTACTCAAATTTCCTAATTTATTTTAATTTATATTATTTCAGCCTCAAATTAATCCAAAATTACAGTATGACTTTTAACCATAGCTAGGAAGAAATTCGCGCTAATTCTTTAACAAATATATTTATAGACTTATGTTAAGTTATAGATAATTACAGTTATTAAATAAAATTTAAAAAGTCGAAATTATTATTAGAAAAATAGGAGTTTAATATTAAATAACTGAGTTATTATCAATAAATACAATTATAAATATACAAAAAAGTCCACCACGTCGAAAAACGTAAAATTGGGCAAAAACTCACATCTTTTGAAATTTTCTACCAAAAATGTATTCAAGTTATTTATCTAAGCAATATACGCTAGAAGAAATTCAACAGGATGAACATATACATAGATCCTTCATTAGAATAAATTTACTTTTTCAAATTTTTGCCCATTTTCTTAAAAATTTACTTCCAAAATAGACCGATTGTATTTTAACGATTACACTGAGTAGGACAGTAAGATTGTAACATGAACCATTTCAATTCTAAGCAATATATTGAAAGTTTAATTTAAAACAAGTTTTACAAGTTGTTTTCGATGTATCGAATACAATTTGATGAACAAAATCTTGGCACAAACTAGGTGGAAATCTTGTCACGTTCGCGATGTCGCGTTACAATTTACTAATAAAACTTGTAAAATAAATAAATTGATTGTAACATATCAAAAATATTTCTAAAATAGAAAACTAAAATATTTTATTATGGTTTAAGAGCATTTTCTTCCAAATTACTCGCAACATTTTGCAGACTTTCGCATTTGTCAAGATGAAGTTAAACATGACTTCCATTTTTCGTTGCGTTCGCGATGCATTGTTTTTTATAAATAATTGAAAAACGACAAGTCTTCAGAGCTTGTCTTTTATCATAAAAATAGTGCTGATAAAATGCATTAAACACGTGAGAAAACAGTTTTGAAAATGTCAACTTTTGCCATTTTTATTTTCATTTAAAGACGTAAAAAAGTCGCGTTCTTGATCCTGGAAATACCCATATGGATGAGTTGTTAAATCGATTCTGGATTTTTAAAAACTATAATTATAATTAATGTTATTTGGAACAATTACATTGTTAACGGTTGTACTTGATACTAATCTATATCGTCAAGTTATATTGTCAGTGCCTAATATGAAAGTTTTTTGTAATAAAATAAAAAATAGCTGTGAAGTCTTAAATTTAAAATAAAAATTGTATCTATGGATTTTTTCTTCTCAAATCAAAAGTGAAAGCATAATAATTCTGATTAAGTCGTATTGAATAAAAAGAATGAAGAAATTAATATTTTTCAAGTAAGTGATTATGACAATGACTTTAAGGCGAAACTCCAACAATATTATAAATTGTCTACCAACATTAAAATTAAGTCACATAACTACTTTTAAGGTCTGAAACACTCATGAGTCATGACATGCCATGGTGGCAAGTTTATTGGCCTTACCACCCGGTGGCAGGTAATTTCGAATGGGTTTAAGTAAATATATGTATTGTATATGCATTGATTGTGTGTGAGTGTGTGCGAGTGTGTGTCCTGTCGCCTTTGTGTTTCTTCTCAACCATCTTTGTGCGCATTCAATAGGATTTAATTAAGTAACTGCGTTTGTATGTGTACGCGTATTCGAACTCGAACAACGTCATTGGTCGGCCTTGGTCCGAGTTTATTGATATGCTGCATGGAAAGCCGACTCAGAAGCGTCAGGCAGTTGAGCGACAGGAAAGCGCTTAGTTCGCAGTGCCTCAAGTGCCGCTGGCGCCAAAAAATATGACCCACTTAGAGAGACACAACAACAACAACAGCAACAGCAACAACAACAACGAGCTGCGAACAACTAAAACATGAGCACTGCCATTTGCCAGCCAGCCCCGTTGCATGTGGCATGGCACTTAACTCAATTTGCAATGAAGTTGTCGTTGTTGTTGTTGTAGTTGTTGTTGCCGCCAACTGCAGCATAACGAAATTGCTACCATATTACGAACGACACCAGCGTATTGTTATTATTGCTGTTGTTGTTGTTGTGGCTTGTGGCAACCACGCCGACACGACGCCTGACGAGGACGTCTTGACTGTGTCATCAAAATCGAATTGAAATGAAACCACAATTGAAATGTCAGACAAACGCAGTGAAACTTTCTGATATTTTTCGCCTCTTTTTTTTTATCATTTTTGGGCAGACGTTTGTTCGACCCACATAAAATTCATTTCGAATTGAAGTTGCCACGGCCACAGACAGCAGCCGTGGCAAGTTTTGGCAGTACAGTGCTTGCCACTACAATAAAAACGCTTGTTGCGCGCCCTTTCAGTATTTCAGTATTTCTGTATCTCTGTATTTCTGTAGTCCTGGAGCCCATTGAAGAGGCCGTGTCAGAGGCGCGACAGCTTGAGGCGCAACAGGAGGCGGCGCCACCAACAGACACACAGAAATGGAATGTGAAGGGGAAAACAATATACGCGTAGACAACAGGCGGCTGTGTTGGCCATTTTGAAGGCGCCGCGATGAGATTCCTGCCAGCATTGATATTAAATTTGCACGCGGCATGGCGTCTGCTCTATGCCACCATGTGGCATGTTCTTGACATGGACTCCTTGGCCACTTTTGGCGACGACTTTTGGCAGTGGTATGTGGTAATTAAAAAGTGAATCCATGTTCTTTGCTTAGGGACAAGCTAAACTATCATATGATACAGCCTACTTTTTTTATTGGGCCTTTCGGATTTTAAATTCTAATTAATTATCAAATTCATGTTTTTGCAACTTAACGTTTTAGTTATGCTAAAACTATATTTAAATAAATACAAACATTCTAATTTCGAAATTTACTATCCCATAACATAACCTAGATATGTAAATATATCATGGCTAGTATCACAAATCGAAAGGCAAATTCCGTCTGTTTTATTCTGGGATTGATTGAATAGCTTGATGAGATGAAATTGTCATTAGAATTGTTTGCCAATGAGCTGCTAAAAACTGTAAGAGCCACTTTCAACATAAATGCAAAAGCAAATTCGAATTTCAGTCACGTGCACACAATGACACACTAATCACACACATACATAAAAAAGCTAATAGTGTAGGGTGGTGGGGGAGGAGGGAGCAAGAGGGGCACAAGGGGCATGCCATTAGCAGTTGCTACAGCTGCATGACACATTATCAAAATGTTCAAGCTGGAAATCAAAATTGAATTTGTGCCATGCAATCTCGCATTACGAAGTGAGCTGAACTCAACTGAACTGAAGTGAACTGTAAGCTGTTAGCTGTTGGCTGTTAGCTCTTGACTGTTAGCTCTTGGCTCTTAGCTGTGGTGAGTTTCCCAAATGGGGCTGGCAAATTTGTTGAGCACACGGAGAGCGAGAGCCTCGACATCAAAACAAAGAAATCCACAAAACTCGTTGAGTTTCTACAAAAAAAAAAAGAATGAAAAATAAAAATGAATAAAAAGGGGGAAGAATAATAATAATAATAACGCAAGCTATGCGACTTGAATGACTAAGGCAAAGAGTGTGCGAAGATTCAACAAATGACAGAAGCCACGACAAGCAACAGAGAGGAAAACATGAAATCCAAGAAGAAGAAGAGCTGGAGAAGAGCAGTTCCAGCTGCTGGGATGGCAGCCAAGCAAAAAGCGTAAGCGCTTTGTGCCTCAGTGACTCAGTGACTGTGTGTGTCTGTGTCTGACGCAAGTGTATGAATGTGAGTGTGTGCTTGGGGTTGGTTATATTTTTGGCTGAGTATGTGAGCGTAAATTACAGACTAACAAGTGGTCGTTGACTGGCAAGCCAGCGAGGCAGACAGCCTCCAACCACGACAGTTGATTTGATTTGACAGCAAGACATGACATTTGGGTAGCCTGCCATCTAGTCAGCCAGTCAGCCAGTCAGTCAGTCTTGGCCTGGCCACAAGACGCATCTCGAGTGAAGTGAAGCTGAAGAAATGCCACGAGTGTTGCCTCAGCGGATGCCCCCTCTTCCTTTTACTCCTATTCCTCCTCTGGCTTCTCTAGAGATGTCGTTGCTGCTGTTGGCAAGTGCAAGTAACCACAAGCCTTCACAAAACTGAGCCCATATAATGAAGATAGATGCCAGCGGCCCAGCCATACTAGCATAACAATGGGCCACCGGATGTAGCACTCGGAAACGGAAATGAATAGTAGGACACGGACCTGAGCATTCACGCCAACGCACACAAATGGTGAGTTGCCTTGGCCAATGGAGCTTACAGCTTATAGCCAACAACAACGTGCAATGCACCTTCTAGTTTTTGAATTTTCCATTTCAGCAAATCTATAAGTATGCATACAGTGAGTCATAAGATTATGAGCACAAGCTAAGTAAAAACGTTATCGGGTGTTTGCCCCTTTAAAAAAATATGGAATTCGTTTTGAGTTCTAAGTGTTAACACAACCAAAATTATTTTATTATTTTAGAAAATATCTGACAACAATAGTACAATTGCCAATAATTTTATCCAATATCCTTTAAATAAATATCGTAGGTAGCATATAAAATACACATGTATACCAATTTTTACAAACAAAAAATATTTATGCCACTTATTCGAAAATGCAATTTCAAAATCTTGTCTACCAATGAAAACTAACTTTTTTAATTGAAAACATTTATTTTTAATGATTTTTAAATTTTTCAATTTAAGAAATTTGTTTTCAATTTTCGCTGTACGTAAATAAAAAAAAAATAATAACATTTAAAATGTATTATATTTATTTATACTAAATTGCAGGTACATTTTTTCTTTTCTTTATTCTATTGTCAAGGCTTTCTCTGCTGAGCGCCAGTAAGGTATGATAATTATGCAGACGTAAACTTTTCGAACTGAGTGTTATGCATGGCCATAGTTCAATATGCTTGGCAAACAGCTGAATGACTCGGTATAACTCATGCTCACCTCTTTGTTTTGCTCGCAGTGTGCGGATTGTTGTCGTTGTTGCTGTTGTTGTGGCTTGTGGCTCGTATTCCTAGAAAGGAGCTGCACGTGTGCTGCGACGCATGCAGGCGCCAGTTGGTGGTTAACAGAGCTAGTGGGTCAGGTGGGTGGGTCGAATGTTTTCCCTACGCTTGACTGCGTTCTCTTCTCTGGGGGCGGGGCAGGTATAGGACGATTGTGGGCGGACGACCCGATTGTTGGTAATGTCGTTGGCCGTGTAAGGATATCGCGTCGTTACCAATGTCGACGACGACGATGAGGACGAAGTCGTGGCTTACCCACGCTTCACCAGTCCGCTTGACGTGCTCAAAAGTCACTTTCGAGTGTTTTCACTTTTCTTGTGGCACTGCGTACACGTTGCACGTGCGCGTTGCTGTTGCTGCTGTCGTTAGCGTAGGCGTTGCTGTTGTTACCTACCAAGTGGCACTTGGCTGCGTTCTTAGTGTGAAATTGTAGCTCACAGCTGCACACACACAGATAAGCGGCAATGACTTACAGCCTTGAAAGGCGGACTGAGCAGGACAATAACTACAACTACAGCACAACCCATTGAGTTGCTCGAGCAAGTCTTTTATTATTATTTCATTTAGTTTTCTTATTTCTGCTGCTGCTGCTGCTGCTTGTGCACAGTTTTGGGCGCGTTTAGTTGAAATTGAAATTGAGCTGAGTAATTAAGTTCAGTTGGTGGCGTTAAATGCATTTGCATATTTGCATAAGAGTATAAATGCTAAATTATGCATGCACTCGCATATGGCGGCGCCTTTAATAAACTGTTACAACAACAACAACGATGACGTCGACGACGGCGACGACGCCACATGCTAACATTTCGACAGCGCGGCCGCGACGGCGTATGAGTAATAATAATAACGCACTTCGAGGGGGGAAAGTAAACTTTTGCTGACTGTTGTTGTCGGGGGATTTCCGTTTGTTCAATTAACGCACGCTCGACCAATTTGCTGTTTTACTTATTATTACTAAATAACACGTTGTCGTTGTGGTGGTTGGTGTTGTTGTTGTTGTTGTTTATAGTTTGACTTAATAATGAAATTATTTATTTAACAACTCGAATGCGTTGTGCCACGCGCCATGTAGCACGTTGTCGGTTGCCACCAATACCAATGCGTATGCCTCTCGCGTGCTCTCACTCACACAGAGACAACACAAATATACATATACACTCACACTCACACGCACACACACTCGCACACCTTTGGCAAAAGAGTGTGGCGTTGGACGCGTTCCTGGCGTATGTCCTGGCCGATGCCGTAATTTGCTGTGCACGTTAACAGCTGCAACAGCTAAACAATATGAATTTGGCCAATGCGTTTGGGTGTCATTCCATTTGAGTCCTTCGATCGTAACAATTTAGCACATTTAACGGCGAATTTGGTAATTTTTAGAATTTATTTTCAATGGCACGCAGCGTGCAGCGTGCAAACCGCGTTGATTTGTTCGCACCTTGACTATTCGTTACTAAACCCAACTCACAGCGAGAGTTGCCCACAGGCCGTGAGCGTAGCGCACACTCGCTGATTTCTCAGTCGTGTGTGTGGTGAATTGTCCTTTTGTTGGTGAGAGCCTGCGCCAGTCAACGACAACAGGCAACAGCTGTTGGCGGTTGGCTGTTGGATGGCGGCACTGTTCGCATTTGAAAGTGACCAAATTGTGGCGCCACCAAGTGACACTTGATTCGCAATTGATTCACTTTATGAATAAATAAAACACTTGCAAGTGAGCTTCCTACGATTTTTTTGACCACATGTGTGAACAAATGCAAAAGTTTTGTTGCCTTTGTGTTTGCGCACGCTCAATAAGACACTCTCTCGCTATCGCTCTCTCTCCATCTCGTTATTTCTCTCCTTCTAAGTGTAACTGCTGCTCAGCTGGCTGAGAGCGAATATATGTATTTGAGCTGTGTGTCTGTGTGTGTGACCGTTTTGGTATGGAAATCTGTTGCATGAGCGCAATTTGTTATCCTCTTTATCTCAGCTGAGTGTCGACCAAGTGTCAGTAGTGCTTCTCGCTACATAAATTACTCCATGGCTTCTTGAGCAATATCCATTACAGCAACAGCAACAGCAACAACATCAACAATAATCAAATTGAGCAAAGTAAAACAATCAGATGCCAATGTTATACCTTGGTTAAAGAAAAACTCTCACCAAAAAATTATTTCTTAAAACTGGCAGCCAAAAACAAACACAATACCCAGGGCAAAAACAAACACACACACACACACAAACATTGCTGAAGCAATAATAATAACAACAGCACTAAGCACTGCAAAGAAATAGACAAACACAAACAAACACACACACACATGTGTGTGTCATAGAGACATCTAAAGATGGCAGTTGAGACTTTATGTGGCAAAGGATTTTCTGGATTTACGTGACTGTTGCTCAGCCAAAGACACTGTTGTCTTTACTGTTATTGTTATTATTATTTTATTATTGATGCTGTTGTTCTTGTCGCTTCCACATTCTACACATTCATGTTCACATGTCTGATCAAAAATATTATAAAAATTTTGAAGCATTTGATTGGTAAGTAAATTAAAAAAATAAATTTAATTTAAAACAAATGGGAAAGGATATAGTCCAGCTCCCGACTATAGGTTACCCGTTACTTATTTAAATATTTTTTGTTGCATGTTTCTAAACACTTTCATTGCTTAAAAAAGTCATTACCAGCTTTCTATTTGATCAACCTTGTTACTATTTATTAGGATGATAGGTAATAACAGTAGCTAACGGTAATTAGTAAAAAAAATCCTAATATCTTGAAAGCTGTGCGCGCGTTGGTTTTTTGCGATTTACGGAGGCGGAAAGGACCTGGCAAAAGAGTGAAACAAACTTGATCTGCGTGGGGTTTATAAAAGTCTGTGTGCTAAATTTGGTTGCTCTAGCTCTGATAGTCTCTGAGATCTACGCCCTCACACGGACGGACGGACAGACTTTATAGGGTCGGAGATACTTCCTGTTACATTTGAACATTGCCGCGAATACAATATCCCCTTTAATTTATTTTTTAAGTAACGGGTATAAAAACATTAAAATTGCATTACCAAATAGTCTTATAAAATAAATAAAATAAATGCAAACTTAAACGATGGATAGATACTAAGATAATTTTTTTCTCCCCCCAATCCTTGCAATAATAATAAAATGTTTGAATTCCCAAGGATTTAAATTAAATTAATTTAATTTAATTCTTCTATCTTTTCAGTTACGACTTAAAATTTATTTTGATTCAATATAATTGTTAATTTGACCTTCTTATTTTAAAATTCTATATAAACTCTAATAATTTCTTTCTCTCTGTCGATTGTTTTTAAGTGGTGTAAAATAATAAAAAATATATAATAAACAAATAAATAAATAAATTTGGCTTAACAATGTTAATTAATTCTCTCTTTGTGACTAGTGTAGGATAAAATTATAATACCACTGTCTGCTGCATATCGAATTTTGAATTCAATGCAGTGAACATTTTTAATTGAGTATCTTCTGCTTTACCATTTATTAAAAAATTAATTCAGACTACAAACCACTCGTTTTTAGGATATCAACAAGAACACAAAGCCCACTTCCCGTTGTGCGTCATCAAAGCGATTCGTGTCGCACCGCAGGATGCCATAGAACTGTTTTAAGGCACCTACCACATTCCCATACCGAAGCCAGGGCCAAGAAGAATTCAGATGAATGTATGGCAATTACTCTGTGGGCATGCAGTATTTCAACCTGTTACCCTTCCTTGATTTCATTATGCTTCCTTTATTAAAAGAGCATTTTACGTATTTCATTCAATTGATTTGGTGCAGATGCTATCACTGCATGGCATGTAAAATGCAATCAATTGCATATTTCTGAAAAACGAAAATATTAAAAGGCGCTTAGGTAGGATTTCTCATTTTCAATGTCTACGTTGCGAAATGTGAAAGCAGCTTTCTTCATATTTAAATCAACATGGGGCTTCCTCAAAAGCAGTTGGATATCCTATAAAATTAGAAAAATGGATATTAAAGATGTTTAAATTAAAGAGATGTTCAAATGTCTTAAACATAGAGAAAGCCTTTAGTCTAATTTTGTTACAAATCCAACCCATAATCTTTTTTAGGCAACCAAGTAATTCGATTTCCCATTATTGTAACTACATAGAAATGTATATTTAGTTACTATACTATCAGTATTGTTTCACAAATAATTCCATTGACTTCAGTAATATAGCAACAGTATATCTAATCCAGAATTAATTATCACACACGCAAGCACAGGGTATTTACAATTTCCATACCATTCCCTGTTAAGTGGATGAAATTGATATCAATTTCGGAAATATCTGAATTTATTATGAATTATTTGGTAATTGATACTGTGGGAAATTTCTAAATTGAATAGAGGAATTTAAAATGGTTAGTTTTTTGCCCATTTTGAATTCCACAGCAAAAGGTTTCTACACTTTTTCTGGCATATTATATATATAGAATCAGAAAAGACCCAGACATCCGTTACACTACTTACTTTAAATAAGTGCATACTTTACAGCAACAAATACTTTTCTATTTATCTGATCTTGATGCGATTAAGTAGTGTAATAAATAATATAAACAGCTAAGGTTAATCACCAAGAAGACAGATCAATCTTCTTAAATGTGAATGTAATAAATTTTTGTAATTTGTGGAGTGGCAAAAATATGAAACAAATTTTATATGCTTCACATTGTTAAAAGTCTGTGTGCATAATTTGGTTTCTCATGCAGTCGGCCAGACGGACGAGCGAACTGACGGACATGGCTAAATCGTCGCGATTCTGATCAGGAACATATGTTTTATATCGGAGATATAATGTATTTTTACTTATTTTCTAAAAAACGAACTGGAGTTTTTTTCATTCAAAGCATTTTTTTTTAGCATTTTCACCGGACTTTTAGAGCTCGTCTGCTAACAGTTAGCACAAGAGGTGGAGAGCTATCGATAGCACTATCGACATTATCGATGGTTGGGCGCTATCGATATTCCCGAAGTACTATCGATAGTTTAAAAATTGCTACAAATAACTATTTTAACCCCTTTTTCCTCATTTTCATACAAAAAGTGTCTTGCTAGCAATTTTCCAAAATCATTAAAAATTACTAGCGAAGAGATTTTCGAAAATTTCTTTTTACAGTCACTATTTGAATTTTGTGTCCGGGACTATCGTCGACTATCGATGGCACTTAAGTCGAGTGTCGTCGACTTTCGATGGTTTTGAAAATACAATCGTCGGCTATCGATGGCGCCGACTATCCATAGTTCTCCACCTCTAGTTAGCACTCTTTCAGATTTAATTACCCAAGGGTTTGCTTAGCAACTTTTTTAAGTTTATCATCGCAGAACAAAAGGTTTTAATTTTGCTCATATTTAATTAATATAATTGAATTTATTTATATAGAAGTAAGTTTTAGTGAACTTGAGGTCTTGTAATTTCAACATGAATTTCACTTGTAGGACGCACTGAACATTTTTCAATGGATTAGTCTGTGTCACAGCGGAATGAAATTGAAGTGAAATTCAAGCGGTAGTGATTTCTGTAGCACCACTTATAGATAAATTGATTTAAAAATATAGAAAAACTCCAACCTCGTATGGATGGGCAATCGGCTTGTTATGACTATGGAAAATTTAACTATTTTTTTTTTAATTATGTAACAGCCATGGCAAACGGCAAACGGAAAACGGTAAATGGTCCTCAAGGCCCACAAACGCAAGCCGCAATTAGTTGAAGCATCGAGTGGCTGTGGCGTTGGTATTCAGGTAGGGTAGTCAGGTGTTCGGGTAGTCAGCGGTTTCCTTATAACATTTTAATTATTTTGCGACTGTATTTCGATTATACTGCCCCTGTGGCAGTGGCAGTTGTAGTAACAGCTTCAATGGGGCTCATCAAACAACCGACAACCAACAAATATATAAAGAGTTTTAAATCAGTAAAATGGGGCAGGGCCAAACCAATTTGCAAGCATTTTTTTTTCTCTGAATGAAAATCGAATCGAATGAACAGAGGGGGATCAAGAGCGGCTTTTTATGTTTTTTTTTTTATGTTTTTGTTGTATAAATTAAGAGAGTTTTGTGCTCCTGCAGCGCTGCAATGATGCAATGCGGCAGAGCAGCAAAGTTGCCACGTTGCCACGTACTGTAATTTTACAACTTTGTCAACGTTTTTACTCTTAGCCAAAGTAAACTCAATTAACTTTTTGCTGCTTCTATGGCGGCTGCTGTGGCCACTGCAGCAACAATAAACAATTTTTTCACCTCTTGGAGCAAAATCGTAATTACGCAAGATAACGGCCAAGTGCAGGCGGCTACTCATATAAATTGCTTAGAAAATGTAAAGTGCTGGGGCAGAAAGCTGCTGGGTATTTGTCAAGACTGTGGCAAGTGTCAGCTGACATTAACCAAGATTTGTGGCAACCTATAGCCGGGATGTTTGTTAACGTTTCTGGCTGCAGCATTTAATTAAAAAAGTTCCGCTTTAGTTTGCCATAGTTTGCAATTAGCGGGTCTACTGAGTTATGACCTCTGTGCAGACTAATAAATGTACAAGTCTATGTATGTGCGGTCAACAGATTTTATAGCATTATTCAATTTAAGGACGAACCAAAAAATTAAACTAAAATAATATTTTTACAATGTGTGTGTGTAAAGTGTAAATAATAGATGTGGCAATGCAACACGAAACATATTAAAATTGCATTACGTATACGTAGTACCATGTAGTGCGAGTACGAGCATAAGCATATACAATATGTATGTATGTTTGTATATGTAGATGTATTGCTGCAAATGTTGCTGTTAACTCTTTGTTGCATGCAAAGGGAGGATAAATGGCATTAACTACAATATAGCCAAGCACACTCACATCTCACATACTCATGGCACTCACAGAAAGACAACAGGACCAGGTCTCTCTTTCTCTGTTGTTCCTTAAATATGCAAAGAAAGGAAAGCTATGCACCCAAGACAGAGCTGTTCTGAAAAAGTCACCCACCAATGCATAAATAATGAGAGCACACACACTCCCACACACACACTCCCACTCTCACAATTGCGTACACTAGCTATATTGTCGTTAAAAGCGTCAGTGTAATAGCCAAAGTAATGGCAAAAGTGCAATTGTGAGTTCAAGTAAATAAAAACTATTCAAATATGCAAAACACAATTCAAAATTCAACATGCGCCATACGCATGGCACCTACTTACTACAGGAAAGGGTGTTCATGGGTATGTGTGTGTGTTTGTAGCTCAAGTGCATAAATTTACTTGTTAAATCCTGATTGATATGTCAGCGTGGATCAAATGCATACCACCCACGTCGAGCTTTGCTTTTCAGTAGATACAAAACAAAGTTATTGTTTCATTTTACTCAAAGCGGAAGTCGAGTCCCTCGTACTCGTGTTGCGCACTTGTGATTTTTGTTATTACCTGCACCCTTGAAACATGACGTAAATAGTAAAAAAGAGAATATTGTGCAAATGGACAAATGCAATAAGTATCACAATAACGTTGAGTCAGTCTGCAGGGACTGTATACTTGCCAATCAATTGCAGCACATCTGAAATATATAAACATTCTCTATCATTTGTTCTCTACATTCGATAAAATATGAAAACGATAATCTGAATGTTTCTATAAAATTGATAACATCATGAAAATATCTGCAATTTAAATGACAAAAATTACACACCTTGGGGTTTTTTTTTATTAAAGCTCTTTAACTTTAGTTGTGCTTCGCTCTTTTGTGCTTTAAAGTCAGACACTCCATTTATAAAATGGCTATCTGAAACAATTTTTACCAGTTATGCTTCTAACATATTGGTTAAAAATTATGCAAATCGGAATATGAGGTTCTATAAAAATATATATCATTATTTATTACATATATTCATATCTGAGTTAAGCTTTATTTTTTTTATTTTTTCCTATAATCTTCATACAATATCAACATAGTTAAATTGTCACTGATCACCGCACGATCGATTTATGTAGTGAGAGCTGCGATGATTGACATAGGGATATGTGTTATAAGAAAACTTCACTGAGATCAAACAAACTGACACTCAACTGTATAAAGTATATTGAGCTCAATCCGGTTGATACATTGAAGCAAAGCCAAAAATTGATTAACTTTTGTAGTGCTTTGAAAGCCAAGACAGATCCGTTGATGCTGGTCATCCGTGACGGTGACGATGGTGTAGCAATTCCTATTTCACTTTCTTTTTAGCCTTTGTTTTTAGCTTAACGCCTCACAGCTCACACACGCCTTAAAAGCTGCTTATTAGGTACCTTCAACAGCGACGCCTACGAGCATCAAGGATAGCAAAGCGTTGGCAAAAAAGGATTATGGAAAGAGACCCAACGAATGTCAAGCAAAAAAAAATAGTAGCGCAAAGCCACTAACGATGCTGCTTTTTGTTAGCATTGTTGGTGGTTGCTTCTGACGGGACGGGAGCTGAGATGATGCAATGATTATAAAGCAACGTTAGCGGCAAAAACTGTGTACATATACGGCAATATGACTATATGTGTGTGCATGTGGGGGTGGGTATGCGAGTGTGTGTGCGAGTGTGTGCTTTGGCAGTTGTAGGCACTTTGCGGATGCTCGTGAATTGAACGTTTATTGACACACAAAAGCTTGAAAATTGAAAAATTCTGCAGTACCTCTCCCCTTTTTAATACGCGTCACACCTTTCATGGGCTTCACTGTTGTTGCTGTTGTAGTTACTGTTGCTGCCGCTTCTCTGGCAATTTCCCCCACGGCACCTGCCTGCCTGATGACAACGACATGACGCAGAGCGAAAAGAAGCGCTCAAAGGACCGCTTTGTGTATATCCGTGCGGGCGTGTATTAGTATTCAATAGTTGGCCAAGTTTCTGGCAACACAAAACAGCATTTTATGTGTTATTGCATATTCGTTCCATATGTGCCACGCCCCCCGCAATGCCATCGCTTATTATTGCGCGCTCAACCATAATGGGTTAATGGCAAATTGAATTCAATTGAATGGCCCAAGACTGGCTTCGGGTACGGGCCCGCATCGAACTGAAGATGCGTCTTCAAAATATTCTTATATGAAATTGTAATTGAATTAAACTTAATGGCATATTTCGCATGCCATCGTTCTGGCTAAGGCGTGACTGAGGCGTGTCTGAGTATGTGAGAATTTTTTAATTTGCTGTAAGTGCAAAACGACAACGATAGAGTCGTAAAGTGTGTGAAAATTCAATTTTATTTTCCCTTTCGAATGGCCTTTTGTATTTGGCTAAGTAATTGTCAGCTAATACGAGTTCAGTCGACGTGAGATGAATATAAAAAGAATTATGCAATCAGTTTTGAAAATCTTACAAATGTTTTCATCGGGAATTTGCCAATAACTTTAACGACATCTAAAATACATATTGAGTTTAAAAGAAGTTAGAACCATCGAACTATGGTCTCGTTGACTATTTTCTTGGAAAAAGTCAATTTTTAAATTTGTTCAAATTACGGATCTTTTGATGGCGATACATTAGATATACATCAAACTAAAATATTAGAAAGGCAGAACTTTAATATTGTTACATTGTTAACATTGAAGTTAAGAGCTCATATTAGTGTTTTATCAATTTTTCTACACTTTTTGTAATAATCAGAACCAGAAATCATATGAGAAATTCAAGTTTCAAGTAATCAATAATCTCGCCCTCTTAAAAAACTAAGTCAGTTGCCTTAAGCTTTTTATAACAGCAAATTGAAGTCAGACACAATTAAATCAGCTGGCGTACCCCAGTGAAGATGTTGAAGTCATGAAGTCATGAAATAGATACAAATTCGAATCTGATAAGGCCTAATTCTGATAGCCTATTCAAATGCTATCAATCAAAGTACCGCTCTGACGATTGCGGCGATTCATAGATAGACTTATAGTCAGGGACCGTAACGATTATAATTTTTAAAATATAAATTATTAAATAAAAGTTATTTGTTGATTTTTATCAAAAAAATTAAAAGAAAACTTTTATTTTTCGATCTAAATAAAAAAATTACATAAAAATAATTAAATTTCAATTTTTATTTAAACATTATAATTTAACTCTTATTTTCAATTTTTATTTAAGCAATTGAAAATAAAAGTTATTTTTCAATTTTTATACTAAGAATTAAAAATAAAAATTATTTTTCAATTTTTACTATAAAAATTGAAAATAAAACTTATCTTTCAATTTTTATTACAAAAGTTGAAAAATAAAAATTGTTCTTCAATTTTTATAATAAAAGTTGCAAAATAAAAATTGACTGTAAATGTCTTTTGAATTGGAAGGCGTATTTCGAATAGTGACATGTATATACAAAGGCATAGCCAAAGAGAGTCGAAGCGACGTTACCCTCCCACCCCTCACCTCCCCCTTGTGAATGAAATACACCTTCCTTGAAAAATAACTTTTATTCTATAATTTTTAAATAAAAATTGAAAATAAAAGTCAATTCAGTTTCTCATAACTCTTATTTGCAGTCCCTGCTTATAGTTAACGATTCTACTATAAAAGACAATTCGCCGCACAGTGGGGCCATTGCTCATTTTACTTTGGAAATCGTAACTTTTAAGCCAATGAAGATATTCCAAATATTTAAATGGCATATGATAAATAACTCTTCATAAGTGTTTAAGAAAAGTGCAACGCCCCCGAGATACCAACTTAGGGGCTATCGAAGTTGAAATTTGTGAAAAAATAAAATTATATGGCACATAAAAAAAATATATTTTTTTAATTGTTCATTTCTTTTGTTTTATTTTTAAGGTTTCTATATTAAAAAATTACTCTCAAAAAGTTAAAAAAATATTTTTTAAATGTTTTTTTTTTTTTTTGGTATGAATTATCAGAATTGCATATTTCGACCTAATTCCTATGGCTTTATATGGTATAGTAGTAATATAAACATTCGATAGAGAATTTTTTAAAGATTAAGAATTTAAAATGGATTTTTAGATCAAGTAAAAATTTTGGGTGGTACAACCTTTTAAGGTTGACGCATTTAAATTTAAACAAGTGGGAAAGGCTATAGTCGAGCTCCCGACTATAGGATACCCGTTACTTACCTAAATAAATTTAACTTTTTTTTTTATTGCATGCTTTTAGGCACTTTTATTGCTTAAAAGCTTTCTGTTTGTCCGATCTTGTTGGGATTTAGTAGAATGATAGGTTAAAACAATAGCTAACGTTCACCGTTTAAAAAAACCTAATATCTTAAAAACTGTGCGTGTGGTGGATTTTCGCGATTTACGGAGGCGGAAAGGGGCGTGGCAAAATTTTGAAACAAACTTGACCTGCGTGGGGTTTATAGAAATCTGTGTGCCAAATTTGGTTGCTCTAGCTCTTATAGTCTCTGAGATCTAGGCGCTCACACGGACGGACAGACGGACGGACGGACGGACGGACGGACAGACGGACAGACGGACATGGCTATATCGACTCGGCTGTTGATGCTGATCAAGAATATATATACTTTATAGGGTCGGAGATGCTTCCTTCTCCCTGTTACATACATTGCAACGAATACAATATCCCCTTTTACTTATTTTTATAAGTAACGGGTATAAAAACACTAGATTTGACCTATTTTTTAACTTTTGTAGACGATAACTCTCATGTCCAAAATTTTCCAGCAGTGCACTAACTTAAGAACGCATCAGATATCATTTTTCTAAATAAATATATATGGTTTTGTATCCACCTAGATCCACCGTTTTAAGTTAAGTTTTCTATTATATGTCATTTAAATTATTCTCATTTGGTTCAAAAGTTACGATTTTTGCAAAGTAAAATGAGCTATGTTATTATGCAAGCGGAGATATGGAATAAAGCTGGCTGCATTGTTAAGGCATAGGCCATCAGCATGATATAGTGATCCGATTTCAACCAATTTTGGTCAAGTTATAAGGGACCATCGCGTATGCATATTCTGTGAGTTTGATTTAGATAGATCAAACAACAAACAAGTTTTTCATACTAAGACTTGATTTTCGACTGATGGTTGCTAATGCAGCTATATGATATAGTGGTCCGATTTCAATCAAATTTGGTCAGGATGTATGGGACCATCCCATATGCATATTCTGCCAGTTTGGTTTACATATCTCAAACAACAAAAAAGTTTTTCATACCGAGACTTGATTTTCGACTGATCGTTCCTATGGCAGCTATATGATATAGTGGTCCGATCCAAATTTCAAAACAAACTTGATCTGCGTCCGGTATCGAGCAACCTACATACCAAATTTTAAGTCTCTAGCTATTATAGTTTCTGAGATCGACGCGTACAAACAGACGGACGGACGGACAGACGGACGGACAGGCGGACGGACAGACAGACGGACATGGCTCAATCGACTCGGCTGTTGATGCTGATCAAGAATATATATACTTTATATGGTCGGAGATGCTTCCTTTTGCCTGTTACATACATCACACAAATCTAATATACCCTTTTTGACCATTTTCAATGGGCACAGGGTATAAAAACTAAATAAAATAAATTAAATAAAAATCAAAGAGAATGTAAGTTTTTATAATATGCTGAATTGGAAAATCATTTGATAGTTTTGTTAGCTTGTTGCCATAACAAAGAGAAAAATTATTGAATAAATGTAAATTTAAAATTCTGGCTTTAAGCATGTATTTCTAAAGTAAATATTTTGGATATTATTGTTAAATTAATACAATATGAGGATTAAATGACAACCACTGTAAAAGAAACTATTTAAACGAAATTTCCAGCAATATAGTCAAAAAAGTTAAAACATTTCATTTCAATGCATTTGACTCAAGTATTTCATACTCGATTGTGATAAATTTTTTTTTCCGGAATCCCCGATTTTTTTCTCTGTAGAAACTATAAGAATACATGTATGCAAACACTTTTAAAAGATATACCATCATATTCTTAATTTGTCACAATTAAACCACAATTAACTGGCCAATGGTTCAACAGCAATATATGCCACGTCATAGAGAATTCTTAGAGCAAAAATCCACGTGATATGCAATATGAAACTATACAAAAAGATGCGCACCTGGCTCGTGGCAATCTCGGTCCTGGTCCTGGTTTCGTCTCGTTCTTTCTCGTTCTTTGTTGGCTGACATGCTAGAATGGGGCCACAAAAGTTTTCGCCATTATTTTCTTTGTGGATAATTAGAATAATATTTGATTTGAAACATTTTATTTCAATTACAGCTGCGTTGAAAGCGTCTCCCCAGGCGGATTGTCCAAAAGGAACAGCAGCTGCTCAAGTTTGTTGAAGCTGAAGAAGCAACTGTTACGCAAAGCTGTTAAAAAATGTTGAAACAATAAGAGTGAAATGACAATTAGAAACGCAAAGTGAAATTAAGCATTTGATGAAGTGCAGAGAAGTGGAAAATGATGAAATAATAAGAAGCATTGCGTATTCGACGGGTTGGCTCGGACAGCACAAGTCAAAGTCGAAGGCAAACTCGCAGGCAAAGTCGAAGCAAGGGCAAAGCAGAGATAAATAAGTATGTTAAATGTATTGCAATAACTAAATTAAATGCAAAGCTCGTCAGGTGTAGCGTTTGTTGTTGCATAACTTAACAATTAAATAGTCTTAATTGTACGCCATAGACAAAACAAGATTTTCTCACACAAAAGCTGAATGAAAAGAGAAAGAGAGAGAGGGAAAGTGAGAGTGAGAAAGGCGCATACAAAAGTTTCAAGTGCATTACACTGCCTTATAATTGTCAGAACTAATTGAAAAAGTTGTTTCTGTTGCAGATGCTGCTGCAAGATACAAAGATATTGAAAGCGTATATGAAGATATTTAGATACACGCATACTTATACACGTAATTGGACAAGCTTTTGAATTCAGTATGGCATTGAGTTATCAATGCCATGAAATACATTTTACAAACTCACACACCCACACACTCATTTGAAGTGCAAGTAATCCTTCTATTGCCCTTCAGATCGGGAGCTGCGCTTTGAATTTGCTTGTTGTTCTCTTGATTATCGGTTTTGCGTATTAGCAATTGTACATATATAGGTATGAGTATGTGCATAGTACGCAATTAATTATCATTCAATTGAAACTACAATTTGCATAGAGGCAAATTTATGAAAGCAAACCCAAAGTAAGTATACACAACCTCAGAACAGTCCACAATCCAACTTCATAATGGGATTCTCGTGTTAAGACAACATACACTTTACATAATATTACATATAAAGCATTTTGAAGCCAGCTATCTTAAGAGCCTCCAATCCTACTGCTGCAAATTATGCATACATTTTATTAGTTTTAATCGAGTTTTAGAGCTCGGCGCTAGCACAGTTAACTAAAGATGCCCAAATTGAATTAGCAATCGAATTAATTCAAGACAATTATGCATTATTATTAACTAATATTTCCAATTTTACTAACCCGTACCAGCACTCAATTAATACATGCCATGCACAATTTGAATATGGAAAAGACAGTAAGCCGAATATAATTTCCTGTACTCAAACAGTGTTCAAAATGGGTATCATGAAATTTTGCTATGCAGCTGTGCAGCAAAAAAATAAGTCGATATGTGAACAAGTCAAAACCAACTGTGCATGAAAGTAGCGTAAGCACGAATTTTCTTCATGACATTTCATGAACACTTGGGTGTTTTTTTTGGGAACAATTAAATCCCTTTTTTGGCTAATTTTTTTAACATTTTTGTTTATTCAATATAATATATATATGAATATACATATATATATGAATATATTGCTTTTAACTTAACCGTTTTAATAAAAATACACAGTATATTAATGTTTTGCGATTTTACTGATTTGGCTACATATTTAATTTCCTTATTTGATCTCTTGACGTCTTCTGCTTTGCTCATTTAGCTCGTCCTCGAACTCATTGTCGCATGAAATATTCCTTGTTCCGAGTATTGTGTTGTCTTCAAAGCTGTCGCCTTCGTCGGGTCTCTCCAGTATTTTTGTCTTAATCTAATAACCTTGCTTGGCAGTGGTAGAGTTTTGGTGTTAAGCACAGTACGCTCTAGCTGAAAACATTTTGTGCGCTCAAAATGTTCAATGTTTTGATGTCGGGCTTACAAAATTCAGTGTGACAGCATAATACCAAAAAACACTAAAAAGATGAGAGATTGTTGGTGTTATGCTGCTGTGGACACACTGTTGCGTCAGCTGTGCACAACAAACAAATAAATAACATTGAGAACAACAAAAAAGAGAAAATGGACCAAATGGACCCTAATGATTAAATTAAAAATTATTAATTTTTAAAATTCAATCAAAATGTCTTTTGTCGGTCAAATATTAGCCTCTTCAATCATTCCAATTCGATCTTCGTGTTGAAAGAGCTCAATTCGGCGTTAATTTTGCTGCTGATCGCCATTTCTGTTCAAAAATATTTCGACTAGTCGAAACGCTCAATCAATCGATGTTAAATGAAAATTTTTCGAGGACTGTCCGTTTTAAGGAAATGAAAAAAATATTTCCAGAGAAAAAAAACATTGTAAAAGTCAAGTTTAAAATTCTTGATTTTTCTCATTTATTTTTTAAGTTTGTGTAAGGATATTATTGTAATATATACAAAATTTGCGGAAAAAACGGAAACTCTTCAATATTAAAATAGTTAAATAAGCATTAAGTATATGATTTCACTGAAAGACTTCATAAAGATCCCCAATAGTCAAAAAATTGCGGAGATAGAATTAAAAAATCGTACTTGAATTAAGTGTTTCGAAGTTGGCTTAAGAACATTCGGGATTACCGAACTTCAGACATCGCATCGGATTGATTTTATTTCGGAATCCAGCATTTTTTCCCGTGTACTTTTTAGGTACAACATTAGCTTGTAAAGCAATTAAAAGTATTAATTTTTTTTGTATATCTTGATCAACTCCTAGTTTCGTCCTAAGTCAAACTAGAAACGTTGTCATATCTACGCAGAGCGGCAAACATTAATGTATGTGATGAATAAGCAGAGTTAAAAGTAATTTAGCAAAATATGTACATTCACTTAGTTTTAATTCAGATATTTATTGTAACACTCACAATATTTTTGAGTTTTTTTTTATATTAAAGTCAACCGAAACAAAAAAAAAGTGGCAATCATAATGCTGTAATACCTGGCTTCGAATAACTGCAAAAGGGAAAATTAAAATCAAAATAGAAAATATCTGATTATAAACTTCTTAGTGAAGTGAATTACAAGAGCTGCCATAACAATGAATAAGCACAGCAACAATAAAAGCAGCCAGCCAGTCAACTATTTTAGCAAAAGTTGGTTAAGTGCACAAGTTTTTGTTAATTTAAATGCCAGGCAGGCAGCAAGATTCTGGTTGGGGAACTTCACGAAAACTTTAATTCAGAAAAAACAATATTATGAAATTATTCTGACAAGTTTGGGGCTCTTGAAACAATAAGTACCACACATAATACGGGTATGAAGCATGCCATTTGCAACAACGCATCGTTGGATAAAAAAATGGCTTGGAGCAAACATCAGCAACATGTGAGTTGGCAGAGGCAACAACGACGACAACAACGAAAACAGCAATGTGCAACAAGCGCTCTCAGCAGACACAGCAAACAGCAAGGTGCATTCGTTTGTGTGATGTGTTTTTCTTTTGAGGTAGTTTAAGAATGGGAAGACGCGTGTTCTGGGCGAGATATGCAAGATGCAAGACCAAGAGGAGCAGGGCCTGAGCCATGGGTATGCCATTATTATTAAGTATGCTCTAGTTAATTTAGCTGGAATTTCGCAGCGCTGAAACACGGTGAAAAAACGCGCGACGCACGTCAGACTTGTGCAACTTTTGGCAAGGACGCGACTTCCTTACTCGCCTCCCGCCAACAAGCTTGCTTTAAGTTTCTTGTCAAACTTTTTTGCCTACCGAAAACTGAAAACTGAAAACTACATAACTGAAACACAATCCACATCGCTGGATGGGGTTGCCCGTGCAATTGTTTTTGTTTTTGTTGTTGTTTTTGTTATGGCAAACAACTAAATTATATAAACGACGTCGACTAGAATTGAACGCCTTCGGTTATTTGCGCCAAGTTTAATGGAATTTTCAACAATTCTTGCAACTGTGATTTGCCAACCGCAGAGCGAGGAACAACAACCACTCGCACCCACACTGACCACTCTTTCCCTCTCTCTTGCCTCTCTCCCCATCTCTCTTTCTCCCTTGTTTTTAGTATTCACAGCACACAAACATTCAGTTTACTTGCTTGCGTTTTGGATTTTCTTTTTTGCATATCCAAAAATGAATTTCGCTACTTTTGTAACTGACATATGCAATTTGTGCTGATGACTCAAGGTGGGCGTGGCGTCAGCATCATAATCATACCCACTTAAAGTTTTATGGAAGACCCTTCGTCTGTCAAAGCTATTAAAAATAAAAAGCTTGCTGCTAATTCGCAGCCCATTAAAATTTCACTTTAAAATGCAAAATATGTTTCAGCTCAAATGAAAGACAGTGCCCAAAAAGTGTGTCATATTTTGTTCCATTTGTTTTGTATTTTAATGAAGTGAATTAGCATTAAAGTGCGACTGACAGGTACCTCGTACTTGCCACTTGTCTGGCCAGGTTTTTACCCTGCCTCGCCTTTATTTCCTCATTTCCTAGCCATTAAATTTGTCAACAGAAAAAAAAATATGACAGCATTTTTGGCAAGCACTTTAGGGATTTTCCAAAAGGTCAGAACTATATGCACACAATATACATATATAGTATACTCATAAGTGGGGAGTACACTTTGAAGTTCTGCAGCGTTGTTGTTGCTGCTACTGAAAGTCATATTATCTTTTGGAATAATTTTTTTTAATTTTAAAAGAGATAACTTAAAAGTCATGATGTGTATTAAACAGCCAACCCTTCGCTCGCACGCACACTCACACAATCATATGGCCTTCAGCAAAATATGTTCACAGGCCTTTGACCAGGGCAACCCTTATCAAAATATTTATATGACTTCGCATATGTTAAACGCAGAAATTGTTCACCCCTCACACAGGGAACATTATATGAAAAAATGCTTAATGGTCTGTAATCTGCTTAAAACTTGGATACGAGTTCAATTTGCCAAATGGGCAGCAGTTCAGGGATGGGCTTTGGGTTTTAAGCTGCCCCCTGTCCACCCCTTTCCCACGCCTTCTTCTCAAACCTGATCGTGGTCCTGTAAAATTCTCGAAATGTGTTTTTATTTATAAACTTTCATTTAAACATAAGCACCCAATTGTATGTATGTGTATGTGTGTGTGTGTGGGCCTTATAATTTTACATTTAATTAATACTTTTTTTTTATAAAAGTATGGGTGCTTCCAACAGAAGGAAATAAAACCAAGCCAAAACCGACCCTATATTCAATTTACATTGTTTCTTTTTCTGGACCAAAATTTTTTTCTCTTCCCCATGTGAGTGTGTGCTTGTGTGAACTTATTTTCTTTTAAAATTGAAAATTACACACACAAATTATAAACCTTTTTTCCATGAGCTTTTAGCCGAGGGTCTGAAAAGTGTTTTAAGATTTTTTTTTAAATTGATTACGGCTATTTCTATGATGAGAATTAATTGAGGCATACAGTTCTTTTACAGTTGACGGATTACAGTAGAATTCTTAATTAATTTAAATGAATGCGAGCATTTTAAATGAAGTTTAATGAATCTGGCAAACAATTCTGATAAAAGGGTATAAAGGGCAGAGAATGTTAATAGAGGCAGGTAAGATTTTTCAATCTCATAAAGTATTAATAGTCTCAAGTACGACTCAAGATACGTCTGTATATAGTATAGAGCAAACTATTTGTTGCTGAGTTTGGCCCTTTCCGGTTTCATATGATGCCCATTCCGTCCGTATCTCAGAATAATTATCCGTAATCACACAATATGCCTGCCACAGCAATCATTCAAGGTATGAGTATTGCCCATAGCGTGACTAATTCGCAAATGCAAATGCCTTATAGCAATTAACCCATACATTTGTACAAATGACTATGTAATTTGCATGTTGCTGAAAAATGATACACATTAATCAGTTTAAGTTTTAAATGTAATCAAAACCAAAACAAGAGCATCAGGCATCTGGATTAATTAGAATATAACAAACATAGCTGCAAGCTACATACATAAGAGTGACGGAGTGAGACAGACTAAGAGCGGGAGAGACTGAGAAACAGAGCTGGTTTAATACTGGCTTCGGTGCAAAGGATGACCACAAGGACCACAGGAGGCGCATAATGGCATCAATATGAGCTGTTAAACTGACTACAAATGTAAAGCTCCGCAAAACACATTCATTACGCAACCACAGTCGCTGCCACAGCCACTGACATAAGCCTCGAAGACATCGGAGCCATCGACGTTGATGAAGCACTAACAGAATGCACTCAGTACTCGAACTTGCAGTTGTACTGCACTCGGGAAGATATTAGTCATGACGGTAACCAAATACATACAACCACATGCCTTCGTTGACGTTGTTGTTGACGTGTTTGTGCACCCAAGAAGTTTGTCGAAATTAACCATTATATACCTGGCCAAATTGCATAATGAACTGAACATCTCACATTAGCAATATGTAGCTGCCTGTTAGTGCAATCGATACTTTGATGTCGATTGATAATGAATATCGAGCATACTAATACTATATTGATGACTTCGAATTTCCATGCATACCATTCATATCGTCAAAATATAATTAGTTTGAGCACTCGTTTGTTCCTTACATATAATGAAGATTTAATTGATACATCATTGACTTTCTTTCCAATGTCCCCGCATCGATGGATTTTTAAACTGTTAGCTGAAGAACTCTTAGCTTAATGTTGGAACCAAGTTAAATGGCAAAAGCGTAGATAATTATAGCTCAATACTTTTAAGTATCTGAAATATGCCAATAGTTGTATTTAGAGCACATCAAAAAGCAAAAGAAAATATCGACACTTAATTTGCCTGAAAAAATAAAGGAAACGGCAAAAATAATTCTTGCAATGTCAACCACAACTGCCACAGTGTAATCTGATTTAAATGACAAATAAAGTCAATTTTAAACAAAAAGGATTGAAATCTTTATTTGACACATTGTCTAAAATAAAAGGTTTATTGAGACATTGAAAAATCAGCGGTTATTATTATAATACATTTATTTTGTAATAGTAGATGCTATCAGTGGGCTGATATTCAAAAACACCTTACTTGTAAGATCTCATCATTGTCAATCAGATTTAAAACACAAGTATATAATAAGTGGTGATCATTACATTGACTAACTGATCATTATGGATTCCAAATGGTAATGCCGAGCAGGCTGTATTTTTTGCATTTTAAGTGCATAAAAAGGTACATAAAACTTATATCTTTCGAAAATATTTAACATTAAAAAAAATAACATAAAATGAGGTGAAAAATGTTTCATGGCAGCTGCAGTGATCAAACCGAGTTGTAGAAGTGCCGCCAAGCGTTTGGCCTGCAGGAAATAAAACATTAAGAAGGCCAACTAAATTAAAATATGATTTGAAATCCGCAGCAGGCCATGGCCGTTTGCCACCCCAAATGTGCCAGGAGAAATCTCAATTATTAAAGAAACATAAAAACAATTTTTTTCTTTGCTGCTGTCGTTGTTGTTGTTATTGTAGTTGTTGCGTTTGACGGTGGCACATGCAAAACAGCAAAAAGTATAACATGCGTATTAATAAAGCATACAAAACGGCAGCCAAATAAAAGGAAACGTACATAAATGGGAAGAGCAAAGCAAAATGCTGGTAGCAATATTTCTAATCTAATTTTGCCAAAGTCCTGGTCGGTAATGGGGGAAAAAATTAAAAGAAAATACTCTGATGGAAAAAAAATAAAATACGGAAAAACAACAATGCAGGCGAGTCAAAGACGAGGCAAAGAAATGTTTTTCAACGTTCGAGCTACCTGCATGAGACGGAAGGGAATGGAATGTCGAATGTCGCTAAATGAAATTAGAAACGCATAAAAGAATAATACAATGCGCCGAGGGGGTTGGCCCAACTTTTTACTGAAAACCTGCCTCATGCCCCACGCGGCACTGAGAATTGCTTCACCTTAAGGGTGGTGCACGGGCCAGAGCAATGTTGACAAGCATTTGGCATTCGCTTGCCCGCCGGGCTTTGATTTGCTTGGCTGGCAAAGGTGCGACTCCTTGCAGTAATAAGGAAAATTCCAGGCCGAGTTATATAAAATAATAAACATAATTTTGTTGCCTTTGCATGTCGCATTTTATTATTAAGAAGCAAATGCGTTCGTTGTATTTCATTAAAAGTTATGTTGCTTGTCGCTCTGCCCTGTTTGCTCTGGTTTTCAGCACATGCAAAGTTTGTAGAATGCTTTTAGGCGACAGAAGTTCAGATTAACAGTGCACAGAAGTTGCTCGAGCAATTCATTTGCCTCACCATCCCAATTGTGAATCCAACTAAAGTAAATGATAATCCAGCCAAGGAAGTCACCTGAACGCTGTCATTGCCACTAAATGCCTCTAACGCCAAGTCGGACCACAAAGCAGTGCAACATCTTTGACAACTGACAGTGCTCTGTTTTGCTGCAGTCGCCGTCTTCTTGTCGTGACAGGAGGAAGAGCTGCAGTTATATTCTAGATACTTACTGTAATTAGTTGAGGATTGCAGTTAAACTACTTCATTTGTTACTTAAATGCATATACATATTTAAACATTACTTGTCTGTATAGTAAAACAATATAATTGAAAGTCTCACAAACTTGAACTTTCCCAATGAAATTGAAGTGAATTCATTACAGTTGCGCAATTGTTTCTCTTAACAACTCAACGCTCCATCTCTCTCACACTCTGTGAATAGCAAATTAAAATTAAAAATTCAATAAATCCAACAACAGCACACAATCACGCACCTGGAATCTGCAAGGGGGCCAACACATTAAAATGCAACAATTTATTTTACTTGTTGGCAATCGAAATGGCTCCACACCCCGTTGCCGTGCTCGTCCTGGAGTCACCTTGCATTTAACCTCGCCATGAGAGAGGTCCAAAAACATTTTACGAGAGCATTTCAACTGTAACAAATGTCCCGGGGCTATATTGGAAGCACACACGGCAACTGTAGACTGTAGACTGTAGAGCGCATAGTAAATCGAGGTACTGGCGCTCAATTGCCTCGACTCTGGACAAACGTATCAGCAGCCGCATTCCTGTTCCTATATGCCAGCATTCTGCCTGTCAATCCCCCTAGCCGAACAGGTAGGCAACACACAAAAGCTGACCTCATGCACAAAATCCAAAGCCAACAGAGCTGCGGAGACTGCATTGGCTACGGGGCTAGAAAATGTGGATTGGTTTGGGTGCAGCGCATCATTCGCATGGTTGGTTCACTCACTCAGATCGGACAACCGCCGCGTCATGGCATGTGTGTGTGTGTGTGTGAGTGTGAGTGGGTTGTGCATGTATGTGTATTTAGTATGGCTCTGGGTGCAATTACCAATGAACGTAACAGGTGATCAATTGTAATAAAACTCCCAGGGTGCTTTTGCTTTTCATTATTTTCATTGAACTGTCGCACAGACGTAAATGTTTTCTGAATGTGTGAGTGTGTGTGTGTGTGTGTGAGTGGGTGTGTATGTGTGTCCAAGTTTGTTAGGTTGCCTTCATGCTTTTCAATCCCTGGTCACTGCAATTTTAGTGTCGTTGCTACTGCGTAGCATTATGTACACGACGCGTATACTTGATTTTGTTGCTGTTGCTCTGGCAATTGCAGCTCCTGCTGCTGAAGCTATCCATCGACCAGGTGATTAAGCGTGACCAATTGCTCTAGCACTTTTCACTTGCCATATTTATAGCATAGAGGCAGCTCACAGCAAACATAAAACGAAAGCGCTGACATTTTATCACGCCCCAGTTTAAATACACACAATTCCCAGTTGGTTTTGTAGAACTTTGCTTTCTACTTTACTAGTATAGTCTGCTTCATAAATTACAAGCTATTGTAGCCAAAGCCGAGATTATACTCATCTATACATCAGAAGCGGACTTTACTATCCCAGTGAATGATGCATGTACAAATCAGATACAGACGCGCCAATAAGATACACAATCACATCTACTTACTATTTTGACATTTTTACTTAGTTTGCAGAATACAGATAACTGTTTTTACTTTAAATAATATTTACTATTATATCAGGGGAGATAAACCCTTTGAGTTGTATATTTAATGAAATCACAAAAGAACCAGCGGAACAGTCAATTGCACTCGACAGTAATATACCCTGGGCCTAGTTCCCTGCACGCCGAAGATTTGATGCCCATGCAAACACTGCTTAAAATAAAATTACATAAATCACTATTGGTTCAGATATCTTAAACAACAAAATATTTTTTCATACTAAGACTTTATTTCGACTGATCGTTCCTATGGCAGCTACATGATATAGTGGTCCGATTTCAATCAAATTTGGTCATAGATGTATAGGATGTATAGGACTATTCCCTATGCATATTCTTTTCGTTTGGTTTAGATATCTCAAACCAAAAAAGGTTTTTCTCACTAAGACTTGATTTTCGACTGATCGTTCCTATGTCAGCTATATGATATAGCCCGATCCAAAATCTGAGTGTAATATAGACTAACCTACATACCAAGTTTGGAATTTTTAGCTCTCATAGTCTTTGAGATCTAGGCGTCAATACAGACAGACAGACGGACAGTCGGACACGGCAACATCGACTCGGCTGTGGATCCTGTTCAAGAATATATATACTTTATTTGGTCTGCCACGCCTCCTTCTGCCTGTTACGCACATTTGTTTTTGTGACAAAGTTAATAGACCCCTGTACTTTTTTTTAAGTATGAGGTCTAAAAATTGATTGAACAAACCAGGAATCCAACCCACGACACTCGCGCACGCGCGCGTATCTCTAGATTCGATCCTCGATCTACCGTTTCGATTGCCGAGCACTTATCACTTCCACTCAGCCACTGGCATTCATTCTGGCAGAGTAAATGAAAAATGAATTAATTAACCATTAAGGCCCTTTTTTTCAATGTCTAAATAAGGTTTCTGATTACTATTAAAAAGAGAATTTCTATTACATATTAGCACGGATACAACCATTTATAAATATAACGGGGTGGTAAAGGAAATTCCATTGAATCTCTACTTCTTCGAAGTTTTAATACAGTCGGACATCAGATGCAGTCAGATAATGAGAACATAAATATGGCAAAGCATCCGAACAAAATGTCGATATTTTTGAAATGAAATTTTTGACATTTTATGAGAGTAACTTAAATAAAATGTATTTAAAATTCATACAATAAATAAGTTAATTCAATACGTTTTATATATTTTTTTTTTAGTTTATAAATGAAATTAAGTTTTTTTTAAATAATCTGAAATTTTATCAAGTGTGTCAATAAATATTTTAATCTTGAAAGCATTGGTGGGTGGTTTAAGGCACATGGCTCTGCTAATTCGTTAAAAAAACACTAAACCAAAAATACTTTTTATTTATACTATTGAAATTAAAATTTCATCGCACTTCGGAAATTCACAATATTGACATATTTTCCTAAAATATTTAATATACATTTCAACAATGTGGAAACAGAACCGTTAGAGCGTTCTGCCCAAAAACATTTTACAACGCAATAAATATTTAATATTAATTTCATAATTATTCTGCAATGTTTATTCAAGAATTTAACATTCCAACAAGGTCGTCACATCGTGCACAGCGGCAGAATTCTTCGTATTTATTGGACCACTAAACGCATTATGTAATCAGTGGCCACACACACATGGACACATTCACACAGACAGGCAGCGCTAAAGCGGCCACTAATTCAATTAAAACAACTTCAAAGTTGTTTTCGCTTGTTTTTCTTTGTATATAAGTTTTCTGATTTCATTTTTCATTCATTCCACTCTAGTTTTACATTTTAAAATGCAGCAACAACAATTACGAGTACGCTTGAAAATGCTAATACATCAGCGTACGCGTAATTACTTCAAACACCTTGACACACAGCGCGGCCAGGGGGTGAATTTCAGTCGTGTGCTTAATCCCAGTGCTGTAACCATGACACGCAGCCTCAAACCAGAAACAGCAGGAGCGTAGCTCATTAGCAGTACACACGAGTCTCTGAAACACCCACACACACATCCACTCCTAGCACACACCCTACACACACGCACACACACACGCACAGACTCACAAAAATCAACAAGCAACGGTAGACGGACCAATGCTAAAATTCATGCCAAAAGCTAAAGCTGACTCTGGTCTAAGTGTGTGCTTGCGACTGTCTGTGCCCTCTATGCAAGTGTGTGTGTGTGTGCGAGTGTGTGTCTGAGGATGGGCAGTACTAATGTGTCATGTTAAATTAACACTTTAATTTATTCCGCGTTTGCCATGCTGCAAAGTGCATATTTAATCAGTTTGTATTTACGTTTGTTGCCGCCACCAAAATCCGGCTCCGACCCCGCCATCGTCCCCCGACTCCCAGTCGGCCTGTCGCCGATTTTATTTTATCTTTATACATTTATGTATATACGCATATTTATTTATATATACATTTACATATATAGGATGCTCGGTTCTCTTTGTCTGTCTGGGCATTGTGTAAGCCATTTTAATTCATGCTTGTATTTTTAATTGCAGCATTTAACAAACAAACGGAATTTTTAAATACTTTTACTACTTTACAACAATTAGCTAGAAAACAACATGAACATATTGAAAACTGCATATTTAATATACATATATTTTTGCTTTTGTTTAGTAATTAGTGCAGGCAACGTTGAAGTTTAATCGACTAGAAGATACTCTTCTTAACAGATAATCATATTCGCATTTTAACCTACCAACTTTTGCTTTCCATCTCCTTTTACCCTTTTCATTTAACCTAGGCTAGTAAATAGCTTCAGAATCTATAATTCCATCATTATGAAACTTTTTGAATATGATGACAGCTTGAATAATGCCTGGCAAACACTTATTAATCAATGCATTAATTGCTTTACACATATATAATTTATGCGAATATAAATGTTTTGTATAAAGAATTTTAAATATATTTGTATATATGTAAATAACCAAATTTCATTAGGTATAGTTTGACAAGAACATTTAAATTAATTTCAAATCATTCAAAGTTAATTAGCAACATTTTAAAGCTTACTAATTTGTTGTACACTTTTGCGGACAACCAGTTAATTAAAATTCAACCAGAGCTCCAACAAAGACTCAATTGTTGTCATAATACTTGAATCATGATGTCAATTTGCGCTGTTCATAATTTGTTCATGCTTTTTGTGCAATGCAGCCTGCAGTCCTGCCATCAGGATGCATTCGAGTGGACAACACAGTTAATTCAGGGCTCGCGCACAACCAAAAGGCCAACAGCCAATGGGCCAACATGTCAACGTGAATGAGATAAAGGTTCAGTGGTGCAGCACGTTCAGCCCCAGGGTCAACATTTACGGCAAAGGACGTCCGGCTAATGCAATAAATAAAACAACCTTTGTCCCTGTTGCAAGACCCGAAGCCAACACATGTTGGCCATCTTCACGCTTGTAAGCCTTCACTTAATCCAATGCACAGACAAGTTGCACATTTTCCCAGCAAAAGTGAAGCAAAGAAGTGCACCAGACAATTCTGAGAAACCATTGAACATAATATTGAATTATTGAATGATGTTTTATTAAGTAATATTATTTCCTAAATAAGTGCTTTTTACATTTAAAAAATAATTATAATTCTCATGTTTTAATGCTAAATGTTTTAAGTACACACAAAATAGTCTCTTGTTGTTTAATTAATTATTTTTTAGAATAGTAGAAGACTTAAAGTAGTTGCTTAGCATTTGAGTTGATTAATAAATATTTGAAGTTTGCAAAGTGAAAGACAAGGAATTCTAGAAATGCAAGACAATTGAATGCACAAACAAGTCTTCTTTGTTCTTTGTTAATGAGAGAAGAGTCATTGTTTTGCGCACGAATGTGTTGTGTACGAATAGAGTTTTAAATAGTCAGACTGCAAGTGCTTTTGACTCAAAATTCAAAGCAAATTATGACGAAATGCTAATAAAAAGCATTGTTTGTTTTCACAGGGACTGTGCTGTCTTTGTCTTACTTTATTCACTTGTTGTTTTCCTTTAGCATTTCAAGCAGTATTTTATTCTCAAAAGCTTCAAAAAGCACAGCTGTATGCAATAAAAATAAATCTACCCAGTCCAGTTCACAGTTCACCTTGAATTGAGAGCTTCCCATTTTCCTTCCACCGCAAATCAACAACATACTCGTACTCCAACGACCAACCTCCAATTTACCATTAAGGCCAACCTCACACTTTGGCACACTCGTCGAGTAGCAATCACCTGAGGTAGCTTCAAGTAATTTACGCACTTGAATTAATTTGCCGGGAAAAAGAGGTTGGCCGTAACATGCGAGAAGGGAATGGGCGGAATGAGGTGATACTGTCCGGGTTTTAAATAACGAAATTTACACTTGAATGTTGGCATATCAATCACAAATATCGCCAAGGTGCCTGCGAATGGTTGCACTAATTAGAAGGTAAATTGTGCTCATTAATTAAATTCCATAGTTGATGAATCTGGCCCCTCTGCACACTCCTTGACGAGCCCAAAGACAGATACAGTTTCGTTTACAGGGCCCAGGTTCTACATGATAAGCGTGCCAATCAAACTGCAAGTTGTTAACTGAAAGTTCTCACTTCTTTTGGCAGTTGGCAGTTGGCCGTTAATCAAGCCTCTTGCAGCTGTGATTTGCTGTTTATTTATCCGTTCGCTGAGCAGCTGCTGTTATGCTTTTTGGGCAGCATCATTTACACGCAATCAACGCGCCTCAGCGAACCAAAGCCCCCTGCCCGCAATGAGACATGTGTCATAACTCAATTTCATGTGCAATTTCATGCACCTGCGACGGCACGTAATCGAGCCACTTGCCACTTGCCACACCTCATCTATGGATATGGCATGGCTGTGGCCTGCACTTAGCGCCTTTGTGCTGTCTCCTGCATAGCCAAGTAGCTCGGCTGATGGCCACAATTTTGTAATCAGCTCGCTGTCCATTTTATAAAAACACTTCAAAAGTCAACTGCAATACAAAGCAGCAGTCAAAGGGCTGTCAGGCCCCTCTCAAGTGTGCCCCTTTGTTGACAAGTGTGCGGTGTGTGTGCTTGAGTGTGGGTGTGGATGTTTGTATATGGCAACGGGCTGGATATGTGTGTACATATTCAAGTGGTTGAAAAAATACGGTACGTGTGATCGCTCATGTGCATGAAATCAGCAATTTTAAAACAACAAACGGCGTAAAAAGTCAATAACCAATAATTCTGGAAAGAAGCAACAACACAACGACACACAAGAACACCAAAGTCGGAAGATTCTTAGAAAAAACATTTCGTAAGATGCATATGTTGAATCTGCAGTACTCCCTTTAGCTCTATACAATTAAAAAAATATTAATTTAAAATATTATATTATTTGAAATCAAATAAAAATAAGTGCAAAAGTCCAATCGTAAAACAGGATATACGTAAGTAGAAAATCACTTTAATCTTCTTCTGGCTTATACAGATGAAAAACGAAAGGAAAGGCATCTGGTTGATTATTCATTTTTGAGCTTCACAAAACGGACCAAGCTTGACTCTTGTATTAGTGTTTTTCTAACTCGGTAATTCAAGTTTTACATGATTGATATCCAGAGTGTTTATAAAATGTCAATCAGCCTTTCGTCAGCTTCAAAAGCACAGCAAATAAATGAAATTGTGAATACTGTCATGAATTTAATTGTCAATTGACAATTTTTGGATTTCCTTATAAAGTCTAGTTTAACAGGAATTACTAAGATCTAAGCCTTCCCACAAATTCGGGCATTTCATTTTTAGTTTCCTTTGTCAATGTGTAAATGATTTTCCGATTGTTGTGCAAAATGGGTCTCTAATTTCCGGTTCAAATGCATATATAGAGAGAAGTACTTGCTTGGTCTAACCATGTATGGAGCAAAACGGAAATTATTAATTCTTACGCATGAATTCGCTCGATTTAATTTTGATTTTTATCTGTGTACACTGTACACACATACATACGTATGTTCTCGCAATTGATGAGGTTTTGCTATGGTTCACATCGATTTGTTTGATTTGGTAGATAATTGAAATGTGTATGCGAATGACTGTATGTGTGTGTGTGTGTGTGTACAGCTCCACTCAAGCGTATTCTTGTGGGTTATGAATTTTTATGATTGCCCGGCGGACGAGCAAAAATAATAGAATATTTTATTTTAAATTCCCCTAAAATTGCATAAAATTATGGCGAAACAAAAAACGAGAACATAATATTAATAAAATGCGGTAGCTGTATTTTTGCCAAATTCGCATAGCATGGTTAATATTTAATCTATTTGACTGTAATGTGCTCATAATTAAGAGATGTCGAAATTCTAAATTAAATATGCACGAGCAGTGTGCTTTGAAATTAATATGTGAAATGTCGGTTCCGCATCCCAGCGTCCTGCGTCCTGCGTCCTGCTGTGGCGTCAGCAAATGCAACCTCAATGGATGCGAAAAATATTCGCATATTTTACCGTCGGGCAGCCAAAGCACAACCTGCCCAATGCCACGAGCTCGAGGCTCATTCTTACCTCATAATGAAATCAAGCGCTCTGCAAAACTCACCGGCCGCAAATTATGCGACTGCCACTACGAGGGTCGACAAAGGAGTAGTCAACTAAGTCCAATTAACTTCCTTTCGATCCTCACAATTAATTTATGTAACTATTCTGAAATGTGGCTTTTTTTCTAAGATACCCTTTACACAAGGGAATAACATCTCAATATTTTCAAATTTTATTTTTTATTGCTTAACTGTTCATTAGATACATATATCAAATATATGAGATCTGCAGAAGCTTGCTGAAATTTAACATCTAAAACTCTATTTAATTAACTAGCTAACATAAGTAGAAATCAGTTGTGTTGATTTTTGTGTTTACTAAATTTGTTAAACTCAGATTATGGTACGACCCTCGCCTTGCATTGTTCCGCAGACTTCAGTTTTTCAAATCTATGTTATTTTTGCCTATGATGTTATATGATCCTTACAACCGAGGTTACTGCGAAATGAATTTCCTAATTAGAATCGTTAGCGAATTTGCACTAATATGTGGAAATCTATACTTTCTGCTGGGAAAAAGTCAATGTGAAATTATACGAATTTCATTGAAGTGATTATTTACTCATTTTCAGATAATTATTTAAATTCTTGCTTCTGTATGACAATTAGGTTCGGGAATTTGGAAAATTGTGGGTTGTTTTTACACAACTTTTATATTAACTTTAACAATGTGATAGTTAGAACAGTTACTGTTAAGTTAAAAGTATAATTATAATCTGTAGTTCATTAGTTGGAGCACCAAAGTTCAGCCTAAGAGCTTTAGAGTGGAGAATATGAAAGTGTTGTTGGGGAGTCATTAGGTTGTTTAATGTAAAATGATTAAATCGCATGGAAAGTAATGGGAACACGTACGACAATTAACATAATAGCCGTAATCAAGAGGCCGCTGCATTTGTTGCCAATTTATAGGCGCTAACCGTGCGGCCAGTTCTGTATGTATGTATGTACATAATTGGCGTTAAAAATAATGCGTTTAAATGTTGAGCAGAGCTCAAAAAATCAGGACGTGAAAAATGTGCGAGCTTAAATGCATGCGAATGGCAATGGCGACAATTGCGGGTATACAAATGGACGTCAATTGCACTCCCTCCCACACACACACACATACGCAAAGAGACGCACACATATGTACGCAGGCAAATAACCAGCATTAAAATTTAGAAAATCCCCACGTAAATGGGCAGCACGTAGAACAGCAGCCACTGTGTAACAGGTTAAACACTGCGCCACGTTAATTGCGGCGCCTAATTGCACACCATTTGCAACTGTTGCATGTGTGAGATACACACATACATACATACATGCATGTATGTATGAAAGGAGGAGGGAGCAGGATAGAAAGTAAGCGAGCCAGCAGCAGTTGCCATTTTTATGCAATAACAATAAGGCTGCATAACAATGAAGGCGACTTTTTGAAAAATTACTCAGCACGACGAAAACAGCAAAGGGCCATTTGTAGCTGCCACAGAATGCGGCCAAATGAACAGCACATAACGACACAGTCACGGGATTGCTATCTAATAGTTTGCCCGGCTACAGTTCCCATTCACACGGCTCGACCCCTCTCCCTAACCACCCGGCTATCGACTGACCAGCACACACAATGGCCACTCTAATTGCCATACATTTTCGGGCTTTCAATGGTTTAGGCCGTAACGCTACGAGACCCAATACACTCACACAGTCACACGGGGCAGGCAAACAGCCTTGTGCTGGCTTGTGGCTGGCAGCATCAGGACAACCTTCTGGGCCATACCAGGATTCACACACGCCTCGTCCTCTTGTGCAATTGTGCATGCAAAAAAAGCAACATTTAAGTTAATTTTGGGCTACGCAAATTGCACAATTTAGTGAAGTGATTAATTTTATAGACAATTTTGTGGTTCGCTCTCAGCCAAAGTGGTCCATTATTTACGGCTGCAATTGTTATTGTAATTGCCATATGTATCTGTATTTGTGTCTGCTCAAAACTTGTAAAGCCACAAAGCTGTGCTCAGATTTCTATTTGCAGTTTAGCGGTAAGTGCCTACATGACATCATAGCATTGTTATGAAGTATGAGGAAGACACGTGCAACAATGTATTGGGTGTCTCAGAAGTATATACTGTTAATTTAGCATAAATCTGTGACTTTTGAGCTAAGGCTGAAATTTAAAATATACAGTCAAACGGTTCGGTTATGGAGATATTCGACTTAAAGAGTTTTTTTCTTTAGGTTTTTAATTTTACTGCCACTCATTTAGCTCGAGTTAGAGAGAAATTCGAGTTATACAAGCTCGAGTTATGGAACTTTAAATGTATTTTTTTAACACTAAAATATAATTTTAGAACTTATTTCAAAAGTCAGCCTAAAGTTAAAAAAGTACCCAAAATAATAGGTTCAAGGGAAACCTAGAAAACTGGATAAAGTTGAGAGCACTAATATTACTACATAAATAAATAATAAACAAGTGGGAAAGGCTATAGTCGAGCTCCCGACTATAGGATACCCGTTACTTACATAAACAAATTAAAATTTTTTTATTGCATGCTTTTAGGCATTTTAATTGCTTAAAAGCTTTAATCAGCCAGTACCACCTTTCTGTTTGTCCGATCTTTTTGGGATTTAATAGGATGATAGGTAATAACAGTAGCTAACGTTCACCGTTTAAAAAAACATAATATATTGAAAACTGTGCGTGTGGTGGATTTTCGCGATTTACGGAGGCGGAAAAGGGGCGTGGCAAAATTTTGAAACAAACTTGACCTGCGTGGGGTTTATAGAAATCTGTGTGCCAAATTTGGTTGCTCTAGCTCTTATAGTCTCTGAGATCTATGAACTCACACAGACGGACATGGCTATATCGACTCGGCTGTTGATGCTGATCAAGAATATATAAACTTTATAGGGTCGGAGATGCTTCCTTCTCCCTGTTACATACATTGCAACGAATACAATATCCCCTTTTACTTATTTTTAATAAGTAACGAGTATAAAAAATACTATAAAACAAATTCCTCATTTATACCAAACAAAGGAATTATAAATAGGAGTAATAAAGCTATGAGAATTGATTTGACATTTATATTGTTTAAGCTAAGTTGTTTTCCTTTCCAGAACTTGAATGTAATTTTAAACTTAACCCTCTAACACCCAAGCGTGCCTCAAGACACTTATCCGTTAAATCACAATAACTAAAAAAGTAATCCGTATTTTAACATGAAAATATTTTTTAACTATTGGTAATAAACAGAGCTTGACATTTGCAACAAGTTTTAAAGCTTTCGGCAGCAGTTAATAGTGGTTTTATTTTGACTTGGACATGCCATGTGATTTTTCAGTTTTTCTCACTCGAAAAATCTCGGGAGGGTCAATTTCAATCTTTTATTATGCTGCACACACAACAAAATCTGTTAAATTGGAGTTACATATTAAAAGATAATTGACAAATTTAAAATGTAAAAATAATTTCAGCCGACTTTTTTCACTGATAGCCCCAAAAAAACCTTGAGCCACTTTTAACATTTTGTCACCTTACAGGTAAACGAAGGCTTGTACACCTTTTTTGAGTTCATTTTTGAATTCAGAGGCCCAAGTTCATCTTAGAAAATATTGTTCGACTTCTGTTTCTTCATTATTTTCAAAGATAGCCTTAGAGGGTTAAGTATGACTATCGCCTTAATATATAAGACATGTCTTGTAGCGCTAGGAATAAAAAGATTAATAAATAAATAACTACAAATAAGGGAAAAACAAAAAAATAAACAAAAATTTTTTAATTAATTTTTTTTTATCTTCGGCAGCCATAGTGCAGTGATTAACTGATTATGGAAAAAAATTTTATTGTCTAAATTGTTTGTAATTTTTTTTAAACACAAAAAAAGAAAAGATCTTTAAAGGAAAAAAATTTGGAGTCTAAGCGATTATATTTCCAAACCTAACCTGTATTATAAGCTTGCAGAAGGTATTGTAATTTTGCCACCAACTGTAATAAGCTTTGCATAGAGAAAATGGGGTTTACCTCACTTTTAATCAGAAAACCGTAATACAAATCATTCAGCTCAGTTTTGAGGACAGAACATATAAATGTAAGCATAAGTGTAAACTGATTTCTTCTGTTCAATTCAGAAGAAAACGACAAGAGCCTTGTAGCATGGAGCAACTGAAATTAATTAAATTATGTTCTAAAAGCCGCATTGTTGTAGGTTTTGTTATCATTTTGTAAATGAAACATCGAACGCAACCAAAGGCGACATTAACGAAAGCATCACAAAAACATGCAAAATCAGAGTAACAGCCACAATACCAACATCACAAGACCAGCAACAATAACAACGTTAACAACAATAACAACAAAGATAACAAGGCAATTCAGTTACCAAATGGAAACAGTCGACTTTAATTAGCTAATGAAAAACGCAACATGGGCATTTTGAGCATGGAAATTAATTTGGTTGCGTCTCCTTCTGTAGAAGCATGTCGTCCAATTATGCGTTACAAAACAATCTGTTAAGGGGCGTGGCAGATGCCGTGGGCAGGTGACTAATTTTATTTTTCTGATAATGTAATTTTCTGCGTGTCCTGGGCAGCAGCAAACGCGAGACGCGAAATGCGAATTGAAAAATAAAATAAAAATAAAAACGTAAAACAATTCAGTCGAAAGTTGCCCAAATGCACAGCTGTCAGTTTTTAAGGACCTCTGTGTATCTTCAAAGTTGTGCTCGTACATATATACACCCTGTCAGACCCCCAGGGCTAACAATTTTGGTAGTTGATTTGAGGCTGCCTTGGAAAAGTCGACGGAGCCTGCATTTGACGGCTCTCCAAATGGCCTGTTCAAGTATCAAATTTGTAATGAGCTTTGTTTTCATATAGGTATTATCGGGGGCTGTTTGATTGATTTGAAGATGTCCAACTCATGCATTATGCATGCGTCCAGCTTGCACCAGAGAATCACTGCAAGTCCCAGTTCAGCAACTTATTATAAAATCCGGGTCGAATGTGTGCTTCGATTTCTCCCCTTTTCTACAGTTGTTTTGTTATTGTTCCTTTTTTTTATTTATATATTTTTCAGAAATTTTTCCCCCAAGCGGCAGCTACTTAAATTTAATAATGTGCATTGAAGCGGAAAAGCGAAAAGCGGAGATAGGGACTAAATTGTGCACGTTAAGCTTAGAAGCCACACATCCTTCATTACATGAGCTTGACTGACCCAGAGGCTAAATCAATGTGACCCCTCGCACAAGTTGGCTGCCCTTTTTAACCACACACACAAACACACACACTCCCATCCATATGCAGCTTAAAAATTAATAATTCAAAGGTTTTTCGGTTCAAGAGCCAGCATCCCCTCCCCGTGTCCGTCTCCGTCTCCGTCTCCTTACTCTGCTAAAGTTCAAGTTTTGGACAAGCTTTAAGCAATTCTCAATAAAATTTCATTGATTTCTTCAATTCAAATATCAAACATAACCAGTTTATAGCCAACTTAATTAGTTTGCAGCTTGCAAATACATTTTAATTTAAATCAATTTACACAAATATGTAAGACAAATGTGTCTCTGTATGTGTGCTTGTTGATTTGCATATTATTACAGATGTATGTGAGTCTCTTACAGCGACAAGGACAATAACAAGCACTACAATAGAAATGACAACTTTGGCAATTGTGGCAACTTTAACGTTTGCCCAAAACTTGCCACAAAAGCCATTACTCATAAGCGGAAAGTTGCTCTCGCCGTCGCTCTTTCTCCCTCACTGACTTTCTCTCTCACTCTCAATCTCTCGTCATTGTTGCTGACTTTGTGGATGTGCGTGTAAATTGTAATCATAATACGGTAATTAGAAATTCTCAACAAACTACTCAGCGTCAACCACAGCGGGTTTTTGCGTGGAGTGAAAGATTTTAAAGTTTTTCTCTATTTTGGCAGATAAAAGGCGCTTTAATTTATTTATGAAGCCGCGGCACATCAATCTTGTGCTGCTTGTAAGAATTGCCATATGGCTGCCACCAAAGTGTGTGTGTGTGTGTGTGTGTGTGTGTGTGTGTGTGTGTGGGTATAGTAGGTGTGTGATCCATGGATGCTGTAACATGCGATGCCATGGTTAGCTGAATTTGTGTTTAATGACGTGTAAAAATGTTTTCACGGCTTTTGATTATATTTTACCTTGAGCGATGCTAAAGTTTTGGTATGCCACACACACACACCCCACACACACACATGCACACACATGCACACATAAGAACACACATACACAGTCATGAGTATAGATCCCTTCCGTTTACGATTTGCAATGAATAATGTCGTCGTCCTCCATAGCGTCTCTTTTGCATATGAATACCTTTTAGCAGAGTCGCTGATTAGCAAAGCCAACTGACAATGGCAACGTCCCCGAGAACGGAAACATTTTAATGACAAGCGACCGGTAAGCCGCCGCACCTCACCTCACCTTCCATCCCACACCCACACCCACGTCCCCTTCCTTTGTTGCACCCCTTTTGGGAATGGGCTAACAGTTATCGTTTTCAAAATATTGTTATGTGCTTTTTCGGGGGTAACTGACTTTACGCTACGTTAAACATATTGTTTTCTAAATGGCTCGATTTAAGTTTTAAATTTACATTTACATTAATTTTGATTGTCGCGCAATGAAAAGTTATGATTATGACAATTTATTGATGCCAAAACCGGAAGCCACTTGTATGTGGAAAGTTCTTCAGCAACAGGAAATGCACGATAATCGCCTTATATGTATATGCACATATACATATCTTTTGAAAGTGCAATTTGGCTAAAAGCTTATAAATCCCAGCTCTGCTAACCTAGCCTTATGTAGGGTAAATTTTAAAATATGTTCAGTGATAAAAAAAAAGGATCTAAAATCAAGATTTTGGTCTCAGAACTAAAAACTTTGGTCTAAAAAATGCGTTGAGAACATGAAAATCTTGAAGTAGAAAAACTCATTTCAATTAAGAAAAAGTTCTTAATTTGAAGATCATAAATTCTTATATTTTCATAAGAATAAAACTTATTACTTTTTTAAGATTATATGTTCTTATTTATAGACCAAAAAGTTTTGAATACTCAAGACAAAAAAACTCAAATAAAGATTAAGCTTCTTAGCATTTTAAGAAGAATGAAGTAAGTCTTAGTTAACTTGAGGCCTAGTAATGTCGATATGAAATTAAACAACAATTTCAACAAGGAGCATGGCTCGGTATACAGCTGTTTCAAGAGATGCCAATCTCTATCATCAGTACCGTTGTGTTGACTTTACCAGCGATCCAAGCCTAATGTCGTCTTTGAGACGCCAGAACCAGTTGTGAATTATACGTCTCAAAAAGAGTGTTGTTGTTAAGAGACAAAGATCTAAGAACTACGATTTTTGTTCATATATTAAGATTTACTTACTTAAGATTTTTTAGAATAATATTCTTAGTTTTAGTAATTTGGTCTTAAAATTGTCTTATTTCAAGAACAAAATATTTTAATTTGATTTGAATTTTATTTTTACATTAAGAACTTACAATTTTCAAGATTATTATTCTTAGTTTCAGTAACTTGGTCTTAAAATATTCTTATTTCAAGAAAAAAATATTTAAGATGAATGTTCTTGATTTTAGAAAATGGTCTTTTTTATAGTGATAGATTAATACAAAATGAATTATGCATTTTAGGATAAGATATTTTTTTTAGTTAATTGTCTGAGTCCGTAACCAGCATTAAGAAATATGCCTTAGTGCTTCGTTTTCTTTTCTCTTTTTCTAATAACGCTATTTATTTATTTATTTAATGTCAACTAAGAGCAGTTGACCAATTAAGTAAAAATTAAAGTATAAGTTAATTAATATAAAAATTAAATTAAATATTTAAAGGTATATTTAAATTTAAACTGAAAAGATAAAAAAATAATTACAAAAATTAACAATTTAAAATTGAACATGAATAATAGGTATAGTTTCATTCTAGTAAGATTCGTATCTATTTTTCGCTTTAAATGAAGATAATTACTCTATTTAAGACAAATAAATTTGGAGAAGAATAAATCGGAAATACAAATTAAATTTTTAAAAGATTCTTCAGGAGGAGATAATTATTGTATTTTAGACTAATTCATTTGTAGACTTAATAACCGTAAACCTAATTTTCGAAAGATACTGTGATTGGAGTCAATAATTAATTCATGATATCTAAGTACATTGTTAACATGAATCAATAAACGATTTCATTAAATCGCAGAGCTCGGCACAGGGTAAACAAATATTAAATATTATTAAGAAACAAGGAAAACAGGATAAGAAAACGAAAACGCAGAAAAGAAGAAGAACAATGCTATTTACATTGCTCAGCTGGCTAAGAAAATTATTTTTAATGTGCCTTGTGCAATGCCAAAGTAAAACAGAAAAGTTTTCCCCGTTGTAAACAACAATGCGCACTGTTGACAATTGTTTCAAGCGCGTCGAGCAGTTGGCCATGGTCCTTTTGCCTTATGCCACCTGAAACCCCTTGAAGCCACCCTGCTATGACCACTGTGTGTACTTTGACTTATTTAATGCTCGAGTAAACCTCTAAAAAGCCCCAACAGAAGCAAAAACAATTGCACAAAGTCATAGAAATACTTAGTAAATGGCAAATACGTGCACTTTTACTTTACTTGTTGCATCCAAACGAAGCCAATGTCGACGCTCTGCCTGCATTGTTGTTGTTGTTGTTGTTGTTTTTGGGGCATTGTTGTCTGTGAGTGCGGGAAAGCCCTCAGCTAAATGCAGCTTAGTTTAGCTGCAGGTGATAGTATTGGCCAAAGTTAAACAATTGCAAACAGTTACAAGTCACAACAAGTGGGCGCGGCTACAGTCGAGTTTGCTCGACTGGAGGATACCCTGTGCCAGTATCCATAAAATAGAATATTGGTTGGGACCATCTCATATGCATATTCTGTCAGTTTGGTTCAGTTATCTGAAACAACAAAAAAGTTGTTCATACTAAGACTTGATTTTCGACTGATCGTTCCTATGGCAGCTATATGATATAGTGATCCGATTTCAACCAATTTTGGTCAGGTTATAAGGGACCATTGCGTATGCATATTCTGTGAGTTTGATTCAGATAGATCAAACAACAAAAAAGTGTTTCATACAAAGACTTGATTTTCGACTGATGGTTGCTATGGCAGCTATATGATATAGTGGTCCGATTTCAATCAAATTTGGTCAGAATGTATGCGACCATCCCATATGCATATTCTGTCAGTTTGGTTCAGTTATCTCAAACAACAAAAAAGTTTTTCATACTGAGACTTGATTTTCGACTGATCGTTCCTATGGCAGCTATATGATATAGTGGTCCGATTTCAATCAAATTTGGTTAGAATGTATGCGACCATCCCATATGCATATTCTGTCAGTTTGGTTCAGTTATCTCAAACAACAAAAAAGTTTTTCATACTGAGACTTGATTTTCGACTGATCGTTCCTATGGCAGCTATATGATATAGTGATCCGATTTCAACCAATTTTGGTCAGGTTATAAGGGACCATTGCGTATGCATATTCTGTGAGTTTGATTCAGATAGATCAAACAACAAAAAAGTGTTTCATACAAAGACTTGATTTTCGACTGATGGTTGCTATGGCAGCTATATGATATAGTGGTCCGATTTCAATCAAATTTGGTCAGAATGTATGCGACCATCCCATATGCATATTCTGTCAGTTTGGTTCAGTTATCTCAAACAACAAAAAAGTTTTTCATACTGAGACTTGATTTTCGACTGATCGTTCCTATGGCAGCTATATGATATAGTTTTCCGATTTCAATCAAAATTGGTCAGAATGTATGCGATCATCCCATATGCATATTCTGTCAGTTTGGTTCAGTTATCTCAAACAACAAAAAAGTTTTTCATACTGAGACTTGATTTTCGACTGATCGTTCCTATGGCAGCTATATGATATAGTGGTCCGATCCAAATTTAAAAACAAACTTGATCTGCGTCCGGTATCCAGAAACCTACATACCAAATTTGAAGTCTCTAGCTATTATAGTTTCTGAGATCGACGCGTTCAAACAGACGGACGGACAGACGGACAGACGGACAGACGGACAGACAGACGGGCATGGCTCAATCGACTCGGCTGTTGATGCTGATCAAGAATATATATACTTTATATGGTCGGAGATGCTTCCTTCTGCCTGTTACATACATCACACAAATCTAATATACCCTTTTTGACCATTTTCAATGGGCACAGGGTATAACAATTGCGATAGTTTTTAGTTTTCCAACTCACTGCCTCGACTCTTGTCCTGCTTCGGTAAACAGGACTCTCTGCAGTTGCTTGTGGAGTTACTAGATTTTGGGTTTTAATCCTAACAATTTAACCGAGCACAACATCTGGCATTTATTCAGGTAAAGCCATGAGCATGAAATATGAATATACTGCACTTATATAATTTAATAGACAAATATGTACTTAATTCTTAGAAGTCTGAGTTTATTCGTGCATAAATTACAAATGAGAAGTACAATAAATTACTACAATCTGACATACACATTTACAAATGCAGGAGGATACTATGGCGTGCGACAAAGGAGAATCAATACTTAATCATCTTAAGCTGGCCGTAACCATAAGCCATAACTGTAGCCACAATGCATTGTAGCTCGTACATCGGCTTATCATTCGAACGTGTACATTGGCCATCTATTGAAATTACAAATTTGATTATACTCTGGCAAAGGTAATACTGCAGTTCTTTGTGTAATCGTCTTCTCGGCAGCTGCAACAATGAAATCCAAACCCGGCGACAACAGCAATAATCAACTTGCAACTGCAACGGAGGCAGTGAGTTCCACAAAGCACACACACACACATATATGGATCGGGCTTAAAAGCCCCAATTCGAAAATGTCAACCACGTTCCGGGTGCTGGCTATGGACTGTCGTCGGTCCCCTTCCGAACTCATTCTCTTTTTTGCCGAAACCAGCAACAACTTATTGTGGTTACAAATTGCGGCAAATGCTATCAATGATATTATCAGCGTCCGAACGACCGTCCGACCATCCGACTGTCCAAGTTGTCGACCGACCGACCGACCATATGCAAGCTCAATTACATCCGGTTGCAGTTTCAATTTCAATTTTGCTGTAATCGGAGCCGGAGTGGCGGCAGGAGAGAAGCAGGGGGAGTGGAAGTAGGTGGGTCAGGGACAGAGGTCGTGCTGCACAATGTAATCGAGCGTGGAGCGAACGGACAATTCATATGCCTGTGGTCGCTGCTAGGCATAATATTAATTTAAATTAGATAGATGCTGGCGAGTGCGTCCCCAGCAGCGACAGTTGCTGTATCAATTTGCATGGGCCACTGCCAAAATGGAGGGTATCTAGCTCTTGGCCAATAATGGCAATAATGGTCATGCGGTTCGATACACCTTCTGTGCTAATCATTTTACAATCGGTTTAGCGATCTCCGCATCCCATTGACAAACGTAGCATGAAATTTGCGAATTCGACAACACAGGACAGCGGAACCGGAAACTTCAACTACCTTAGCTAATTAACCATAAAATGCAGCTAATATGTTTTCCCACAGTACACTCAATAGAAATTATCTATTTGTATACCCTGTTCCGAGGGTTCAATAGGTTTAAAATAACAGGTTTGATAGGTATAAGCTTCCGAACCGATTGTGGTTGTATAGAACTTTAACTCGATAATTTTTTTGACGATATATGTATGGAGCCTTTCTGAACTGATAACTAAAACTCTAAAATTCAAGTGCTTATCGAAAAAAGAAATAACTCACTAAATTGTATTAAATATATAATTTCCTCTTATTGTTAAAGGGATTTACAATTTTTAAATGTTGACCCTAATATTTAGTTGTACTAATGATGTAAAAATACATCGAAAATTCGTCAACTAGATTTTTGTTTTGTTGATTGTAACATTTCGATTTAAAACTCGAAACTGCCGGCTAATCAACTCAATTTTAAATTTGTAATATGAATATCTAAGAGAGCCCAGGGTATCTCGTTGTCCAGTACTGTCGACAACTTTCTTATTTGCTTGCTTTGCTTATGACGGTTGTTGTTGTGCTTTGTTTATGCATTAAATGGCTCACTAAATTGCGTTAATAAATATTGATCAGTGCATATTAAAATTTTTGGGAATTTCTACAACTGGTCAAAACTTCAAATTTTTGTTCTATTTAATTTTGTTTGGCTTGCAAATTTCCCCATCTATTTTCATTTTTTTTAATGCGAAATTTGCAAAACAAATTTTGTGGCATTTGGCGGGTCAGCAAATTCTTCAATGAGGTTAAGCCAATTAACATGAGAATGCTCACACACAGTATATATATATATATATATATTGGGTTGCAGACTTCGGGAATGGCGACCAAACATATTTCCGCTTCCGTTGTGCATTAGTCGCTTCATGCAACATTTTGCGGCGCAGTCGCCAACGTCGCCGCACATAAATTATAGCAAATTGTTTGCATTTAATTGCATGGTTTGCTTGTCATTTGAGTTAAATATATGTGTATAGATCTGTGTGTGTGTGTGTGTGTGAGATGCCAAAATGGCCGTGACTCAAGGTAATCCGGACATACTCAGACATACCAATGCATCTAATCTGTTTGTGGATTTGATGAAGTCCGCTAATTAAATGTTACTCTTCAGCTCGTTTATCTTCTGGCCCAGCTGTCGGTCAGACCGTTATCGAGTTGTGCAACAATGTACAACATCCCACAATCCATTACTCAGCAAATATGACACTTGCTGACAGCTTTGTTAGGCTACAATGCTTCGCATGTCCTTTATGCAGTTGGGACACTGTCAACAAGATTAGAGAGATCTGAAGTGAAGTTCAGAAATACATTTAAAATGCATCAATCCAAAACAAGTATTGTTTTCGGTCTCTTATTAAAATGTAAAAATATTACAATATCGAATAAAAAATTCAATAAAGTAGACCGTGGTTCTTAATTCTTAGGCTATTCTATATAAGATTTACTTCAAAAAAAAAACCACTACGAGGTAAAAATCTAGGGTAGAAAACATATCTTCAAAAGTTACTCTCAACATTTTGGCTTCTTCCAATTTTTTTGATCGATTTTGATATGGCCAAGACCACTTTTATGATAGGGCTCGATTTGGCCTCTTTCGTACTCGGACAATTGCTATTCATGGCTAATTATTCATTTAATATAAAGCAAATATATTAGTTTACTAATTTGCAAACAAATTCTGTCGTTATATCGCCGAATATTGGTCACAAACTGAAAATCATTCAGCTGAACCTATTCAGTTGAACCAAAAATAAAGCATTAATTTTGTTACTCTTTCAGAAGAAAAAATAAATAAGCAATAAATATTAAGTTTATGAAAATCATACTTTGGCATCTAATTATTAAAGAATCAGAGAAACATAGAAAAAAAATGTCATGTAAATCGGAATATTGGTTTAGGAATTACAGCCCAATTCCTACCCCGGTGAGCATGAACCTATTGAGTTGATCGGCAGTGTATGTCATTTAAATTATTTATTATCTCATTTGGTTCAAAAGTAACGATTTTTGAAATGCAAAATGAGCAATTGCCCCACTGTGCGGCGTCACCATAACAACCAAGCTTGTGTCCCGGAGCTCTAGACGGAAAGCCTTTGCTATCATTTTGATATTGCTTTGTTAATGGTAGAATGAACTCTGTGGGAAACTGATCGCGCGAATTGCCATTTATAGTATACTCGTTATCTTTGGATCGACAAAGCGGCACTTTGATTGATCACATTTGAATTGGCTAGTTATTAGTAGTAGGCCTTATCAAATTCAAATTTTTATCTATTTTATGACTCAACAATTGACAAGTGCTTAGCGCGTGCCTACAATATCTTAACTGGGGTACGTCAAATGATTCAACAGCTGATTTATTTGTGTCTTACTTCAATTTGCTGCTTTGAAAAGCTTTTTAAGCCAACAGACTTAGTTTCATTATACATTAGAACTTAGTAAAGATTACACGGTGTTACAGAAAAATTCAAAACAAAACTTCTGGATGGGACATAGCGTAGCTTGTAGGTATAGTTAAATAGATTTTGGCATACTAACATTTTTTGGTACACATTGAAATCACTAGTGGTAGTGACAAAAGTAGCACGAAGGGTGCGAAAGGAAGAATGCAAAATTTGCTATGACTGTCCGATCAGGTCGAGTTATATATCAATCGAAAGGTATAAATTAGAGGTGGAGAACTATGGATAGCACGATCCACACTATCGATGGTTGGGCGCTATCGAGCTACCATCGATAGCAGCCACACACTTTCGATAGTTCCCGAAGTATTATCGATAGTTTAAAAATTGCTAAAAATGACTATGTTAACCCCTTTTTCCTCATTTTCATACAAAAAGTGGCTTGTTAGCAATTTTCCAAAATCATAAAAAATACTAGCATCAAAAAACAGTTGAAAAGGTAGATGTTTAATAAAATTCAAAATTTTTAATGGGTACTTAATGGGTTGAGTAAAGTTCAGCAATTACATAAAAACAGCTATTATTTTCTTATGTAAAGTCAAAAAATTAAGTTTTTTTCAGTGTGTAAAGTGTTTCTTGACAAACTGTAAGTATTTTTTGGAGCCTTTTGACATTTTGTTTTAATTTTTTACTAAACTATCAATCTTCTTAATCTGACCACAGGTTCAAAAGATAATTAATTTTGAAATTTTAAGTCGCTTTCCGAAAATGAGATGAATAGTCAGTTTGTTTGTGTCAAACCGTTAATATAGCTAAAAAGGGTAAATGCTAAAATCCCGCTAATATTAAAATTAAGTTTTACATATAAATTACTAAACAAAAAATATTTTGTGAGTCGTCACTGCGCAAAAAAGTAATATTAATATGTATTAATAATATTAGGTGTGAAGAATTTAGCGCAATGTGCCGAGTGATACAAATTTTTTTTTAAGTAATTTATATGTAAAACAAATTTATTCGTAACAAAAATGAATATCAGAAATTTTGGGGCATGAAAATGTTTTCGTCACCAGACTTTTACCTCGTAAAGAGGTTCTTTAATAAGATTTTAAATTACGGTAAAAAAAACGTTTTTTCGTACATGCGCTAATACGCTAATTAGTCCATAGCTTCGTCAAATGTTCACAGATTTTCTTTATACCCATTACTTAAAAAATAAGTAAAAGAGAATACTGTATTCGTTGCAATGTATGTAACAACATCAACATCCGAGTCGATATAGACATGTCCGTCTGTGCGTCCGTCTGTGTGAGCGCCTCGATCTCAGAGACTATAAGAGCTAGAGCAACCAAATTTGGCACACAGATTTCTATAAACCCCACGCTGGTAAAGTTTGTTTCACAATTTTGACACACCCCTTTCTGCCTCAGTAAATCGCGAAAATTAGCCCCACGCACAGTTTTCAAGATAATTGGATGTTTTACTAATTACCGTTAGCTACTATTATTACCTTTCATCCTACATATTAAATCGTAACAGGATCGGAAAAATGAAAAGGTGGTAATGGCTGATCAAAGCTATAATTTTATAGGTATTTTTAATAAGTAACGGGTATTAAAAGATTATAGATTAATGATAGGAAATTAATCGACATTCAAACTTTTATGCTTTATCAACGCTTCGAAACAAACAAACAAACAAACAAACAAACAAACAAACAGACTGACTTTTCATATCATTTTCGGAAGGCCACTAAAAGTTCTAAAATTAATTATCTTTTGAACCAGTGTCATTCGACGCATATTTTTTAAAAATTTAGTAAGAAACTAAAACGCTCCCACGGCCCCATTTGCTCCAATCGTTTAAATTTTGCCCCTCTCAAAAAAATAAAAAGAAAACGATTTTTAATTTTGTCATAATAACTGAAATTAATGGTATATTGTTCAACTTGTGGCCTTGTGGGCTTGTTATTAGCTAATTTGCAGTTGATTTAATACAATTTTAATACCAGATACCAAACGGTTATTTCGGATTGAAGAATTTTGATTTTGTGGGCTTTGGTATTTTGAAGGAATTTTGATTCGGTTGCGGTTTCAGTTCACCTTGTTCTATTTTAATCAGATTCGACTATGGATTAAGGGGTATAAATATAATTAGTCAAAGCAGTTTTACTCCCATACCTCTGTAAAGAGAACGCATATATTAATTAAATGATCAATATATTTATTACAACTTCGCAAAGATATTATTTCTGTTACACAGATCGCTCAAACTTATGCAGAGCAGTCAGCGTTATTCCACATCTCCGCTTGCATTATGAAGTAGTTGGTCAGCTGGGTGATGTCCAGGTTAGAGAGCAGGTCGTTGATGGTGGGAAGCACATACTTGGCGAACAATGGGTTAACAGCGGACCGAGTCTCCTCGGAGAACAGCAGAGAGAAAGATCCAACGAAATTGTTCAAATATTTGTTGGAGGAAATGTCCATATACTTGTCCCAGTTGTCGGCCTTGACATCGCCAATATAGAACTTCAGGTCGAAGTCGCTAATGCGCAGTCCATTGGGATTGCTGAGGCTCTGGCCAAAGGTGTACTCTCCCAAGAGTCGCAAGTCAGTCAGTTTCAAGTTGACGAGCAAGTCGTGGTACACTGGCAGTGGAAGGCCGCCAAGACTGAAATTGCCTTCCGCAGCAAAGGAACCCACGATTTGAATCTCAGGGTACATCACGTCAAAGGTGCGGCGCATTGTGGTGGCATTATAGCTGCTGCTAATCTCCTGGAAATTGTCTAGACCCGAGATGCGGATGTTGCTCACATTGCCCAGAATGTTGGTCGGCTCATTGAGGTAGTGGAACCAGTCGAAGTCGAGGCTATACGGAGCCAAGACTGGAATATTTTCGGAGGCAAAGCCACAGGGCATGATCTTCTTCCAAGCCCGAAGGAACATGTTAACGGCGTCACCATAGCCGACCAAGCTCGTGTCCTGGGTCACGGGTGTGGAACTGGCAGCGGCGACCAGGAGCGCTAAAAGGAAAGCTTTTGCTATCATTTTGATATTGCTAGGTTAATGGTAGAAAGAACTCTGTGAGAAACTGATCGCACGAGTTGTCTTTTATAGAGGGATCGTTATCTATGTATTAATACGGCGCTTTGATCGATCACACTTGTATTGACCATATGACATTAATTAAACTGTTCACATGCGGCTTTAGTGCGGTGAATGAGTCAGTGTAGTGCGGCGGTTTGACTTGATCATTAAAGATTTTCTGGCGCTACATTAATTATTCACCATAAGTACTTGCCATTTGTTAAAAGGTCTTTTGAAACACCTGTATAACTTATTTATACTTTCTATGGAGTTATGCTCTTTCCCTACAATTTTGAAAAAATCATTTATTATTCGTCTCCTTAAAAAACAGAATCAAGTCTAATGTCAGTACCTGTAAAAAATTACAATTATTAAAAAATAATCAGAAAAAATCAAAATAATCAGAAATAATCACGCCCCTTTCCGCCTCCGTAAATCGCGAAAATCCACCACACGCACAGTTTTCAAGATATTAGGTCTTTTTAAACGGTGAACGTTAGCTACTGTTATTACCTATCATCCTATTAAATCCCAACAAGATATTAAAAAAAAGAAAGGTGGTACTGGCTGATTAAAGCTTTTAAACAATTAAAGTGCCAAAAGCATGCAATAAAAAAAAATTTAATTTATTTATGGAAGTAACGGGTATCCTATTGTCGGGAGCTCGACTATAGCCTTTTCCACTTGTTTTTTAATCAATATATTTATTCAATATAGTCTCCGTCTAGCTTAATGCACCTTGTCCAACTGTCTTTCTTCGATGCCTTTTTTGTAGTGGTCTTTCAACGGTCTTTCAACACTTCGATGCCTTTTTTGTAGTGGTCTGAAGAAAGTCCCTCAAAATAGGCTTCAGTTTCCCATTCAACTTCTTCATGGGAGCCATATTTTCAAGTTTGAAAACAGATAGTAGTCACTGGGGGCCATATCTGGGGAATATGGAGGATGAGGAAGCAATTCCCAACTTAATTCTTTGATTTTTTCCGTCGTAAAAGCGGCTTTGTGAGATGGTGCATTGTCTTGATGAAAAAGGATTTTTTTCTTTGTCAAATGCGGGCGTTTCTTCTTAATTTCGTCATTCACACGATCAAGCAATGCTGAGCATTTGTTGCATTTTTCACCCTTTTTAAGATAGTCGATGTGTGTTATACCATGTCCATCCCAAAATATACTGGCAAAAACCTTACCAGCCCATCGACTTGCCTTCACACGCTTAGAACGGCTTTCACCGGCCTCTCGTCACTCAGCTGATGACCGATTGGACTCTGGAATGTAGTGATGGATCCAAGTCTCATCCATGGTGATATATCGACGCAAAAATTCGCTTGGATTTCGGTTAAACATGTCGAAACAGGACTTGGAATCGGCCACTCGTTTTTCCCTTTGTTCAATATCTAGAAAATGCTGCACCCATTTTACATTGAGCTTTTTCATATGCAAATGGTCATGCAAAATCGAAACCGCTGACCCAGTCGATATGCCCACAGTCCTAGCAATCTCACGCACTTTGACTGTTCGATCAGTCAATACGATTTGACGGACTTGTCTAATGATCTCTGAGATAATCACCTCTTTTGGTCTTCCCTAACGCTTCGAGTCTTCGGTGCTCGTACGACCGCGTTTAAAGTTGAAATACCAATCGCAAATGCTTATCAAGCCATGTCTTTGCTTCTACGGTATTTTTTACCATTAAAAAACAGTGTTTACTCAAAACACGAAATTCAGCATTTTGCATTTTTCAAAAGACTCAAAAAGTTGCACAACAATAATATTTCTAACTCGATAGCGAAGCTTCCGATTGCGCTCACTGGAACCTAGAAATGAACTAGTCAATCAAAAAATTTATAATTCAACATTTTTGTGGAGTGGCCTATGTGTCAGTCCGGGGACTTTTTGAACGATCTAGCTATTATAGTTTCTGAGATCGACGCGTTCAAAAAGACGGACGAACAGACAGACGGACATGGCTCAATCGACTCGGCTGTTGATGCTGATCAAGAATATATATACTTTATGGGGTCTGAGATGAGTCCTTCTCCCTGTTTCATACATCACACAAATCTAATATACCCTTTTTGACCATTTTCAATGGGCACAGGGTATAAAAATATTTCGTCACTCGGCACTGCCCAAAAAAGTAATATTCATTAGGTATTAAAAATTTAGCGCAAAGTGCCGAGTGACAAAATATTTTGTGTGCGAAATGCCGTAGGAATATCAGACAACTTAGAAATACTATTACAGCTACTGACATTAGACTTGATTTTGTTTTTTAAGCAGACGAAAAAAAAATGATTCTTTCAAAATTGTAGGAAAAGAGCATAGCTCCATCGAAAGTTTAAAAAGTCATACAGGTGTTTCAAAAGACATTTCAACAAATGGCAAGTGCTTATGGTAAATCATGAATATAGCGCCAGAAAGGCTTTAATGATCAAGTCAAACCGCCGCACTACACTGACTCATTCACCGCACTAAAGCCGCATGTGAACAGTTTAATTAATGTCATATGGTCAATACAAGTGTGATCGATCAAAGTGCCGTATTAATACATAGATAACGATCCCTCTATAAAAGACAACTCGTGCGATCAGTTTCTCACAGAGTTCTTTCTACCATTAACCAAGCAATATCAAAATGATAGCAAAAGCTTTCCTTTTAGCGCTCCTGGTCGCCGCTGCCAGTTCCACACCCGTGACCCAGGACACGAGCTTGGTCGGCTATGGTGACGCCGTTAACATGTTCCTTCGGGCTTGGAAGAAGATCATGCCCTGTGGCTTTGCCTCTGAAAATATTCCAGTCTTGGCTCCGTATAGCCTCGACTTCGACTGGTTCCACTACCTCAATGAGCCGACCAACATTCTGGGCAATGTGAGCAACATCCGCATCTCGGGTCTAGACAATTTCCAGGAGATTAGCAGCAGCTATAATGCCACCACAATGCGCCGCACCTTTGACGTGATGTACCCTGAGATTCAAATCGTGGGTTCCTTTGCTGCGGAAGGCAATTTCAGTCTTGGCGGCCTTCCACTGCCAGTGTACCACGACTTCCTCGTCAACTTGAAACTGACTGACTTGCGACTCTTGGGAGAGTACACCTTTGGCCAGAGCCTCAGCAATCCCAATGGACTGCGCATTAGCGACTTCGACCTGAAGTTCTATATTGGCGATGTCAAGGCCGACAACTGGGACAAGTATATGGACATTTCCTCCAACAAATATTTGAACAATTTCGTTGGATCTTTCTCTCTGCTGTTCTCCGAGGAGACTCGGTCCGCTGTTAACCCATTGTTCGCCATGTATGTGCTTCCCACCATCAACGACCTGCTCTCTAACCTGGACATCACCCAGTTGACCAACTACTTCATAATGCAAGCGGAGATGTGGAATAACGCTGACTGCTCTGCATAAGCTCGAGCGATTTATGTAACCGAAATAATATCTTTGCGTAGTTGTAATAAATATTTTGAGCATTTAATTAATATACGTGTTTGCTTTACAGAGGTATGGGAGTAAAACTGCTTTAACTCAAATTTAATTATATTTATACACCTTAATCCGTAGTCGAATCTGATTAAAATAGAACAAGGTGAACTGAAACCGCAACCGAATCAAAATACCTTCAAAATACCAAAGCCCACAAAATCAAAATTCTTCAATCCGAAATAACCGTTTGGTATCTGGTATTAAAATTGTATTAAATCAACTGCAAATTAGCTTATAACAAGCCCACAAGGCCACAAGTTGAACAATATACCATTAATTTCAGTTATTATGACAAAATTAAAAATCGTTTTTATTTTATTTACCTTAGTCTATTTTATCACTGCGGACGGTAAACCGCGCTGGTGATGAAAGGCGACTAGCAATAAATGCAGGAAGAATGGAAAATTTTCTATGACTGTCCGATCAGGTTGATTTATATACCGATCGAAAGCTATAAGTTTAACTAACAAATGTACATACTAATACTTTTAAAACTCACCTGGTTCGTGAGACAAACATATTTAAATGAGAGGGGCAAAATTTAAACGATTGGAGCAAATGGGGCCGTGGGAGCGTTTTAGTTTCTTACTAAATTTTTAAAAAATATGCGTCGAATGACACCTCAATCATCAAAATTCGATCACTGGTTCAAAAGATAATTAATTTTAAAACTTTTAGTGGCCTTCCGAAAATGATATGAAAAGTCAGTCTGTTTGTTTGTTTCGAAGCGTTGATAAAGCATAAAAGTTTGAATGTCGATTAATTCCCTATCATTAATCTATAATCTTTTTTTCTACTACTTTTTTTTAAAAAAACGCTAGCTTAGCGGAAAATCTCTAAAGCCCGCTAAAATTGACAAGCTACATATTTGTTCTATATATCGTTGGAAAGGTATTTTAACCCATTTTCGGATGTGATGCAGAAAGTATTGTGACCTTCCTTAAAAACTATATTTTTATGGTTATTGGGACCTTCTGAAATCAAGCTTGAGGCCAAAAATAAAATTTTAATTTTTTTAAGATAGAGTGCACATTTTCTTAGTTTCCTAAAAAATTGCATGTCTACATTTGGCATTGAATATATTGGCTCACATAAAAAAATCGCTCTGAAAATTAAAAATCTTGCTGTTCGACTATTCGAACAAATTATTTTAAATTTTAAAAGTCAAAGTAGCCAAAATAATCAGAAAAATAAAGAAAATTCCGAAATAATCAAAACGATTGCATTTGATTATTTTTTATTTTTCCTGATTATTTTTGAATAATTGTAATAATTTTAGATTTTTTTGTTTTTTTTTGTTATCGTAATCATTAAATAATCACAAATTTTTCAACAGTGAATTATAAAATCACTACGATTATTTCCAAAAAACATCTAATTGATTAGTAATTCTAATCGAAATTTAACAGGTGGGGCTCACATACATACATATTACTTATTCTATTATAACCAATATTATATTTAACGGAGACTGGCACAGGGCATCTTACAGTCGAGGAAACTAGACTGCAGCTGCTAGCTGCTTTTACCTCGTAAAGAGGTTTTTTTTTATAAGATATCAGAAATTTTTGAATTCATTCATTAAGATATCCTAACCAAACTCACAGTTTGTGTATTTAGGACTGTCTCGCACATCCTGACCAATTATGGTGCAAATCGTATGAATATATCATATAGCTGCAATAGCAACAATCGGATACAAATAACCCTTTAGTATGAAAAACTTACATCTTGACCAAATTTTGTTAAAATCGGATCAGATATATCATATAGCTGTCATAGGAACAATCGGATACAAGTTAGCCTTTAGTATTAAAAACTATTTTATTGTAAGGGATATCCTAACAAAACTCACAGATTAAACTCCTTTTGCCAAATCAGGCTTTTCCCCTCCAAATCTGGCTTTTCCTGCTAAATCTGACTTTATTTACCGCCAAATCACAGAATTTGACTTTTAGCCGAGGTCCAATTGCAGGGAAAACCCATGAAAATAGTGTACAGCGTAAATTTAGTTCTTCCGATTTCTTACAAAAAATGATATATCATATAATAATATGTACAGTCTTGAAAAACCGGACAGCCTTTCAATTCTGCGAGCGAAGCGAACCTGGGGTTGGCGACATTTTCACAGGAGAAATATTGATTAGAACTGGTGCGGCACTTGAAACCTGAACGGATGAAACATATTCTCTGGCTCCGATTATTACAAAATCCAACAAATGTAAATACTATATAATTGAATAAAAGATAGCTCCTCAAATCAAATAGTGTCTTGCAAATGGATCGAAGTGTGGCTATAAGCCGCTTCTAATTGACGCGCTCGTGCACTTTACACTTCGGCAAATCATCTCAAAGCTATTTGTCTTTCAATAAATGGCCTCCATCCATCCATATACGCACTCGTTGGAGAAATGATACTCCGTTTACGATATACGTAATCGGGCTGCCGCATCAGCATGTAAATTGCATTACCTTTCGGAGGGTTCGTGAGGCCTCGAGCATCAACTTGCGTAATGCAATAAACAGCTCGTAAATATTTTGATACCAATTTTCCAGCGTAATTGACTCAACGGTACTTTGAATGTCAAACAATAAATTCAATTACCAATACACATGCCCTTCCTCGATATATTTCCACTACTTCATACCCAACACACACATACACACTCACACATGTCAGTGTCGGTGATGTTTAACCCTACCGTGCACGTGCTCCGGCTACGGCTACAGCTACGGTAAATGGCAATGGATACCCCGAAAATCTCTCAAGGAGTGGGCGCTGTAAAACCAAAGCAAGCGGAAAATCAACGCACAAGTCGATAAACATTTGTATGAACAGCAAGCAGCGGACAGGAGAAAGAAAATGAAACAAAGCCAACAAAATAAGTTTTGTAGTTGCCTGACGCCATCCAGCATTTGGGCCAAAAAGACTTGGGAGGGGCAAGCGTAAAACAATTTCATATAAGACCAAATGATGCTCGGGTCAAAATTGGGTGGAGGTTATGTTCTGAAAATCATTTAAGGCGGCAAAGGAGTGAGTGGGGTATGAGAGGTGGCATGTCCTGTTCGGAAAGAAAATAGTTACTAAACCTTTCATATCTTTTCTTCTCTCAATTTCTTTAAATTTACTAAACATATAAAAAGTAGAAAAAAATTATAAAACTGGCTAGTGAAATAAGTTAAATTCCTTGAAAGTTTAACAGAAAACTTTCATAACTCGAATTTCTATTACTCGAATTAAAAACTCTTTAATTCGAATATCACCATAACTCGAATCTTTTCTTTGGATAATGGTGATTCGAGTTAGGGAAGTTCGACAGTAATTGTTCATGTAACCGGACCACAAACCGAACCAAATTGTTGCTCTATCACTGCGGACGGCAGTCCGCGCTAGTGACGAAGCAGCACGAAGGGCACGAAAGGTTTCTGGAAACACCAAACGAAACATTCTCCAAAGCTAAATAAATAGAAGAATTTAACCTATCTTGTTATTAACCACACCAGGCACCAACTCAGTTTTTACACTAATGTGTATTATTTAATTGCAAGTGAATAAATAGTTGAGAAATATTTACCAGTACTTACATTAATACTTACTTACATTAATAAATTTAAAATATTTTTATTGCATTCTTTTAGGCACTTGCTTAAAAGCGTTAATCAGCCATTAATACATTTCTTTTTGTCCGATCTTGTTACGATTTAGTAGGATGATAGGTAGTAGCAGTTTTTTTATTTTTTTTTTTTTTTAAATGACGGGAAGTATATATGTAGGAATCTAGAAATATCAGTAAGAATAGAATTAAGAAAGTATCGATAAGTGAATGAAGTTGGCAGCATAAAAAGAATATCGAGTAGCTGGCCATCGAGTTGGCAGCATACGAGTCAGTGGAAACTCAATTGCCGAGGAGTGAAGTTGCGAGCGCATTAAGTTTAATCATTTGTCAAGAACTGAAAACTGAACATGAAGAATTGAATTGAATTATTAAAATATACTATTACGTTAAGCATTCGAATAAACATTGAATTGAAGAGAGAGTGTGTTTTAATGTGATTTGAAGTGACCCTTGGCAGCGGAGTTACCCACAACTTTGGGGGCTCAACCGGGATCTTGTGAAAAGAAGAATTACGCATTAATCACCAAATTATTGTCGTAATATCGGCAAACAAATCCCAAATTCAACGGAGAAGCAGAGCAGCAGAGTTTGATGAAATTATGACGTCGTTGTGAAATTATGACGCATAGTGGTGAAATACAATTGGCAAATGTGTGAGCGAGAGAGCACGAGCACAACTAGGCGCAGCGAAAAGAGAGAAGATAATCAACGAAGTGACGCAACAGAGAGAAGTGCAACAATTGTAGAATGAAGGAATCGACATCAATCGTTCCTATGTTCTATACTTGTGGCAGTAAAATTACCGAGAATCAGAGGCAAATTGCGTGCGAGAGAGAGCACAAGCAATAGCGAGACAGCGAGTAAGAAGATCGACAAAGTGACGACACATACACAGAGCTTGAGTGTGTGCAGCGAAGTAACAGAGCAGCAGAGGCGATTTGCGTGCAAAAGAGAGCATTAGCAAAAACGCGGCATCGGTAAAGAGGATCAACGAAGTGGCGACACATTCACAAGGCTTGCGTGTGCGTGTAGCTAGGCGACAAAGCAACATCAGAGGCGATTTGCGAAGTTATCAGAGCAGAGAGTTGCCACAGAGTGGCAAAAGAAGTCAACAGAGCAGCAGACGACATCGGAGTTGCCACAGAGCGGCAAAAGACGTTTACGAAGCAGCAGACGACAACGGAGTTGCCACAGAGCAGCAAAAGGCGTTTGCAGAGCAGCAGAGAACACAGAGCAGCAGACCACAGAGCAACAGACAACAAAGAGACAACGGAGCGACGGCAGAGCAACGACAGAGAGTATAATATAATTTTATTAATTTAAGTGACTTTAACATTATTTTAAGTATCTTATAATTTGTAGAATTTACTAATGCAAGTTCACGAGATCACACAACTTACAGTTCAGGGTCTAAGAGAGAAATTAAGAGAGCTGGGATTATCATTGAAAGGAAGAAAACTAGAGTTGCAAGATAGACTAATTTCTCACTTTAGTTTTGAGCAAAATAACGAATCATTATACGAGGACACCGTTGAGACACAATCAGAAGTTGAAAATAGACTGATAGAGATACCCAGCACAATGACGTTCACACTGAAAGATATTAAAGAATCATTGACAGAGTTCGATGCAAGTGAGCAGAAAGATGTAAATGAGTGGCTCACAGATTTTGAGAATACAGCAGTGACCGTACAGTGGAATGACTTACAAAAGTTTATCTATGGACGGCAACTGTTAAAAGGAGCAGCAAAGCTTTTTGTGAATAGCCAAGACGGTCTTACTGATTGGACTACGCTGAAAGAGGCGCTGTCAGAGGAATTTACAATAAAATTGTCAGCTAAACAAGTGCATAAGCAACTCGAGGGTAGAAAGAAGAAGTCAGAGGAATCCTTAGTGGAGTATTTCTATCACATGAAGAACATAGCAAAGAAGGCCGGTGTAGATGAAGAGAGTCTCGTAGAATATATAATTGAAGGTATTCCAGATACAAAGCAAAACAAAAGCGTTTTATACCAGGCCACAGATCTGAAAGAGCTCCGTGATAAAATGATAATCTATGAAAAAGTATCGAGCAATACAGAGACCAACAAGAAGATTAAAGCTGAGAAAGATGAGACAAAAACTGAGAAAGAGGGCATTCGTTGCTACAAGTGTGGAGGTAAAAACCATTTTGCCAGAAATTGCGGAGAGGAAGAAGTCAAGTGCTTTAAATGCAATCTGCTAGGTCATAAAGCTAATCAGTGTACATCAAGAGAGCAAAAGAGAGAGAAGGTGCAGTCCCAGCAGCTGATACAGAAAAATTCAAATAGAGTGTTCAAGGAAGTTCGCATTGGCATCAAATCGGTATCGGCACTATTCGATTCCGGCAGTGACATTTGCACTATAAGTGAGAGCACATACAAAGAGCTGTATCCAGTAGCATTAAAACGCGACATAAGAGAATTGAGAGGCATAGGAAACAAGACGATTTACACACTTGGATCTTTTAAGATTGACACAGAGCTAGATGGCATTCCGATTGAGTTATGTTTTCACGTGGTCCGAGACAGAGATACTCTATACAGTTGCATTATTGGCTGCGATGTTTTCGCTTATGTGAGTGTGACTATCAGTAGCAATGGAGCAGTTTTTCGTAAAATAGAGGAATCAGTGGGAGAAAACAATGAAGGTCAGGCAGCCTCAGATCATCAAATCTGTAGTCGCGATTTAATTTCAATAGTTAAAGAAAACCCGATACTTGACGTACAGAAGGAATTATCTCAAATGATGATAACGACGATATGTGGGAAAGGTAAAGACGAGATAGATTTTGTCAAAGAGTATAATCCAAGGAAGCCAGAAAAGTATCCAGCTGAAATGAAGCGCACTCTTAAAGATGAAATACCCGTGCATCAGAGACCCAGACGTTTAACGTACAGTGACCAAGAGAAGGTGAACGAGCAAATAGAGGAGTGCCTAAGAGATGAAATCATTCGTCATAATGTTCCTGAACATGGTGCTTTCCCTATTGTTATGATAGCCAAGAAAGAAGAAAAGAAGAGACTGTGCCGTGATAGCAGGCAGCCGAATCAGACGAGACTTACCGGATTTAAAATGAAAACAGGATATGATAAGAAGGTGAAACAAACGTTAGAAAATAAGTTGTTGGATGATCAGCAAGATGGAAAAGATGAAATTCGGAAGATGGCAAAAGAAAATAAATCTAGAGTATAGGAAGAAATGGTATCCATCATTCGGGACGAATGAGGCCGTAGGATGGCCGAATGTAGGAATCTAGAAATATCAGTAAGAATAGAATTAAGAAAGTATCGATAAGTGAATGAAGTTGGCAGCATAAAAAGAATATCGAGTAGCTGGCCATCGAGTTGGCAGCATACGAGTCAGTGGAAACTCAATTGCCGAGGAGTGAAGTTGCGAGCGCATTAAGTTTAATCATTTGTCAAGAACTGAAAACTGAACATGAAGAATTGAATTGAATTATTAAAATATACTATTACGTTAAGCATTCGAATAAACATTGAATTGAAGAGAGAGTGTGTTTTAATGTGATTTGAAGTGACCCTTGGCAGCGGAGTTACCCACATATATTTTTGCGTTTCGTTCCGAAGAATTTAAAAACATGTTTGACTACATTGAAGGGGGGAATCGAACCCAGCTTTTTTTCAAACCGGAAGTTCTAATTGACCACCTTAATAGCAATTGCTCTAGGTCTTATAGTCTTTGAGATCTAGGCGCTCACACAGACGGACAAACAGACGGGCATGGCTGTATCGACTCGGCTGTTGATGCTGATCAAGAATATATATACTTTATAGGGTCGGATATGTTTCCTTCTCCCTGTGACATACATTGCAACGAATACAATATCCCCTTTTAATTAATTTTTAAGTAACGGGTATAATAATAATATTAATAAAAAAATAAAAAGTCTAGTTTATAATGTATTAGTAAAGGTAAGATATGTAGCGAACTTTTAAAATGTCTTATCTCTTATCTATTACACCCATAGTATGCTAACGAAACTCACTCCAGGCGCTATACCCGCATTTATGGTGCACAAATTGAAATTTATAAGAATATACTTGGTGTGTTAGACGCAAATAAAAAAAAACAACAACAACAAAAGCTATAGAAACAACCCCGAGATGACGAGGGCAACAAAAGCAGCAACAATGACAGTCAAACAATGCAAAATCAATTTAAATTTTCATCTCCCACACACACACGCGAAGTATAAAAAAAAACAAAAAAATGGGTGAGAAAATCAGTAAAGCAACCGCAATCTTTTACCAAATTTTTGTGCCGTGCTTGTGTGTGTGTTTGTGTGCGTGTGAGGGGGGTGTGTCTCTGTGAGGGTGTCACTAGTGAAGCCACGCAACTCAATCATAAGTAAATATTACACAGACAGACACACACGCATGCGAGTGCTGGAAAGTGAAATAAAAAAAAAATAATAATGAAAGGGGAATGGGAATGGAAATGGGAAAAAAAGAGGAGCACAAGGATCACAAGGAGCAGTCAGTGGCAAGCTTATTGTGCCCTCGGGTAAAATATAAGCAGGCAACCAGCCAGACTGGGAAGCAACAGCATTGGGTTGGCAGGCGAAACACGTTCTAATAGATTTCCAGCCTCTCGCCTTTTGACGGCGCGGCGTCGACGTTGGCGGCCCGTACAAGTTACACATGTTGCCTTTGTTTGGCTTCCTGTCACACACGCGCACACACACACACACACGCACATTTGACATGACATTTGCTGGGCGCTGCCTCAATTTAAGACCGTAAATCCTTTATTCAATTTTTAGCCATGAACGCCTAAAAGTATGCAGCGCGATAAGCGCGTCACAAGCAAAGCCCAAGGATTTTAAGAATAAATAAGCATTGATTAAGTAGCACAACCCAAAAGGGCACATAAATCAACCAGGCAAGCGGCAATATATTCATCTTTTACTCTCTTTCTCTCGCGTTCTCTCTCTCTCTCTCTCTCTCTGTCGCTCTCTCTGTATTTTTCGATGCAAATCGATGGCAATTGACGTGGCTGGCAAATATGAAAATTATGCCATTGGCTACAATTGAACGGAGCGTACGTCCAACTTGCCCGCACGTAATGAATGGAAAACGAGTCGACGAGTCGAAACTGCAATTGACAGGCAAACGTTGATACGCATTGATGAAAGAGAGACTCGTCACGGCCACGACACGACAGCCGGAAGCTGGCTCACAACTAATTGGACATCCGTTTTCCGTGCTGCGATTATCGGGCCCCCCAAACGGGCAACAAGCCAGGTAGCTAAGTATTTCTATTTAACTGTTGTAAATTTGTGCCACGTTATTAACGCCACTCTGAGTGCACGGCACGACGCTGCGTGGGCTGCTGCCAGGAAGCCAGGAAGCGATGCTAAAAGGTCGTCCCGGTTTGAGCATAAAGAAAAAAGACCCAGGCTACAAATAAAAGCATTGGATTCATCTACTATTACTCCGGCATTGACTCTGGCTGCTGCTCCGACTCCTGCTCCTGCTCCTGATTCGGCTTTGACTACTGGCTTTGGCTTTAGCTTAAGCTGTGCCAGCGCACTTCCATTTCCGCGTCCAACCTGCTGGTCCGTGCCCAGGCACAAAAGGCAACGTGCAACTGTCGGTGTCGTTGGCTTTATTTAATTGAAGTCAATTACACAGCTGGATATGCCAGGCCAGTCAAACCAGTCAACCCAGACAGCTCAGACAACGTTGCCAACTGGTTGCCTTGCCTCATTAGATCAATGTGATGTCAATGGCGCACAAGTCCAGTTAATAAACGTTGCCCGTAGCGATGAAAATGGCTCAGATTTTGTCATTTCTTTCAGCGTGAGGCGCTTACTCGTAAATCGCATGTGTTAAACTTTTAAGTGTGCACTGTTGGGGCTGCTCTTTAAGCCGCTTAGACCCATGGCTTACACAGCGATTACAACAACAAAGACTTGCCAAGATCAATGGGCTTTAAGGCCCAGTCAAAAGTTTCCGAAAACCACTTCAAAAGCAGCTGCCTTTCAAGTGATGTACGCTGATTGCTTGTCACCTGATTTCCAGTCACGAGTCTCACGTAACTACATTCAGATATTCATTAACACAACGAACTTCCCTCCGCCGCATTTACCCGCATGCCATTCAGCTGTAGAGGCTTTTATAATCAAACTCAAGCAAACTTAAGCTAAATTAAGTTTTGATAATTCCTAATAATCCATTCAAGTAAGTTTTCAAAAATGTTTGCTCACTTCTCTGTCAAATCAGGTAACGAACGTAAAGTACTTCTACTTATAGAGAATTGGCTGAGTTTGCCCCTCTTTTGCCTTGCCTTTGTGGTTTATCATCTTTTGTTGTTTGTCCCAGTGCAAATTGAATTTGAAAATTTTCTAAGATTTAAAATGTCAGATAGCTGGCAACTTATTAGAACGGGATACACAACAACACTCCACCGAGATGTAGCTTAATTTGCGGAATACTCAAAAGTTTTGCGGTGTGTCTAATAAACACTGTTAAACTTTTTTAGAAATTTGCTTAAATAAAACTGTTAAGAATGCAGAAAATATGTAAGTAAGAAATAATGTATGTAATTAAAAAGCTATAGGTGATAGCTACAGATCTTAAACGTAATCATATACAAAGTACACTATATACTTATTTGGCAAGGAAATGTAAATACATTCGATTTTTAGAAAACTCCTACAAAAAGATGGCCCAATTAAATCTGTAAATCTTGATCTTTTGTAATTTTTGAAGCTCTAATATTGAATTATTTTAAAGAAAATTAGATTTAGAAGAAGACTAAGTTTTCCGTTTATTTCTATTAAAAATAGCTTGTTAAAATAATAAAATAATTAAATACCGATTTTAAAAAAACACCTTCCATTAAGTTCAATGACAAGTATATTCCCATAAATATAAACAATTTTAGAAATAGGAAGTTATCCCAACAAAATTTCCAGTTTCACTGCAACTTTGATGCGAGCATTTCTCGCTGTGTAATAGCTTTGAAAAACTTTGAGCGCCAACTATTGTTGAAAAGTTTTCAATTGAGAATATTAATTTAGTCAATACATGTGGGCGAAATGCGCAAAGACGAAAGTGGCAGCCGCAACAAAACCCAAACAAACGTTAAAAGTTTTGCGGTAACACAACGGAAATCCAAAGAGGCCAAGCCCAGTCAAAGCTTAGTAGCTCAGGTGCTGGGCACGATGAGCAGGGGAGAGCCAGGAGTGCCAGGAGAGTCAGGAGTCGAGAGGAAGAGTCGGTCGCCGGAGCCTTAAAGCGACAACGCGCCGGCATAATGTGGTTTTTGCGGCGCAATTTCTATTAGGCGAATTGTTGTTGCATGTATAATCAAGAGCTGTGCTCATGCCACAATTTCAGTGCTTGACCCCAAGTTGCCCTCCCCACCCTTGGTCACACACACTTTCATACAAACAACTTGGCCCAATTAGCATTGTATCTAACGCAATTGGCTGTGGGCCATGCTTTGTTGTGGTCACATTCTACAGAGTGGCATCAAGTACCTGACCGCACAAATTAAGGCACATACACATACACACACATGCACACTTTACTGTTATATAAGTATAAAAATAATTCGGTCAGTTGTCACTTTGATGTGCCCAAAAATGTTGGCAACGCTTGTTTAGCCGCGAGCGGACTTACTTCTCATTCCCATTTATACCATTTATTATGTGTATGTGTGTGTGTGTGTGTGTGTGTGTATCTGTATATATACATACATAAGAGAGTACTTCCTGCAGGGCATTAGCATACAACTGCATCTCCCCAGACTCTGTGCGTTCAGCCAACTCATGTTACGGACATCATCAACGGCCCCGGGGGCAGCAGCAGCTGCTGTGCCTTCCCCTGCCCTGCCCACCATCACACCCCCCTCCACTCAGCTCCATCGCTCGGTATATGCAGCCACCTTTAGATTTGTGTCCGAAAAATGTTTTTGCTGGCATTTGCATGGAAAACCGAACGGCAAACGTCATCATGGTCATCGTCATGCTGAGTGCTGTACTACATTCAAAGTCCATTCAATCACACACTCACACCCACACACACACACAGACACGTATAGGGAGCAAAGGAAACAGGCAGACCTGATACCTGACTGGCCAGCCAGCCAGCCAACCAACCATCCTTGATGTGGACGTCTTTGCCCAGCGGTAACAACTGTCCGTTGCAGAAGTCCCTGATGCTTTGTTTCAACTGAAAAGTGTGTGTACATGTGTGTGCGAGTGAGCCTGTGTATGTGTTAGTGTATACATAGGTAGTGACCCAGCTTGTTTCCGGCACGGCACCAAAACAACACATCTAAGGAAAGTAAAATGGCGCCTGCAGTGAATTGAACTTTTGCATTTTAAGCGAAATGTTCAAACAAAGCAGAGCAAGAACAAGTCCCAACAATAGCCAACAATTCCACTGAAAGAATGGCAATACTCGCAGTCCACCTAAAAGCCAAATAAAAATGTTGAAACAAAAGCACCCAAAATAATGCAATCCTCTCGGTGAAGATATACGCATTTGCTGTGCCAAAGTGCCTCTGCGTACCTGATTTCCAGCGTCCAGCCAATCACATCACTAACAAAAGGCATTATCCTGCTCTCTGTACTCTCATTATCAATATTTTTGGAACTGTAAGCATCTTATTTACTGTCCTGGAACAACAATGGAAGCACTTTGATCTGATTTAAAACTGCAGCACCAACGAACACAAGTAGATTTTTTGATAAATTCTGCCAATGCTTTTACAGATCTCTTATGATGATAATTAAACCGGCTGCACTGTTTAAAAAACTGCATTTTTTTTATATTTATTATTGGTTGTTTTCAGCATAAATTTCAAAGATTATTCCATAAATGTTATACTGAAAAACAAGAAAAAAATTAATTATTCTTGTGAAACTTCCAAAAGATAAAAATAAGAATTTAACATTCTCTGTCTTTAATTGGATAAATGAAATTGCTGCTTAACTATCTTTTGACACCTATCACATTTTATCGCTACTTAAGCACTTTCATAACATGCGGGAAGAGCTAATGTCGAGCGAACTCGACTGTAAGGATACCCTGTGCCAGCTAGTTTGATTGAGAGACCTCCAAAAACAACAAAAACATTTAAACTTCATTTTCGGCCTATCGTTTTAATGCCAGTTATATAAAAGTATGGCCAAACTTGAAACTTGAATTTCCAATGAAATTTCTTAATTAAATCAATAGGACCCAAAGTTGGCAAAAATCTACTTTCAAAGTGTTTTATTTTAAATTTTTATTTAAATTTTCCCTGTCGAGTGTTCTTAGTTGAAGATAAATAAATCTTATAAAAAAACCTCTTTACTAGGTAAAAGTGTAGTGACGAAAACATTTTCATGCCCCTAAATTTCTGATATCCAATTTTGTAACAAATAAATTATTTTAAAAAAAAATTTTAACACTCGGTATAGTGCTCTAAATTCTTCATAGCTTATAAGTATTACTATATTGCGCAGTGCCGAGAGACAAAATCGTTAAGGGCGTTTTCTCAAAAACCGCCAAAATGTGGGTAAACTACCTTATTTCACCTGTAGCTTTTTACCTATGTACTTTCCAACGACATAATGGATACTGTGGGATTTAGCGATTTCCCGCTAAACTGGCTATTTTCGAAAGAGTCGTAGAACAATCGTTTCTAGTTTTTTGACAGGGAATAGATCCTTTTGAAACAGTGATCGGGTTTTTATGACCGTGGTGTCATTCGACGCATATTTTTTAAAACTCTAGTAAGAAATTAAAAAAGTTTACCTCCTTGGGCTCCAACGGCCCCATTTGCCCCAATCGTTTGCATTTTGAACCTCTCATCAACACCTGTTTATCTCACAAACCAGGTGAGTTTTTAAAGCTCTTTAAATTTATAGCTTTTGATCAGTATTTTGCTCGACCTGATCGGACAGTCATAGAAAATTTTCCATTGTTCCTGTATATATTGCTAGACGCCTTTCGCACCCTTCGAGCTGCTTTCGTCACTAATAAAATAAACTAAGATAAATAAAGTAAAAACGATTTTTAATTCTGTCATAATGATTGAAATTAATGGTATATTGTTCAACTTGTGGGCTTGTTCTAAGCTAATTTGCAGTTGATTTAATTCCATTTTAATACCAGATACCAAACGGTTATTTCAGATTGAAGAATTTTGATTTTGTGGGCTTTGGTATTTTGAAGGAATTTTGATTCGGTTGCGGTTTCAGTTCACCTTGTTCTATTTTAATCAGATTCGACTACGGATTAAGGTGCATAAATATAATTAAATTTGAGTTAAAGCAGTTTTACTCATGCCTCTGTAAAGCAAACGCGTATATTAATTAAGTGCTCAAAATATTTATTACAACTACGCAAAGATATTATTTCGGTTACATAAATCGCTCGAACTTATGCCGAGCAGTCAGCGTTATTCCACATCTCCGCTTGCATTATGAAGTAGTTGGTCAGCTGGGTGATGTCCAGGTTAGAGAGCAGGTCGTTGATGGTGGGAAGCACATACTTGGCGAACAATGGGTTAACAGCGGACCGAGTCTCCTCGGAGAACAGCAGAGAGAAAGATCCAACGAAATTGTTCAAATATTTGTTGGAGGCAATGTCCATATACTTGTCCCAGTTGTCGGCCTTGACATCGCCAATATAGAACTTCAGGTCGAAGTCGCTAATGCGCAGTCCATTGGGATTGCTGAGGCTCTGGCCAAAGGTGTACTCTCCCAAGAGTCGCAAGTCAGTCAGTTTCAAGTTGACGAGGAAGTCGTGGTACACTGGCAGTGGAAGGCCGCCAAGACTGAAATTGCCTTCCGCAGCAAAGGAACCCACGATTTGAATCTCAGGGTACATCACGTCAAAGGTGCGGCGCATTGTGGTGGCATCATAGCTGCTGCTAATCTCCTGGAAATTGTCTAGACCCGAGATGCGGATGTTGCTCACATTGCCCAGAATGTTGGTCGGCTCATTGAGGTAGTGGAACCAGTCGAAGTCGAGGCTATACGGAGCCAAGACTGGAATATTTTCGGAGGCAAAGCCACAGGGCATGATCTTCTTCCAAGCCCGAAGGAACATGTTAACGGCGTCACCATAGCCGACCAAGCTCGTGTCCTGGGTCACGGGTGTGGAACTGGCAGCGGCGACCAGGAGCGCTAAAAGGAAAGCTTTTGCTATCATTTTGATATTGCTTGGTTAATGGTAGAAAGAACTCTGTGAGAAACTGATCGCACGAGTTGTCTTTTATAGAGGGATCGTTATCTATGTATTAATACGCCACTTTGATCGATCACACTTGAATTGACCATATGACATTAATTAAACTGTTCACATGCGGCTTTAGTGCGGTGAATGAGTCAGTGTAGTGCGGCGGTTTGACTTGATCATCACTGCGGACGGCAGTCCGCGCTAGTGACGAAAGCAGCACGAAGGGTGCGAAGGCGACTAGCATATATACACAGGAAGAATGGAAAATTTGCTATGACTGTCCGATCAGGTCGAGTTATATACCGATCGAAAGGTATCAATTAGAGATGGGCATGGGCCTCCTTTTTGAGGCACGACACGGCCCAAGCACGGCTGGTAAAAACTGAGGCCCAACACGGAATTTTTTTTAATAGGCACGGCACGGCACGGCACGGGCACGGCACGGCCCATGCCCATCTCTAGTATCAATTTAACTTACAAATGTGCATACTAAGACTTTTGAAAACTCACCTGGTTTGTGAGACAAACAGGCGTAAGTGGAAGGGGCAATATTTAAATGATTGGAGCAAATGGGGCCGTTGGAGCCTTTCTGAATTTTTTTTTTAATTTTTTACTATTCTAATCAAAAATACGCGTCGAATGACACCTCGATCCTAAAAATCCGACAACTGTTTCAAAAGATAATTAATTTTGAAATTTTTAGCGGCCTTCCGAAAATGAGATAAAAAATCAGTTTGTCTGTTTGTTTGTTTGTTTGTTTGGATCAAATCGTTAATTTAGCTTAAAAGTTTGAATGAGGACTTGTTCCCGCTCAAAAATCTAGAAACGTTTGTTCTACGACTTTTTCGAATAATCGCTAGTTTAGTGGAAAATCGCTAAAAAAAACCGCTAAAATTGAAAGCCCTATAGCATCCAAGCGATAGAAGCTATATATGGGCTAATCCGAAAATTTTTAAACCAAGAGCGAAAACTTAAAGTTGTCAAAAAAGTGCATGTTTTTTAATAATAGGTGTTTTTTCTTATAATAGAATACATTTTCAGTCTTAAAATTACAAAATAAAAAAGGTTTTACGGTGGTTTGGTCATTCATGGCCGAGCCTAGTCAATTAATTCCACTTTTTGCCTGTTAATTTCAATAATTCATGTAAAAAAAAGGGTATTTTCAATGACCAAAAAAGTGGGCAAAGCGGTCGGCTGAGTGTTTAGCGCTTAGCTCATCTTAAGCTTTGTTTTGTTTTCTTTTATTTACGATAAAAACTATATCGAAAAGATATTTAATATATATTAATAATTTGAATAGAAGTGTGTGTGTAAAAAGTGTAACGTCCGTAACGTAACGTCCGCAACAGACAAAAATTAAGATTTTTAATTAACGAGACTACTTTTCTTAATTTTTGATACTGAATTGATATGGTCATATATTCCACTTTATTTTTTGTATTTGGATATTTTTTGTTTATTATGCAAAATTCGCAAATATATGTGCAAATTCACGTTAGCCTCAGAACGACTTCCATTCTTTGTAACGGCCGCAACGGAACTTTCAGAAAGCCTAATTTTTTTTCAAAAACAGTAAGGCTTTTTTCTTAAAATAGGTTTAAGAGTACTCACAATGAAATTCATTTTCCAGCGAATTTCATTAAAATTCACCAATCTGAACGCGAGCTGCATCAGTTTAAACATGAAAATTTGCGTGCAAATGTAACGTCCGCAACTCAGGATTAGCCCATATGTGATCACTGCGGACGGCAGTCCGCGCTAGTGACGAAAGCAGCACGAAGGGTGCGAAAGGCGACTAGCATATATACACAGGAAGAATGGAAAATTTGCTATGACTGTCCGATCGAGTCGAATTATATACCGATCGAAAGGTATCAATCTAACTTAAAAATGTGCATACTAAGACTTTTGAAAACTTACATGGTTCGTGAGATAAACAGGTGTAAGTGGGAGGGACAAAATTTAAATGATTGGAGCAAATGGGGCCGTTGGAGCCTTTTAGATTTTTTTTATAATTTTTCACTATACTTATCAAAAATACGCGTCGAATGACACCTTGATCATCAAAATCCGACCACTGGTTCAGAAGATAATTAATTTCGAAATTTTTGGTGTCCTTTTCAAAACGAGATGAAAAGTCAGTCTGTTTGTTTGTTTGTATAGATCAAAGCGTTGATTTAGCTTAAAAGTTTGAATGAGGACTTGTTCCCGATAAAAAATCTAGAAACGTTTGTTCTACGACTTTTTCGAAAAATCGCTAGTTTAGCGGGAAATCGCTAAAAACCGCTAAAATTGAAACCCCCATAGCATCCAAACGATGGGAGCTACAGATCTGTTCTATAAGTCGTTGGAAAGGTGTTTTGAAGGACTTTTAGGCATACCTTCAAAGTTTTTTTTTTAAGTAAAAAGGTAAACAGCTACAGGTGAAATAAGGTATTTATTTCCACATTTTGGCGATTTAAGAAAAATCTACACATCAAATCACTTTTAAATATACTGCATGTTGTAGAGAATTCAATTACGCGTTTTTTGACATATAACACATATCTGTCAAAATTCGTTTGGGCAAGATATTACCTATTAACTGAATATACCTTACACCTTTACACTACTGCATGTACAGATGCAGTATCTACACTGCTTGCAGTGCATGTGGAAAGATACTGCTTGCAAGTGGTCAATTCTTTTTGCGGCAGATAAATCATTTTATAATCAAAAATATAGAAACTTTTGTTTTTCGACTTTTTCGATAAATAGCTAGTTTAGCGGGAAATCAGTAAAAACCGCTAAAACTGGAACCCCCATATCATCCAAACGATAAAAGCTACAGATGTGATATATATATCGTTGAAAAGGTATTTTAAAGGGCTCTTAGGAATACCTTTAGTGTTTTTTTAAGATAAAAGGTAAACAGCAACAGGTGAAATAAGGTATTTTTTCCCACATTAAGGCGATTTTTGTGAAAACGCAAGTAATGATTTTTTCTAATTTTCAATATATTGTAGTTTGTAAAATTTCGATGTGTTTGGAAGATATTACCTGATAACAGAATATATACGTTTTGCTTAGAATTGGAATAGGACAGCAGCAACAACGTGTCGTAGCAGCCAGAGCTTGAGAGTTCTGTTAGATTTTGACAAAATTGTACCGTCAAAATATATTGCACTTTTCAAAACTTTTGATATCTTACTCCAAAATTTCTGATATCTTATAAAAAAACCTCTTTACGAGGTAAAAGTCTAGTGACGAAAACATTTTAATGCACCAAAATTTCTGATATCCAATTTTGTGACGAATAATATTAAGTTTTACTTAAAAATTACTACAAAAAAATTTTTTTGTCACTCGGCACATTGCGCTAATTTCTTCATACCTAATAAATATATATTTTTTGCGCAGTGCCGAGTGACAAAAAAATTTGTTTGTAGTAATTTTTAAGTAAAACTTAATATTATTCGTCACAAAATTGGATATCAGAAATTTTGGTGCATTAAAATGTTTTCGTCACTAGACTTTTACCTCGTAAAGAGGTTTTTTATAAGATATATACATCGTTTAAAAGGTATTTTGAAGGGCTTTTAGGCATACCTTCAAAGTTTTTTTTTAAGTAAAAAGGTAAACAGCTACAGGTTAAATAAGGTATTTTCTCCCACTTTTCGGCGATTTAAGAAAAATCTACACATGAAATCACTTCAAAAAAATATTGTCACTCGGCACTGCGCAAAAAATAAATATTTATTAGGTATGAAGAAATTAGCACAATGTACCGAGTGACAATATTTTTTTTTAGTAATTTATAAGTAAACCTTAATATTATTCGTCACAAAATTAGATATCAGAAATTTTGGTGCATGAAAATGATTTCGTCACTAGACTTTACCTCGTAAAGAGGTTTTTTTTATAAGATTAAAGCCTTTCTGGAGCTACATTAATGATTCACCATAAGTACTTGCCATTTGTTGAAAGGTCTTTTGAAACACCTGTATAACTTATTTATACTTTCTATGGAGTTATGCTCTTTGCTTACAATTTTGAAAGAATCATTTATTATTCGTCTCCTTAAAAAACAGAATCAAGTCTAATGTCAGTAGCTGAAAACTTATTTCTAAGTTGTCTGCTATTCCTAAGACATTTTAAAAACTGACCCCTTCTCAGCTGCTATATCTTTGTAGATCCATAACTTAGAACCGTCGGCATAGGTTTTATTGAACATAGATCTACTACCACCAACCTTTTGGAATGGAAAATAAAATGCAAACTGATGTCATTTACACCATTTTATATAAAGCTTTCGACTCCGTTAATCACCATATTTTATTGCGTAAACTCCATCTTTTAGGTTTTTCAAATAACCTAATTCTTTGGATTTCACGATATTTAAATATAAGAATCCAGTCGATTCTAATGGTTTAGTATCTAAACCTGTTCACGTTGTTTCTGGAGTACCACAAGGATGTCATTAACGCTTTTTATAAATGATCTGCCTTCTGCAGTAAATCCCTCTCGGGCTCTGATGTATGCCTTGATGTATCAGTTTTCAGACATGGTGTAAAAGTCTATGTTGCGAATTTATTGAATTTTGATTTATATTTAATTTTAAGCTATCTCGATAAATATCGATACAAATTGTAAGCCAAGTTGGCAGTTTTGAATACATAAATAATTTGGTATTTTTAAGTTATAATTGAGTTGGCAGCACCGAAATGTACCGCACTTTGAGTCTGACCGCTAAAGAAAGATGATGAAACAAGAATTGAAGAAGCCGAGTTACTGAGCGCATCCACGCTAAAATAAAGTTTATATTTTAATTTAAACAAGTGTGTTTCAATACAACGGAGAGCCTGTGGAACGACAAGCCAAGCATTGACATATGCAAGGGTCGTTTACACACAACGTTGCATATTTAACATTCTTGAGGACACGATCAAATTTGGTCATTCGAGCCCGATTAATATATAAACCACAGGTACGACACAACAGTCTAGTTACGAAAACATTTCGTGCCCCAACATTTCTGATATCCAATTTTGTGATGTATAATTGAAAACATAAGTATAATTGTCGAGTTTGCTCGACTGGGGGATACCCTGTGCCAGTCTCCATCAAATAGAATATTGGTTGGGACCATCTCATGCATGCATATTCTGTCAGTTTGGTTCAATTATCTCAAACAACAAAAAAGTTGTTCATACTAAGACTTTATTTTCGACTGATCGTGCCTATGGCAGCTAAATGATGTAGTGGTCCGATTTCAATCCAATTTGGTCAGGATGTATGCGACCATCCCATATGCATATTCTGTCAGTTTGGTTCACATATCTCAAACAACAAAACAGTTTTTCATACTGAGACTTGATTTTCGAATGATCGTTCCTATGGCAGCTATATGATATAGTGGTCCGATCCAAATTTATAAACAAACTTGATCTGCGTCCGGTATCCAGCAACCAACGTACCAAATTCGAAGTCTCTAGCTATTATAGTTTCTGAGATCGGCTCCTTCTCCCTGTTACATAATTTTGAACAAACTTAATATATCCTCAGGGTATAATAAGCTGGTGAATCAATTGGCTAGGCTTACTATTTGTTGATTTATAAAAAATATACAAATTCGAATCTGATAATGCCTAATATTGATAGCCTATCGAAATGCGATCAATCAAAGTACCGCTCTGACGATCCAAAGATAACAATTATACCATTATATAACCAAGCAATCGCAAAATGATAGCAAAGGCTTTCCTTCTAGCGTAGGACCTAGGACGCGAGCTTTGGTTTAACCATAAACTAAGCGACTACACTGCTTCAGAGTTTGTATGCTTCAAATGCGCAGGCCCGCATCCCGGTTAGCCTGAGACGGCAACAAGAATCTGGCCAACTGCTGCGGAGAGAACCGTGCTTTCTGGGATGACTGCCCGGCCTGGCTAAAGAGTTAAGCATACACTACAAGCACTGCGCTACAAGCTTTCTCCCACTGCTTGACCTTTCTATTATCAAATGGAAGGTTCCGAGGGTGTCTAGCTTCAGATATTCTCTTTGAAATTCTCTTGGAACTGGAGCTTCACCCCGAATTCGCTCGTGGGCAGCCCGAAAACATTGCCGCTTAATATTGCTGGTAACTGCTACGATCAAGCTAACACCGTATAGCGCAGGTACTTCTTGAATAAGGGCTAAAGCTGACAAGAAAACACAAATTGCGGGCAAAGCGGTTAACACTGGGAGAATTGCACTGACAACAAAAGCACAAATTGCACATGTGTATACTGTATATTAGGGCGGGTCAATTTTTTTTCGCTAAATTCGTCCACCAGAATCGTAATCTACGATGAATTCTAAGATATTTTCAGGAAGAAACTATATGTCTAAAATCAATTCCTAGCCTCCGCTGAGAAGCATGCAGATTTCAGGTTAAGGTATTTTAAGGTATTTTCAGGTATTTAAGGTATTAAAATAAAAAAAACACATTTTCCAAAAATGTTGAGCCTTATTCTGATTCATCTTTTTACAACAAATTTTATAAATAAATTTTATTTTTAATTAACCAAACTATTTTTTTTTAATTCGTTGAAATTAGTCGAGCAAGCTATGAACAATGCCTTTTAAGGAAATTAGAGGCAAAAGTCTGTAACTTTCTAACGAAGTATGATATCGGTATGAAATTTGAAATATATATTCTTGACATTTGACAAAAAATTTAGACAATAAAAAATAAGTGGGCGTGGCATCTAAATGGGCGTTAATTATCAGTCAAACGATAAAGTTCGGTTTTTTCAACATTAAAAAATTAAAAAAAAATTGGAAAAATAGAATTTTATTTTTATTACTATTTTTTTTTATTTTAAAAATATTTTAAATATCTTTAGTGTAAAATTTTGTCAAAAAAAAATTTTTTTCAACTGTCATGATTTCTAATCCCGTTTGACAAAGCTCTCCGAGATTTAAAAGCTAGAGCCCATTACCGACCCCATCACTGAATTTAGCTTATAGTTAAAATCAACATTTAAAATATTTTTGTTTTATTTTTAGAAAGCAAATAACAAAATATATCAAATAAAAAATAACTTATCCGTCAATTTTTAAAGTCTTTCTTAGAAAGAAAGTCGTTCCACATATCATCAAATCTAAGAAAGACTTTAAAAATTGACGGATAAGTTATTTTTTATTTGATATATTTTGTTATTTGCTTTCTAAAAATAAAACAAAAATATTTTAAATGTTGATTTTAACTATAAGCTAAATTCAGTGATGGGGTCGGTAATGGGCTCTAGCTTTTAAATCTCGGAGAGCTTTGTCAAACGGGATTAGAAATCATGACAGTTGAAAAAAATTTTTTTTTGACAAAATTTTACACTAAAGATATTTAAAATATTTTTAAAATAAAAAAAAATAGTAATAAAAATAAAATTCTATTTTTCCAATTTTTTTTTAATTTTTTAATGTTGAAAAAACCGAACTTTATCGTTTGACCGTTCATTTACGCCCATTTAGATGCCACGCCCACTTATTTTTTATTGTCTAAATTTTTTACTAAATGTCAAGAATATATATTTCAAATTTCATACCGATATCTTACTTCGTTAGAAAGTTACAGACTTTTGCCTCTAATTTCCTTAAAAGGCATTGTTCATAGCTTGCTCGACTAATTTAAACGAATTAAAAAAAAATAGTTTGGTTAATTTAAAATAAAATTTATTTATAAAATTTGTTGTAAAAAGATGAATCAGAATAAGGCTCAACATTTTTGGAAAATGTGTTTTTTTTATTTTAATACCTTAAATACCTGAAAATACCTTAAAATACCTTAACCTGAAATCTGCATGCTTCTCAGCGGAGGCTAGGAATTGATTTTAGACATATAGTATCTTCCTGAAAATATCTTAGAATTCATCGTAGATTACGATTCTGGTGGACGATTACCACGTTTTTTTCGACCCGAACAAATTGACCCGCCCTACTGTATATACAAATAAAACGATTGAAATGAATTTTATATTTCCTTTTTCGGACTTTTTTATTGGCTGTTAAACGAAGATTAAATTATTTCACATACTTTTGGAATTATTTGGTTATTCAAAATATCTTTATACGGCATACTTTTATGCTGAAAATATATGTGTAATGTACATCTACCACATTCACTCAAAGACTAGAATCCACAGGTCTTTATCCGAAGTTATAACTTTATATTTTTATGTGCTTATTAATATATTTATTTATTTACAAGTAGATTACATATAAAACAAGTGGAAAAGGTTATAGTCGAGCTCCCTACTATAGAATACCCGTTACTTACTTAACTAAATTTAAAATATTTTTATTGCATTGCTATTAGGCACTTATATAGCTTAAAAGCTTTAATCAGCCATTACCATACAGCTAGAAGGCTTAACTCTTGACCAACCAATGGAGGCAAAATATCTCGGCATCTCCCTCGACAAACGTCTTACTTTTGGCCCCCACTTGAAAGCTACGGCTGGAAGATGTAGCCAAAGGATGCAGCAATTGCGGTGGCTCATCAATCGACGAAGCACCATGACACTCAGAGCCAAAAGAGCCGTCTACGTACACTGTGTCGCCCCGATCTGGCTCTATGGCGTGCAGATTTGGGGAATAGCTGCTAAATCCAATTACAGGCGCATTCAGACCTTGCAGAACCGTGCAATGCGACAGATTACAAACTGCCCCTGGTATGTACGTGGCTCCACTCTTCACCCTGACCTCAAGCTTCATACAGCGGAAGAGCAAATAGGAAGACACACCAGCAGATACAGTCATCGACTGACAAGACACCAAAGTGTACTCGCCAGACGACTTCTCCCAGCCAGGCCTTTGAGGCTTTTAAAAAGATTGGGTTTCGCCAAAATAATTGGTCAACCCCCTCAGGCCCCTTCAAAATACCAGAAGTTAATTTTTTAAAGTCCTTTGCGTTGAGCAAGAGGTTTGGTCCTTATTTTAAATACTAAATCTGGTTGGTTATGTTGCTAATTTGAATGTACGGATTCCACACTTCCCAAATAAAAGAAATTTTGTTATTGTTAATGTTAAAAAAACAAAAAAAAAAGACATTACCACCTTTTTATTTGTCCGATCTTGTTACGATTTATTAGGATGATAGGTAATAACAGTAGCTAACGGGAATTTTTAAAAAAAATCCTAATATCTTGAAAACTTTACGTGTGGTGGCTTTCGCGATTTACGAAGGCGGAAAGGGGCGAGGCAAAATTTTTTAATAAACTTGACCTGCGTGGGGTTCATAGAAATCTGTGTGCCAAATTTGGTTGCTCTAGCTCTTATAGTCTCTGAGATCTAGGCGCTCACACAGACTGACAGACGGACAGACGGACGGACGGACAGACGGACATGGCTAAATCGAATCGACTGTTGATGCTGAACAAGAATATATATACTTTATAGGGTTACATACATTGCACCAAATACAATATCCCCTTTAACATATTTTTTAGGTAACGGGTATAAAAACTATATTTGGATAAAGTTAACAGTACAATTTACACACTTGGTTTGAAATATATTACATTTGATCATCATTACCTCAAAATTTATTCAGCTTGCTCTAATGGCTAAAAATTGGATTCAAGAAGCCCGATGTTACATGCACGTGTGGCTTACACGCTATCTGAAACATATTATCCGCATTGGTGACTATCAACAGAACTTAATCAGAATAATAATTTATATAAAGAACTGTGCAACAAATGACGTGTTAGAGCTTGCATGAATCAAATTATATCATTACACATGGTACAGATTAAAAATATAATTTAAAGCTTGTTAATCTATGTGGCAAAAATGTTAGACGATTAAAAGAAAAAATTCAAAGTTTGTTCAAAAAACAAATAACTGGCCTAAAAATGCTTCGAAAACCGAAAAATTGTTTACCTGAGTGTACCATAGAAATATGATTGATGTGATTATAACTGGATATACACTAGTTGCAAGCACTGTTAAGTGAATACTCTACGCCAAAATAATCTTTGTTATTTCTACATGTTTGATAAAAATATCATGTTAAAGCGGCGATCAAGCGGGTCATCGCCAGACAAATTTGGCAACAACATCGATAACTAAATGAATTCTGAGGAAAAACTATAACATAAATACATGCATTTATCACATGTTACCCTGTGGGGATCCCCAAGTGTTCCGAATTTCCCTATCAATAATTGTCTTATTTTAAAGGAGATATTGAACCTAAACCCATTTTTAAGAAATATAAAGAAATACATGTTATATATTTGCTTAAATATTAAATAAACTTGTATATTAAGGCGTTTCTGAGTGGCTATGATTCATCCAATTGCAGGCTTGTGGAAACAAGTCTTTAGGCAAACAAATGCTTAAGTCAAAAAAATGAATAGAAATGTAATCAATCAAAGCCCTATTTAATCGATCTACTGATAAAAATTTTGCTATAAAAGGCCATTCATTTGAAGCAAACTTCACACAATTCGTTCAACCTTTAAACAATCGAAATGATAGGAAAAGTTTTTCTACTAGCGCTTCTGGTGGCCGCTGCCAGTGCCTCCCCCTTTGCCCTGGACTCGAATGCGGTCAACTATTTTGACGCTATTAGCCAGTTCCTTCAGGCCTGGAAGAAGATGTTGCCCTGCGGCTACGCTCCGTACGATATTCCAGTTATGGCTCCACTGACAAATGACTTCAGCACCTTCCAGTACTCCAAGGGAGAGACCAACTTTGTTGGCAACACGAGCAACATCCGCATTTCGGGTCTGAACAATTTCGAAATTATTGGTGGCACTTTCGACACGAGCTCCCAAAAGGCCTCTTTCGATGTACTGTACCCAGAGATCCAAATCTTGGGCTCCTATGCGATCGAGGGTGTCATGAGCATACTTGGCTTAGCCTTTCCCGTACGTGAAGTCAGCTTGATCAACGAGAGATTCCAGCAACTGCGTTTAGTCGGTGAATATACTTTTGCCCAAAGTCTGACTAACCCGAGTGGACTGCGCATTAGCGAATACCATCTGCAATTCTATCTGGCTGATGTGAAAATTGACAACTGGGATACCTTGTGGAACATTTCAGCCAACGACCACGCTAATCTATGGTCTAGCCAGATAACGAATTTTCTGGTTAAGCAGATCCAACCTAATGTCGATCAGCTGCTGGCCACCTATGCGATGCCTCACATCAACGAGTTTCTGTCCGCATTCAGCCTGAATCAGCTGTCTCAGCTGTTTGTCAACATGGCGAACGAGTGGAACAGTGCCAATTGCCAAGTGCAGGCTTAAACGACTCGTGAATAAGTTAAATAAACAGATACAGCAAGCAAACCTTAAATAAGTTGGTTTATTTTTGAATCAGGGTTACACATAATTAATCATGCATAGTATTTGAATGAATCTTTATCAGACCTAGATGTCTGGTCTGTATCAAAATATCAAGGTATTTAAGGCATCCCTCTACTAAAGCCCAATTTACACGATCGGTTTCCGACCGACACTTCACGTTAATAAATCGTCGGTCTCGTGTGAACACGCAAAATTTTAGAGCGTCGGTTTGTCATCGAAGCAAACCGATGCCATTCACATAATACGTAAGAATGTCATTTTTTGGTATTTTTTGGTGCTATTCGGCAAAAAAAAAGTGTGTGCGACCTAAAACTTTGTTGAGTGTGACCAGCTTCCGTGAAAAACAAAAAGCTATGGGATTATGGTGTGAACCGAAGCGAATTGTGTGAATGGCAACATTTTCCATCGGTCAAAAAGTGTCGGTCGGAAACCGATCGTGTAAATTGGGCTTAAAGTGTGCCACAAAACAGTGGGTATGGCAAAGAAGTATCCTTGATTTTTAGACACTGCACGTAAAGTGTCCATTACACAACCAATATATATTGAAAACAACTGGGCATGATATCGGTGCTCCTAAATAAGAACATTTAATTTTTTTCCTTAAGCCCAATTTACACGATCGGTTTCCGACCGACACTTTTTGACCGATGGAAAATGTTGCCATTCACACAATTCGCATCGGCTCACACCATAATCCCATAGCTTTTTGTTTTTCACGGAAGCTGGTTACACTCAACAAGGTTTTAGGTCGCGCACACTTTTTTTTTGCCGAATAGCACCAAAAAATACCAAAAAATGACATTCTTACGTATTATGTGAATGGCATCGATTTGCTTCGATGACAAACCGACGCTCTAAAATTTTGCGTGTTCACACGAGACCGACGATTTATTAACGTGAAGTGTCGGTCGGAAACCGATCGTGTGAATTGGGCTTTACTCCTACTCCACGCTAGTGACGAAAGCATCACGAAAGGTGAATGGCGCGGATGGGCCCGTCGGAGCCTTTCAGAGCAATTGAATTTTTATTATTATTTATATTAACAAATCGTGTCGAATAACAGCTCGATCATCATCGGACCACTTGCTCAAAAGGTAATTAAATTTGATATTTTTAGTGGCGTTCCAAAAATGAAAATAAAAATCCGTTTTTCTGATTGTTAGTATCAAAGCGTTGATATAGCTTGAATGTTTGAATGTCGACTTATTCCCTATTATCATTATTCTAGAATCTTTTGCTCTCCGACTTGTTTTAAAAAAGGCTAGCTTAGCGGAAAATCGCTAAAGCCCGCTAAAATTGACACCCCACAGAATCCGAACGACAAAAGCTACATATTTCTTCCATACTATATATTGTTGGAAAGGTATTTTAACCCATTTTCACTCAAAGTATTGTGCCCTTCGTTAAAAACTACTTATCTAGGGTAACTGGGACCTTCTGAAATAGAACTTAAAGAAAAAATTAAATTTAAATTGAAAGTTTCTTAAGAGGGAGCGCACATTTTCTTAATTTCCTATAATATTGCATGTCTACATTTGGCATTGAATATATTAGCTCACAGAAAATAATCGCTCTGATACTAATGGAACACCGACATTTGGTACTGTTGTTTTTTTAAGCAATTCTCATTCCTCAGTCTAGTGCGTATATGGATGGATGGAGACCATATTTAGCAGCTTATTTTTTCTACTACAAAATTCTCTTTTATTCCATTATCTAAAATTTAAATTAGAGAACATGTGAGCCATTCAGCTTTCAAGTGTCGCACGAGTTCTAATCAATAATCTTTCCCTCTTAAGAAAACTAAGTCAGTTGGCTTAAGCTTTTCATAACAGCAACTTGTCAAGTCAGATACAATTAAACAAGCGGAAAAGTCGAGTGCACTCGACAGTAATATACCCTGAGCCTATAATATACCCTGAGCCCAATATAATATAATATAATATAATATAATATACTAGGGGGCTCCGCCCCCTGCTCGCTTCGCTCGACAACCCCCAGCTCGCTTCGCTCGCAACATTGTCTTTGGTTGTCCGGTTTAACAAATTTACATAATATTCGTCCCCTGCTCGCTTCGCTAGCCAACCCCCAGTTCGCTTCGCTCGCAACATTGTATTTAGTTGCCCATTTTCACAAATTTAAATAATATAACATTTTTTCTAGAAAAAAAACGGAAATATTTAGCTTCCGCTGTCCGGATTTGGTGATTTGGCGGGAAAAAGCTAAATTTGGCGGGAAAAAGCTAAATTGGGCGGGAAAAAGCTAAATTAAGCGAATTAGTCCAAATTTGGCAAGAAGAGTTAATCTGAGAGTTTTCTTAGGATATCTCTGATTGCATCCGATTGTTCCTATGACAGCTATTAGATATACTCGAAATTCTCGAAATTCTCGATGGAAAAAAGGCCCAAGCCCGCCCGATATTTTTGTTGGAAAGCCCGAACCCGCCCGGCCCGGCCCAAAAATTTCAAAAAAAAAAAACAAATAAAACAAATTTTAATTTACTTCAAATTTTTAATTAAAAATAAAATCTTATCCAAATTGGAACTTAGCAACCTAGTTCTTTTTTCGCAAAAAACATTTCCAGATGTGAAAAATACCCTTTCACTAATGGAAGATTCAAATGAGCGCGTCGTACCAATAATTTAACTAGCTTATTCAGTCATTCCTGAACTTTATCATTCATTTCGGTCGTCTGGTTGGATGCTCATAAGCGAAATGAACGTCTGAGCTTGTTCAGCAATTAAATCAAAAAAACCGAATTCAGATAGCAAGAATGCAATAGATTTCGGACTTTGAAGTTAGGGCCGAGCCCGGCCCAGCCCGACCCAAAATGAGATTTTTCGGCCCGAGCCCGACCCGGCCCGTGCCAATCTCTAGTAAGGAGTCTTCATTCTATATTTGGTGGTCCTAGCTCTTACCATCTCTGAGATCCGATCGTTCATACTGACAGACGGACATGGCTATATCGACTCGGCTGTTGATGCTGATCAAGAATATATATACTTTATGGTGTCGGAGATGCTTTCTTCTCCCTGTTACATACTTTTGAACAAACTTTATGTACCCTTAGGGTATAATAAGCTGGTGAATCAATTGGCGTACCCCAATGTAGATATTGTAGGCATGCGCTAGGATCGCTATTTGTTGAGTCATAAAAAATATACAAATTCGAATCTGATAAGGCCTAATTCTAATAGCCTATTGAAATGCGATCAATCAAAGTACCGCTCTGACGATTCAAAGATAACGATTATACAATAAAAGACGGCTCGTGCGGTCAGTTCCTCACGTCAACCAAGCAATCGCAAAATGATAGCAAAGGCTTTCCTATGGTGACTATGCCCTGTGGCTTTGCCTGCAAAGATATTCCAATCTTGGTTCCGTATAGCCTTGACTTCGACTGGTCCCACTACCTCTATGGGCCGCACCTGTGACGTGATGTACCCAGAGATTCAAATCGTTCCTTGTCTCTGGATGGCACTTTCAGTTTTGGCGGCCTTCCACTGCCAGTATACTTTTTTTTTTCGAATAAAATAATATTGTTTTTGTTTTACTTTTAAAAGAATTGTTTCATTTTATTAACAAATCCATTTGAATGGTACCCGGTATCACAAGTACAAAGCTGTTTTTGGTTCTACATTTGATTCTATTAAAATGTTCAAGAACTTCAAGTCTGTGCAAGCATTCCGATTTTAAAGTATGAACATGATGCTTACTTTATTATATTCGGGCAGTTGTGTAGGCTGAGATACCGGTCAATGTGAGTGTATGAATGTCTCGTTTGTTGTTTCGAATGGATTCGTGCAAGACTCTACAGGGTACCACGACTTCCTAGTCAACTTAAAACTGACTGACTTGCGACTCGTGGGCGAGTACACCTTTGGCCAGAGCCTCAGCAATACCAATGGACTGCGCATTAGCGACTTCCACCTGAAGTACTATATTGGTATATGGACTATGCCGCCAACAAATATGTCATCGACTTCGTTAGATCTTTATCTCTGCTGCTCTCCGAGGAGACTCAGCCCGCTGTTAACCCATTGTTGGCCAAGTATGTGCTGCCCACCATCTACGACCTGCTTTCTAAGATGGACATCACCCAGCTGACCAACTACTTCGTATTACAAGCCAAGTTGTGGAATTACGCCGGTTGCACTGTTCATATTTCTGTGCAACAATTTGTCAAATTTTGTCCTAAGCATTTGTGTAGTTGTTAAGTGTAGACTTTACTTATTTACTTATTATACCCGTTACTTATTAAAAATAAGTAAAAGGGGATATTGTATTCGTTGCAATGTATGTAACAGGGAGAAGGAAGCATCTCCGACCCTATAAAGTATATATATTCTTGATCAGCATCAACAGCCGAGTCGATATAGCCATGTCCGTCTGTCCGACCGTCCGTCCGTCCGTCTGTCCGTCCGTGTGAGCGCCTAGATCTCAGAGACTATAAGAGCTAGAGCAACCAAATTTAGCACACAGATTTCTATAAACCCCACGCAGGTCAAGTTTGTTTCAAAATTTTGCCACGCCCCTTTCCGCCTCCGTAAATCGCGAAAATCCACCACACGCACAGTTTTTAAGATATTAGGTTTTTTTAAACGGTGAACGTTAGCTATTGTTTTTACCTATCATTCTACTAAATCCCAACAAGATCGGACTAACAGAAAGGTGGTACTGGCTGATTAAAGCTTTTAAGCAATAAAAGTGCCTAAAAGCATGCAATAAAAAAAAGTTAAATTTATTTAGGTATGTAACGAGTATCCTATAGTCGGGAGCTCGACTATAGCCTTTCCCACTTGTTTTTTTATTGGATTTTTATTGGACTCAAATTATCATATGCTGCAATGCATTGCAATGTGTATGTATTAAAATTTCGGTGACGGCATTTTTCTAACGGCAAATCTAAGAGAGCGTCTGATAAACATCATCATAGATGAAACCCTTGAGCGCAACATAATCACACAGATATCTGATTTTCCTCTGCTCATTATTGAAATTTCTTTCCATTTTCTAAATAAATCAAAACATAAGATAATTTTAATAAGACAGATATTTTATTTTAAAATATGGGAAATTAGATCAGAGTGGCTTAATAAGCTCCAAATAATAATCGGCGCAGGTTACTGAGAGAATTGGATGAAAATCATATTCATATTCAAATATTATTAATTTTCAGTGCATAAGTTTTAAGAATTATAATTTTTACACAAAAGCAAAGAAATATCGGTGGTTCTTTCATTAATACAAATTGCAAAAATTCCTAGTCGAAAACGAGCAATAGTCGTTTTTCGTTGCTCAAATTGCACAATTACTCTAGAACAGCATTACAGCAATTACACATGTGAAGAGCATGAAAGTCTATGTGCTTAACGGTGCAATCACTGGATTGAATTAAGCGTCAATCACCGCCCTCTTGGATAATATCCGCAAGTACCAATTGCAGTCACTACTGTTTGGTCGTGAACTGCCTCCTTGGTGAGGAGCGAGGCCTACCTAAACCTGTGCCGGTCTATGGTGTCGCGGCTCCCGGTTGTATAACGCAACTCCACGTCGAGCCTAAGCCCTACGCGCATTTGGGCATTAACCACAGCCACCACGATACTCCCCCGAAGGGGCCGCAACCAAAGACCAGAACGGAACAAGTCCGTCGGCACCTGGTCACCCGTGGTACCACAATTAAGTCTCTGGTCAGACCTCGTAACCCGAAGGCTACTACCAACTTAAACTCCAAAACAGTTACGGGTTGGTGGCCCCACAAGAAAGAATTTAGACATAGCTGAAGGAAATAGAATGCAAACTGGCTACGAAGCCAGAATACAGGTGGCACAGTCAATAACATGCTCATGGACATGCCATTCTCACTGTCAATAGCGAGGTCTATTCCTACCTCTTTCGCAACTGCGGCATTATTATAATTGATCAAAGATCAAACCGCCCAAAAAGGACGGCCAGCTATGCCCCCAACTTAAACTTTTTGAAAGTAATTTTTAAATATAAAAACCTTAAAAATAAACCAAAAAAATCAAAAGTCTTAAAAAACATTTATTTTTGGGTGCCATAAAATTTATTTTTTTCACAAATTTTACAAATTTCAACTTTGAAAGCCCCTAAGTATCTTGGGGGCATGGCACTTTTCTTAAACATTCTCAAACTCATTCAATAATCTAACCCTAACACTAGTGGAGAGTGCTTGACTTACGTCAAACCCGCCACTAACCTGCCTTGACACACCAAATGCACTTAGATCCCTAAGATCTTCCTACAACGCACACTCACAGAGAACATGTTCCCATGTCTCCTCGCCAGCACCACAAGAGCACTCCTGGCTGTCACTCAGGCACCGCTTATGCAAGAATGCATTAAGGGAACCGTGACCAGTCAACAGGTATCCAAGACTCAGGTTGAACCCAAAATCCGGACCAAAATCCGTAACCCTCCCTTTCACACTTGTGCTCCATCTGACCTGCCAGTCAGACACAACACACTCATTCAACAATCTCTTACACTCACTAAGCCCTAAACTCTCCACATTCCTATCCGCTAAACATTCATTCTGCAGCAATGGCAACCTCCTCTTGATCTTGAACAGCACGGCTCGACGCCGAACCTCTAAGTCAAGAGGGGTCACACCTAACAGTACCTGCATCGCCTCCGTAGAGCCAATGCGGCACACAGGCATACACCCTAGCATAATCACTCTCTGGCAAGCCAGCACTTTCGCTCTGCCTACAACAGTTGTGACCGCACTACACCACACAGACGATCCATATGCTGCGCATGCAACAAACAGACCCTCATATATGGTGCGAACAGCACGCCTGCGCAAAATGCGACGCACTTTTCCAGCCACTCCAAGCAATCGCTGCTTGAGACCGGCGAAATGAGGAGTGAAACACAACCTCTCGCCGAAAGTAATGCCAAGATACTTCACCTCAGTCACAAACCTTAAGAAGACGCCGTTCAGACCAACAGACGGATGTCGACTATTCGCCAACCTGCCCTTAAGCAGCATTAGTGATGTCTTATCCATGGCCAAGCCAACGCCAACACTGTTGCCCCATTCACTCACAGTGCGCAAGTACGCCCCCGCACTTGCCTCAATCTCAAACCGCGACTGCCCTTCAACCAAAATCAGCAGATCATCTGCATACGCGCAACACTTACACACTTGCTCGAGCTGTCGCAACAGAGTATCCATCATGAGGTTCCATATATATGGACCACAAATGGAACCCTACGGGCAGCCACGAACCACATCCACACTCACACTTTCATTCACATGTGAAGAGCAGTAAGCAGAGGCGAATACATCGGACGAGAATAAAAAGAAAGTACTTTTAGTTGGCAGGCAACTGGTGCTGTAACTCTTTAGCCAGGCCGGGGAGTCATCCCAGGACGCACGGTGCTCCCCGCCGCAGTTGGCCAGGTTCTTGTTGCCGTCTCAGGCAAAGGGCAGTGCCTGCCGGGATGCGGGCCTGCGCACTTGAAGCATACAAACAAGCTAAAGCTGTCATGAAAACACAAATTGCAGAAAATTCCAAAGATGTGTATACTGTATATAAAAATAAAACAATTGTAATTGTTGAATCATTCAACTTGAATGGTGATTCTTTGAAGATGATTCTTTATGTGAAAATGAAACGGAGACAAAATTAAGATGCGTCTAGTCAGCTTCAATTTTTATTTTCGAGTGATGGTGAAATTCATTATTCAGTATACCATCGTTTTAATAACAGTGCTGTGTAAAACTTATAAGGAACTTATCGATATATCGATTGCGTACATGCGTGCACTGATCTGATTTTCAATACCCTTCCTCATTGCAGGCATGCAGATTTTTTGTTAATATGTCTGCTACCATCTTGTCAGTAGAGAGATATTTCATCATATTCTTAATTACATCACGTACAAAGTGATACCTTATGTCAATGTGTTTCGCTCTCGAGTGATGTACTGGATTTTCTGCAAGTTGCAGAAAAATTGTCAAATTGTCGCCATACAACAACGTTGGGGTGTCCAAATTGCCGCAGCCGATTTTCACTATCAGTCTTCGTAAAACGATAGCCTCCTCACACGCCGTTGACATTGCCATGTATTTTGCTTCGGTACTGCTGAGAGCAACACTTTGTTGCTTCTCGGACTTCCAAGAAATGGAACCTCCAGCCGGATAGAAAGTGTATCCTATAAACGATTTGCGATCTGTCTGGTCGCCAGTCGGCATCTACATAACCCATAAAGGCCTGCTCACACTTCTTGTAGTGTAGCTTGTAATCCTGTGTTCCGGCTAAGTATCTCAGTAGATGTTTAACCGCTGCCATACGCTCAATATGTGGATCCTGATTCCGTTGTGCCAGTTTCGTTACTGAGTGTATAATGTCTGGTCTCGTAGATAGCCCAATCCACATCAATTCGCCAATATTGATTGATACGAAGTAACGACAAAAATTTTTAATAAAAAAAAATGTGTAAAATTTAATATTTTTCGTTTCAAAATTGGATATCAGAAATTTTGGGGCATGAAAATGTTTTCGTCACTAGACTTTTACCTCGTAAAGAGGTTTTTTTATAAGGTATAAAGAGCTGTGCAACAATTGCAGTGCTAGAGCAATCAAAATTTTATAATATTTTTTTTTTGGGTGTTTGAAAAACCGAAATTAACCATTATAAATGAAACGGTTACTAAACGGTTATTTCGGTTTACAGAGTTTCGGTTTTAAGGTTTCGGTCAAATGAAAATTTTTTTTTCGGTTACGGTTTCAGTTACGGTTTTAGATTTCAATCGGTTTTTACCCTGCCCAAAATAAATAATTCGCCTAAAAATTCGTCGAAAACCGAAAAAATGTTTACCAGCGTATACAATAGTAATATGATTGATGTGATTATAAGTGGATATATACTAGTTGCGAGCACTGTTAATTAAATACTCTACGCCAAAATAATCTTAGTTATTTATACATGTTTTGATAAAAATATCAAGATTAAACGGCGATCAATTTTAAGTCTTTAAGCAATTCCATGAAAAGGATCATCGCCAGAAGTCGCAAGTCAATTACAAATTTGGCAACAATATCGATAACAAAATGAATTCTGAGGAAAAACTAAAACATAAATACATGCATTTATCACATGTTACCCTGTGGGGATCCCCGAATTTCCCTATCAATAATTGCCTTATTTAAAAGGAGAAATTGAAACTAAAGCCATTTTTAAGAAATATAAAGAAATACATGTTATATATTTGCTTAAATATTAAATAAACTTGTATATTAAGGCGTTTCTGAGTGGCTATGATTCATCCAATTGCAGGCTTGTGGAAACAAGTCTTTAGGCAAACAAATGCTTAAGTCAAAAAAATGAATCGAAATGTAATCAATCAAAGCCCTATTTAATCGATCTACTGATAAAAATTTTGCTATAAAAGGCCATTCATTTGAAGCAAACTTCACACAATTCGTTCAACCTTTAAACAATCGAAATGATAGGAAAAGTTTTTCTACTAGCGCTTCTGGTGGCCGCTGCCAGTGCCTCCCCCTTTGCCCTGGACTCGAATGCGGTCAACTATTTTGACGCTATTAGCCAGTTCCTTCAGGCCTGGAAGAAGATGTTGCCCTGCGGCTACGCTCCGTACGATATTCCAGTTATGGCTCCACTGACAAATGACTTCAGCACCTTCCAGTACTCCAAGGGAGAGACCAACTTTGTTGGCAACACGAGCAACATCCGCATTTCGGGTCTGAACAATTTCGAAATTATTGGTGGCTCTTTCGACACGAGCTCCCAAAAGGCCTCTTTCGATGTACTGTACCCAGAGATCCAAATCTTGGGCTCCTATGCGATCGAGGGTGTCATGAGCATACTTGGCTTAGCCTTTCCCGTTCGTGAAGTCAGCTTGATCAACGAGAGATTCCAGCAACTGCGTTTAGTCGGTGAATATACTTTTGCCCAAAGTCTGACTAACCCGAGTGGACTGCGCATTAGCGAATACCATCTGCAATTCTATCTGGCTGATGTGAAAATTGACAACTGGGATACCCTGTGGAACATTTCATCCAACGACCACGCTAATCTATGGTCTAGCCAGATAACGAATTTTTTGGTTAAGCAGATCCAACCGAATGTCGATCAGCTGCTGGCCACCTATGCGATGCCTCACATCAACGAGTTTCTGTCCGCATTTAGCCTGAATCAGCTGTCTCAGCTGTTTGTCAACATGGCGAACGAGTGGAACAGTGCCAATTGCCAAGTGCAGGCTTAAACGACTCGTGAATAAGTTAAATAAACAGATACAGCAAGCAAACCTTAAATAAGTTGGTTTATTTTTGAATCGGGGAAACACATAATTAATCATGCATAATATTTGATAATATAATATAATTTTGAATGAATCTTTATCAGACCCAGATGTCTGGTCTGTATCAAAATATCAAGGTATTTAAGGCATCCCTCTACTAAAGTACGACAGAAAACGGGGGTATGGCAAAGAAGAATCCTTAATTTTTAGACACTGCACATAAAAACACAAAAACACAAACACAAGGGTCCATTAGGATGGTCACAACCAATATATATTGAAAACAACTGGGCATGATATCGGTGTTCCTGAAGAAGAACATTTCATTTTTCTGTCCTACATATGTAGGAGTACTTAAGTTGTCACAAAAATCGGTTTAAGTCATTACACATCAAATTTTGACAGTGTTATTCAATATTAACATATTTTGTTTCTAGCTGAAGGCCATGGCAGCCATTGCTAGCATTCATACTTATCATTAGGCTTAAACCTTATGATTAGTTTATAAATAAAATAAAATAAATAACATATTTTGTTCTCAATTCCCGGCCAATCGTGGCCGACAGCACCAACCCCAACGAAGTGGAGGCCATCACGCCAGCGCATCTGCTGGTAGGCAGAATGCTCGCAACGCTGCCGCCTGCGTCCGGTCTTCTCGAGGACGACAGCAAGCTGTCCTACTTGCGCAGATGGCGGCTCGTGTCCGCAGTCAAGGAGAGATTCTGGGCGTCTAGAATAAAGTTAAAAGCACAATTTGTACACTTGGATCGAAATATATTACATTTGATCATCATCATTGCCTCAAACTTTATTCAAGCTCCACTGATGGCTACCAATTTGATTCAAGAAGCACAATGTTACATGCACACGTGGCTTACACGATATCTAAACATATTATCCGCATTGTTGACTATCAACTGAACTAAATCAGAATAATAACACTGTGATGTTTTTTTCAAAAAAAAAAGAAGACATGACCAAATTCAACGGCTTCAATCTATTTCGGGTCATACGAATCGATCTGCATCATTAGTTTTTTAAGTTGCAATGATGGTTTCATACAAAGTTTTTGAACAAGTTCAGGCTGTAGCTTGTCTTTGACTTTTTGGTTAACTTTCTTCAGCAAAGTTGCTTAAAATAGTTCAGGCTAGAAATGAGCACGGGCCGGGCCAGGCCTCGGGTCCCATGGGCCTTTTACAAAATTGTCGGGTTCGGGACGAAAAATTTCATGTCGGGTCGGGCTGGGCCGGGATTGGGCCTAACTTCAAGTCCGGAATACGCCGAAATCTATTGCATTCTTTGTTACCTGAATTCGGTCACACTACACAAAAATTCCGTTATTTCTGTGAATTTTTGATTCAATTGCTGAATAAGCTCAGACGTTCATTTCGATTATGAGCATCCAACCAGACCTCCAGTAGTGAAAGGGTATTTTTCACATCTGGAAATGTTTTGTGCGAAAAAATAACTAGGTTGCTAAGTTCCAATTTAGGTAGGATTTTATTTTTAAATAATAATTTGAAATAAATTAAAATTTGTTTTGTTTATTTTTTTAATTTTTCGGGCCGGACCGGGCGGGCTCGGGCTTCCCAACAAATATATCGGGCGGGCTTGGGCCTTTTTTCCATCGAGAATTTCGGGCCCGCGCACATCTCTAGTTCAGGCTACAATTCTGGGCAACATACTAATGAGTTGGATATTTGTGTTTCTTATTTACATAAAGAGTATTATAGATTTATTATAAAATGTAATAAAATAATGTCAATTGAAAACTATTGCTTACTTTTAGGCTGTGTCAGAAAAATGACAAATTGACCCAAAACCCCGGCAAAACAACAGTTTGGAGGTTCGGTATGTTCTGCAGAACTTGTAGCCTAAACTATTTTAAGCAACTTTGCTGAAGAAAGTTAACCAAAAAAAACCAATAACGTACAATCTACAGCCTGAACTTGTTCAAACAACTTGCGCGTTGTAACTCAAAAAACTAATGATGCAGTTCGATTCGTAGGTCCCGAAATAGGGGAAAACCGTTGAGTTTGGTCAAGACTTTTATAAAAAAAACTGTGCAACAAATGACGTGTTAGAGTTACACATGGTACAGATTAAAAATATAATAATTTGAATTTTAGACGATTAAAAGAAAAATTCAAATTTTGTTCCCAAAACAAATAATTCGCCTAAAAATTCGTCGAAAACCGAAAAATTTTTTACCAGCGTATACAATAGTAATATGATTGATGTGATTATAACTGGATATACACTAGTTGCGAGCACTGTTAATTAAATACTCTACGCCAATATAATCTTAGTTATTTATACATGTTTTGATAAAAATATCAAGTTTAAGCGGCGATCAATTTGAAGTCTTTCAGCAATTCCATGAAAAGGATCATCGCCAGAAGTCGCAAGTCAATTACAAATATGGCAACAACATCGATAACAAAATGAATTCTGAGGAAAAACTATAACATAAATACATGCATTTATCACATGTTACCCTGTGGGGATCCCCGAATTTCCCTATCAATAATTGCCTTATTTAAAAGGAGAAATTGAAACATACAATACAATAGAAATTGAATACATGTTATATATTTGCTTAAATATTAAATAAACTTGTATATTAAGGCGTTTCTGAGTGGCTATGATTCATCCAATTGCAGGCTTGTGGAAACAAGTCTTTAGGCAAACAAATGCTTAAGTCAAAAAAATGAATCGAAATGTAATCAATCAAAGCCCTATTTAATCGATCTACTGATAAAAATTTTGCTATAAAAGGCCATTCATTTGAAGCAAACTTCACACAATTCGTTCAACCTTTTAACAATCGAAATGATAGGAAAAGTTTTTCTACTAGCGCTTCTGGTGGCCGCTGCCAGTGCCTCCCCCTTTGCCCTGGACTCGAATGCGGTCAACTATTTTGACGCTATTAGCCAGTTCCTTCAGGCCTGGAAGAAGATGTTGCCCTGCGGCTACGCTCCGTACGATATTCCAGTTATGGCTCCACTGACAAATGACTTCAGCACCTTCCAGTACTCCAAGGGAGAGACCAACTTTGTTGGCAACACGAGCAACATCCGCATTTCGGGTCTGAACAATTTCGAAATTATTGGTGGCACTTTCGACACGAGCTCCCAAAAGGCCTCTTTCGATGTACTGTACCCAGAGATCCAAATCTTGGGCTCCTATGCGATCGAGGGTGTCATGAGCATACTTGGCTTAGCCTTTCCCGTACGTGAAGTCAGCTTGATCAACGAGAGATTCCAGCAACTGCGTTTAGTCGGTGAATATACTTTTGCCCAAAGTCTGACTAACCCGAGTGGACTGCGCATTAGCGAATACCATCTGCAATTCTATCTGGCTGATGTGAAAATTGACAACTGGGATACCCTGTGGAGCATTTCATCCAACGACCACGCTAATCTATGGTCTAGCCAGATAACGAATTTTCTGGTTAAGCAGATCCAACCGAATGTCGATCAGCTGCTGGCCACCTATGCGATGCCTCACATCAACGAGTTTCTGTCCGCATTCAGCCTGAATCAGCTGTCTCAGCTGTTTGTCAACATGGCGAACGAGTGGAACAGTGCCAATTGCCAAGTGCAGGCTTAAACGACTCGTGAATAAGTTAAATAAACAGATACAGCAAGCAAACCTTAAATAAGTTGGTTTATTTTTGAATCGGGGAAACACATAATTAATCATGCATAATATTTGATAATATAATATAATTTTGAATGAATCTTTATCAGACCCAGATGTCTGGTCTGTATCAAAATATCAAGGTAGTTAAGGCATCCCTCTACTTAAGTGCGACAGAAAACGGGGGTATGGCAAAGAAGAATCCTTAATTTTTAGACACTGCACATAAAAACACTAAGGGTCCATTAGGATGGTCACAACCAATATATAAATTTTTGCTTTTCATGCCTGAGTGCACTTTTCTTATGGATTTTGGCCCACTAAACACGAAAATCGCACTTAAAATTTTCTTATGAAAGCGTTTTCGAAATATTCATGTTTTTCCAAATTTTCGAAGTTGCTCTCACATTTTAGAGTATATCACGAGATCTAATTTACCTCTAGTCCGATTTCAACCAAACTTGGTCAGGATGTGTAGGATCTGGCACAATCAGCATCTTTTATGGTCCTACACATCCTGACCAAGTTTGGTTGAAATCGGACCACTGTATTATATAGCTGCCATACAAACCAAACTAGAAAATCATTAAAAAGATTATTTATATTCTTTCACTGAAAAGCGTTTTACTCCGCGATTTATCCATAGAATTTCAAAAGCAATAGCATATTTTCTTCGTAACAGTGTTGGCTATACGCTAAACTCTTAAAATTAATTTTACCTTGGCGATATCTATTTTTTTTAGGGCAATTTGTGAGCTCTCGAGCTCAAAAAATTACAAAAACCCGGATTTTGGAACTTTTAAAAGTCGCTAGCTTCTGAACTACTAAGCCGATCTCAAAGCTATATGGGAGAATGTTGTAAAGAGATTAGTTACCTTTAATTTGACCACATCGGTAAATTAGATCTCGTGGTAGACTCTAAAATGTGAGAGCAACTTCAAAAATTTGGAAAAACATGAATATTTCGAAAACGCTTCCATAAACAAATTTTTAAGTGCGATTTTCGTGTTTAGTGGGCCAAAACCCATAAGAGAAGTGCACTCAGGCATGAAAAGCAAAATGGCTGTAAACTAGTGTAATTAAATACTATATAGTTAAATTGCAAATACAACATCAAAAACTGATCAATAACCGAAGTTATTGGAGGAAAAATGTTGGGCAGTATCGTATAAAATTACGAACATTTAAATCTTGTGGTGTGTTTTGTCGTGTGCAATTTAATACCCTTTTTTGTGTAATATTATATGTATTACTTAATAAGTACAGGTCTCTCTCATGCTCCAGTGTGGCTCTTGCCGCTAGTTAGAGGCTATCTTGCTGCTGTTGTTGTAATCCGCTTAAGTAACTCAACAGGAACGAAAACCGGAAATGAAAGCCATACAGTGTGTATGAGGGCGTGGTAAGTAAGTATGGGGGCGAGACCGGGCTCCGGTCCGGCTGGGCAGGCGAACAACTTCCGCTTTGTGTAGTCGTAGCCACAGCCGCAGCTGCTTGCCAGCGTATTTATCGGAACGAAAAGAAGATTCTCCCAACTGCAGGCACATGCTTGTCCTTGTCGTTCTGGTCGCGTCCTCTTGCAGGTGCCGTGTACCGAAAAAGGAGGTAATGGGAAGGAAGCACGGCTCTTAAGCTGCACCGGAAATGAAGAATTGTTGCTCGAGTCCCTGTGACAATTTCAGGGGTCGCTGTCTGACATACCCAAGACAGGGACTGCCAGGAATGAATCAAAATGTTACGTGCTCCTCTAAAGAGTTTCACTTCTGTTGTTATTCCTGTTGTTGTTGTTGTTGTTGATGCCAGTTTAAGTGCTCATAATGGCGCGGGCTAAACAAACAACAAACAGCAAATGGCTTTTTCAAATTGCGGTTTTCCGTCCTTGGCCTCACACAGGAGCAGAGATGACGTGTTCATCATGCAGCCAGTTCCTTCAACCATTTCCCTCTTTATCTCCGTCTCCGCCACTGTCTACGTCTACTTCCGTTCCAAAGTCTTAACCACAAGGCCGCTTTCAGGTCCATTGTGCATTAATAAATTATGATGTAATGTGAAGTGCATAAATTATATTTCCTGCTATGTAGTATAAATCTGCCCGCATACATTTGGCGGTGCCCAACTTTGTGGCTGCCCACATTTTTGGACCCATTCACCTTACTTTTTAATGGGTCAATTTGAATTGTAGCGGTCTCTACTTCGTTCCCTTAAACAATTTTAAATCATTCCTTTAAATTGTATGCTGTATTTTTAATTTTAGCATGATTGTTAAAATATTCAATTAATCAAAGCTTTTAATGTATGTAGATTAAATCCTTTTAATCCTGCCTAACCCGTATATAGAAATGCAGCAATTTTTATTAATTTATTTAACCAGCTTATATTTTTTTCATCTTGTTCACAATTAGCAAAGTTTTACATACAAATTCACACAAATAATTATTTATATGCATTTGTTTAAATGTGTGTTTGCTATTCAATCATTTCATATGTATCCATGGCTTGTCCCATATTTTTTTCGCAATAATGCATATGAGTGTTTATTTGTTCTGTACTTTTTTTACATTCATTCACATATTTATAACTACTGTTTATGCAAACCAAATGCAAATTGTTATTTTATTTGCAAACATTATATCATTGGATCTGTCGACGTCCGGAGTTCATCATAAATATTTCATAATCGATTAATTCATCTAAAAGGTGCAACAATGATGACAATTAAAATCAAAATTTTTTATAATTTATAGACCTGTGTGAGCTGAGTTACATAGATTTGCTAATATATAATATGCTCAGACAGATAAAATAAGTGATTGATTGTTAAAAAAAAAAACAATAAAAATGTACAACACGATTATTTTATGTACTATAGTTGGCAAAATATTTCCTAGCATTTTCATTTTTCACACTCCATGGCTAAAGCTTTCGGGTATGGCATTTTGGACGCGGAACCGTATTCAACGTATCCTCATACAACAACTTTGCTTCCTGGCAGCTAACAATTATTTAGTTAAGTTTATTTTCTCCTAACTCGTATCGGTATTTATAACATATACAAAAGCAACATTTAATGTTGTCACGTATTCGTTTATGGGATCATAAGGTATGTTAGGTATGTACGGTACGAATATATTATTCTTCCAAATCCACACAGAATGAATTGAATGCAGGCAGACATCAATGTCATACTTTTAATTCACTTAAAAGACTAAAACTTAATCGTTCGTATTACGCGTGGGTTAGTTTAGTTTTAGCTAGATAATTAACCATTTCTGATTTTAAAATGTACATTTCGATCATTTTCTTCAAGACTGTTATAATTACAAAAAAAATCACGATTTTTAATGTTTCTAAAATATTAGCAAGGAATTGAATACTTTAATAGCGATTACTTCAAAGGCATGTCTTTTAAGTTATCACAGTCCTGAAGTCAATGAGCGATATGTGCATACGTTTGTATATATATGTAAATATGTATTTTTTATGTATGCATGTAAATAGCGTTAGTTGATTAGTTCTGTATTTTAGTATTAATGAAAAACGTGGGGGTTTCTTTGTGGGCTAGGTAATAGCTCATAATACTCTTCGCTCTTTGTCTAATGAGTAGCTAATATTCATATGTATGTAAGTATTTAATTATACTATACATTAAACATAAACATTTATCAAATTGAATGCATTTTGGTACCAGACAAGAAATGTACTTAAAAATACAATTAATTTTCTAGTTTTGTGCATATTTACTATGTACAAGTATGTAGTCATATAAAATGTATTATAAAAATGTTTATAAATAAATGTGACAATTTCTCGATACACTGTTTTAGTGGGACATTCATTTCGGTTTATTATTACTTTAATGTTTTATTAGACATACATACATAAATGCTTTATATTTGCGGTTTTTAATGCTTGGTACATATGTATATCTTACATACATATATTTAAAACATATTCATGTATTTTTTCTAAACCTATGCACGTGTATAATTATAAATAATGTTATTTCTTGTTCACATTTATAGACTTTTTTATACATATGTTTAATTGTTCTATATTGTATCCATTTTACCAGTTTGTAATGCACATTTATGTTAATTTATTAATATTTTTGCATGTACTTTTGTTATTGATTTTTTTTCTTTGAATAAAAACATTCTAACAATCTTATAGATACATTTATCTTACAGATACAAATATACGCGTTATAAAAATGCAATTTAAAATATATGTATGTACTTTCAATTGGATTTCACTATTATCTTACAACAATTTTCTGCTGCTTTTTGGGGCACTGAAAACAAATTCGGGCTAATTACACAATCGCGCGATCTCTTTAAAAGCCTTACATGAAATGTTGTTTGTTTAAAATATATTTGTGTATGTTTATCATATTCAATCTTAGAGCTACTTTATTTCAAATATGCTTAATAGATTTTACCTTTATTTCTCCATTTATTCGATACTAAGCGTCAGAAATAAAAGGAACTAAGGTGTACACTGCATTCTAATTATATTCATATTCACATGAAACACGATAAATTTTGATGTCAATAAGGTCAAAAATATATATTATGTATGCAATTCCATTGTTTTAAAAATATTAAATAATATATTTTTGCATCTCTGATTCATTGCATGCAGTTATTTAATAAATACACCTATATATTTATATTAAAATAATGTATATATAAATTTTCTAGATAAAAATTGCTTTTCGTATTCGAGTTTATCTTTCGTTTCCTCAATTTCGATTCACAAGTACATAATCAACCAATCATGATATCATATAGGGTACAATTGTCCCAACTCTTCCACGGCACTATCCATGTAATAGCGTAAATGAAATTCGCGTGCTGGAATGTTAAACAATTCAAAATAATCGGCTGGCCGAGCTAATGCACACTTTCCAAATAACTAAATACAAACGCACACACTCGGTTACAATTCTGTGTACTTTTTGATAAGATTTCAGTTATCTAACTTTGCGATTTACCTTTTAGGCACACCTATCTATTCTTTGTAAGTGCACCACTCATTTAAAACCTATTGAATTATAACAAAAGCAAGTTGAAGAATTTGGGCAGTAACTGGTTTGATAACATTTTATATTATGTCTGCGTTGGCTCAGTCTCAGTCTAACCAAATGATTAAATTACAGACTTACAAGTCAACTTAATTGTTAATGTTAATTATTTGGCATAGATTTTGAAATGTTGTATCTCAACTATTTGGAAAGCTTTTTAAATTATGCATATAGGTTGGAAATTTGAAATTGTTATATTTGGTTGTAACAAAAATTTGTTTTCATTTTATTTTTTAGTTACATAATGGTATTTGCATTATAATTGGATTTATTTAGTATATGCATATATGTATCTGTATATATTTTCTCCCGTTTAAATAAAAGTGCTGAACTTTAAGACTAAATACAAAATTAATTTCATTTAAAGCTTATAAACGTTGCGGCGTCCGTTAAAACGGAACAACAACAACTAGAGTGAAGTTAACTAATTAATATAAAATATAATTCTGCTTACTGTCAATTTGTTTTTTGTATGAAATGGCTTTTAATAAAGAATTGCGCATTTGGGCATTGAGCATTGAAAGCATTAGAAAAACAATTGCAAATTAACAATTATAAAATCAATTGCAAAACGTTTTGTGCAAAATTCATTTCAACTTTTACAGGCATATTTGTTGGTCTGTGTTTGTAGTGTTTGAACAATTTGTGTATTTGTTAGACAATTTCACATTCTCAAAAAATTCGTACACTTTCAGCTTAAGCCTATAGATACTAGAACGTATGGCCTACACATATCGATAGCAAACTAAAACTATGTACCGTGGATACGTACTTATTCAGAGTTTACAATCAGGGGCTCCATAAAATACATCATATGATACAAATGCCATATTTTTGGGATATATGTAGAGTTGGACAATAATAATGATCAGTTGCTCGAAGCAATACAAAGAACTATCTAACGGACAACGAGCATCAGCTGGCGACGCTCTAAGCTTCTGTTTCGGCGCCCTTTAACCGCAAGCGCGCAAAATCCTCAAAGATAATGTCATCATCTTGGGCATCATCGTCATCCAGCTGTATGAGGTTCGTTGTGGTGGGCACATCCTTTTCCGCTTGTGCTGAGCTTGCTGCGGCTCCTGGCTCGCCAGCATCGCCCAAGGTAAGCAGCGGCGCTGCTAGACTGGCACGCGGCGAGCGATCCCCGAGAGCCCCGAGTGGTGGTTCCTCCTCCTCCGGCTTGGGATGCATAAGCGTGAATGGCAGCTCGGCAACCAAATCGCCGCCCAATAGTGGCGATCCAATAAGTAACTTCACCTTGACCTTGTAGTGCACCAAGATGCCTAAGCTTTCGCGCTGTGCAGGATTGGTGATAAGCGTACTAGACGCTAAATTGGTGTCTTCATGCTTTAGCTGTCCATCCAACGCAAGTCCCCACTTGTCCTTGTTATTTGCGAGCAGAGGACACAGCTCAAATACCTTGGACAGCGTAAAGCCGGGCGCCACACTGCAGCCATCCTCCGACTCTATTTCGGCCACCACGGACTTGTACTGGGCCGTCGAGAACAAGCAAATGTCAGCAAATTGGCGTACACACACCTTTATTTTCTTGACAGTACGATTCGAATTGTTTGCCACATGCACATTGACCGAAATCTTCTCGCCATGATGATAGAGTTCCTTATCCAGGCTCGCTTCCAAATGAATTTTATTGGGCTTCATCATAAACTCTTTACTGACCTCAATCGAGGGCTGCTCGCCGGCCTTCGATGGCGCATACATCACTTTCCTAATCGTCAAACGTACTGAATTACGTTTATGTGGTTTGTCCTCGATGTGTTCACCTATTGATGGATAAATATGAATAAGAGTATTAGTAATCCACTCAACACATCTCAACTCAACTTTCTATGACGTACATTTACAAACATACATTTATAAAACTATTTTATATATTTATGCATATTTAGCTTGGGGGTGTGTCAAACTTTGTTTTGTTTGTGTGCGTCAAAAATATCAACAGGATGATTCAGCTGGGAGCTGCAACTAGCAAAGCTATTAGCATATCCAATGATTCCCAGAAAGTGTGAGATGCAATAAAAATATACGATATTATGTCGCCAACTCATTATCTAAACACTTGAACTGTACTGTAAAATTAGAATTCTTAGAAAATGTTAGGAATAATTTATGGAAATGCATGAAAAAGTACTTTCCATTTTCAGCACATAAATATGTAAATCGTCTGACGGGGCGGGATCGGACGGGGGTTAATTGTTTATGCCAAAAACATGGCAGCTTCAATCCAGTAAAGCACATTAAATAAACAAATCAACAGATGCCAAGTAAATATAAACAATAAGTCTTTTCTCGCCGAAGTTCAAATACCCTGGCATCGCATCAAGATATTCTATAAATGTACAGATGGTTTTCAGTTTTAAAAAGCGTCATTTACATACATATATTAGTTCTATAAACAGTTGTGCACATGATTACAATTTATCCATGCAGTTGCAACATTTTTTAATTGAAATATCAGTTTCAGTTTCATGAAACTAAAAACCATATGTATTATGTTAGTTATAATAATAATAAACGAAAAATTTCCGTACATAAATTAATACAATTGAACTGGGAGTGACAATTATTCTACTTGGTTGCCGTTATAGGCAAATACAATTTACTAAGTTTAATAAAGCTAATATACTCTTTGTCGAATAATAAAATCGTTTCAGCACATATATTCTATATAGATTTTTCAGCTATATTTAACAGAAAAAAATCAATTAAAAATTATCGAGTTCTGGATAACTTAAGCGCCAAATCGGAAAATTGTTGATTTCTTATTTCAATTAGTTTCTATTTATGTACATATATATGTATGTACACGTGTATATAAAAGTAGTACATATGTATGTACATATATTTGTATATAATTTGTTGCGCAAATGTTAATGCCTGGGGCGTGCCGTAAATTCGCATACATTGGGCAGGATTGTGTTGTCGGCCGGTGGCCCACTCAAGCCCACCCAAATGCCAATTGGCTTAAGTTTGCTTTCAATAATCTTTTTATGGTTGCACACAAATTGACAGTGGCAAGCAGAGGCGGCATCGCCCTCAGATAAGAATGTCGACGCCGGACAATAAAACCACCAACACCAAGCTCATGCATACAGTTAGTCAGGTAATTGTTTTGATAAATATAAATTCAATTATTTTTTGATTCTAATAATATGTAAGACCAAAATCTTTGATTTCATATTTTTTCCAAGAAACATAGGTAACTGCAATAAAATAAGATTATAAAAAAAATCACAGACAGTTCTGTCTCCTTAATTTCAATGTGAATTTTGGATTTTGTTCAAACAATTACTTGACTCACTGTTCATACATATGCACATGAATTATACAGATAGATAGCAATTTGTGCGCAATAATAACAACAATAGGCACATATTGCGTTTGTTAAAGCGAGACAGCTTGAGTTTGGAGCTGAGAGGAGATCCCAAGTGAAAAATGCGAATGCGCGTGCGAAACGCAAACATGCGCGCCTAACTTCCAATAAATCTCTGCTAAAAAAGAGCTGTGTAAGCCGTTTTTGTTGTTAATTTCCATTTTTTGTTGAAAAATGAGAATGCGAATAAGAATGAGAATAGAAATGAAATAATGTGCAAAAGGAAAAACGAGAATAAACAGGCAACGGGAGCAGTATCGGAAAAGGGAGCGGTAATTGCGATTTTGGGTCATTGTTGCTGTAGTTTTTTTTTTTTTGGCTTACTTAAGCACAAACACTACAATGATACTCAGCTGAGGCGAGTTTTCCAAGAATCATTTATGTAAGTGCCGATGTAGAAAAAATAAAAAGTTGAACGTCAGTAAACGGCTGCGAGCGGGGAGACGCCTAATTAAAGCGACAGCGGCAGCAATAGAGTCGAATTCCAATTAGAAGCGTCGAATTCCAATTAGGTGGCTGCGCTGCGTCATCAGCGAACACACAATGACATTTTGCGCAGTCGACGCAGTTGGATTAATTAACCCCGCGCGTGACACATGCGCTAACTAACACAAGCATACATTGCTTTATTTTGCTTATACAAATATGTATGTATTCATGAGTATTTATGCAGCCACTGCCCATCAATGAGTTTGACTTTGTCCAATCGTTCATCCACACACACACACACACACACACGCGCACATGTACATGACAAAAACTTACCCACAAACGCCTTCAGCTCGTAGTCAACGCCACAGGATTTACCCACATCGCCCGGCGCTGGCTGCAAGGATACAGAGGCCGGGCAATAGGGCGGCACTTCAAAGTAAAATGGATGTGCATTAGGTCCCAGTTTCTTGATGAGGCGCTCCTGCAAGCGAGTCATTGGCCGTTCCAATTGCATGGGCGGATAGATTTGTTCGTGTGCCAAATATAAATCCTTGCGGAATGTCAGCCCAAGCACATCCAGATCCTCGCGACCGTATCGAAAGGCGGCCAACACTTGGCCAAACACTTTGCGATCTTTCACATACTCGGGATCAATGAAGACAACACCGTCTATGGGATCCACATGCGACACATGATCTACAAAGTCGCGCTTGCCCAAATAGACTGTGATTTTGCCATTTGATGAACTCTTCTTGAACACCCGCGTCGCCTGTCTCCGTGAGCTCGCATCACCGCCCACCTCATCAAGGCCGCCCCCTCCGCCTCCTGTACTACCGGCTGTTGTAGCATTTGCTGTGGAGCCGCCGTTGCCGTTGCCGTTACCGTTGCCATTGCCCGTAGAGCCAGCTCCACTTCCGTTTGTGTTTGCGCTCAGTGTGTTCATTGTCGTCGTCGCTGTCACCGTCAACGTCGTTCTGACCGCTACTGCTGCTGCTGCTGCTACTGTCTCTGTCTGTGCTGCTGCTTGTTGTACTTCTGCCTCGACTTCGTTGATGTGGCTATCGTTTGTAAACGCTGTTGCTCACTGTGCACCGCCACTGCTGCTGTTGTTGTTATTTAATTGCTCTCTCTCTCTTCGTTTCAAGTACCTTTTAATAATAAATATGTGTGCGATTTAATTTTTTTTATGTATACTTAATGAGCAACAGCGCCACACAACTTTTGTTGTCGCCATCTACCGTTTACAGTGTTGCATAATTCATAAAAGAACTAGTTCTGTTGGCATATGGCTGCACTTACCCAGTGCTGCCACATGTTTTCTTCAGTGCGTCTTTTTATGTTTACCCTGAACGGTCACACATTTGTAGGACTGCTGATATTTTAAAAAATATCAAAGTCGTTGAATTTCGAAATAAAAATAATATCATTTTTCTTGATATAAATACCTGGGCTCGAGCTTAGATAGAATAAATATATATTGAATAGTTAGCTCAGTTTACCAAGTAATTTTTTTATTTTAGAATTCCCTTTGATATATATTTAGGGTAACTTTATTGTACCGAACTTTATGGTAGTATCAACCATAAATCGGATGTTAATGATTTGAGAAAAACTCGCTCTCTTATCCTGCTCTTGGCGTCGCATACTATTACTTTAATTTCTGACGCCAATCGCTAAGAAGGAACAGAGCTACCGGGAGCAATTGCTAGCTTCGCCAGGTTTGACATCGTTTCCGACTGGCTATGCCAATACAGGGTCTTTAAATTAGTTGTGTTTCCATTTGTTTTGATCACTTTATTACAAAGTTTGCGCTTTGAATTAGTCGAATCTACGTTAATTTTTACGTTACGTTCATTTTACGTTCATTTTTGTCGACACAAAACAAAAGTTTTGGCAACTGTAGAAGCAACGGTTAAATATATCGCACAATAATATGTCAAAATTATATCGATATTCATAATATCATCAGAAAAGAATAAATATCGATATATCGATATACTGATATTATATCAACAACCCTACACATTTGGTCAATTCTTTTCCACGTGCATTTTGAACTTGTCGCAGCACGCGTTATTCACAATTTGCTAATATTTCAAGTGAAAACTATCATAAAATGGCACAAAAAAAGGTAGCTGGAAAGAAAACTGCAGGCAACAAACAAAAAGACCTAAAAGCAAAGAAGGCTGAGGAAACACCCAAAATGGAGGTTGAGGCCACCGATGATGATACCGAAGGCAGCGAGGAGGAAAACGATGTCAACTTTGACGATGGCAGCGACTCTGAGGTTTGTAACCAGAAACATGCATAATGCATATGTGTGTACAGTTACTCTAATCGCACGTGTTATTATTTCCTTTTAAGGTGAAAGGTGCTGCACACCTTGTTGACTCTGAAGCCGAAGAAGATGATGACGATGATGATGAGGATGATGAGGAGGAAGTTGATGATGATGATGAAATCGAGCCAGGACAGATATCTATAACCAAGAGTGTTGAAGGGGACGATCAGGAAGGAGATTCTGATGAGGAACCCGATGAGGCCCCCATAACTAAGAAAAAATCAGCCGATTTAGACCACAAAGGCGGCATTCCGAAAATCGCCGTTGGTCGTATTGAACAGGGAACTCCATCGGATCAAATCTTATTCATCACACGGCTTCCAACGGGTAAGTTAAATAAAATCCCATACAAATTTGTCTGGCTAATAATTAATTACATTGCATATATTTATAAATTACCTAATACTCCTTTTCAGAATACAAACACACGGATCTAGTTGCACTGCTTGCAAAGTTCGGTCCGATTTCAGTTATAAATCGCATCAAGACAAAGACTGGCGGCCAGAATGTCGTAGTTGCTTTTGAGTCTGCCGAAGGCCCTACGGCCGCACTTGCCGCCAAGCCAAAGGCCTTGACCCTTAATGGTCAGGTGGTTTGCGTGTCCCGACCACACAAGAAGGAAGACCTGAACTTGCGTACTGTTATTGTTGGACTGATTGGACGCAATGTCACCAAGGAGCAAGTTGCCGAACACTTCAAGAGCTGCGGTGAAGTTGAGAGCGTCAACTTCTCCAACAATCTGACTCATCCCACAACTTTTTTGCGTTTCGGGTCGATAGACTCGGTACCCAAGGCTCTTAAATTGCACAGCAGTGAGCTTAACTCACGATTTATCACTGTTCGCGAGGCAAACTACAAGAGCAAAATGCTAAAATCACCAGCATGCACACTGACCCTGATGCAAACAGGCGATCATGAATCCTACAGCTCAAATGCTATTGAGAAGATTTTCCAAAAACACGGTGATATTACTGATGTTGATGTCGTCTGCACAAAAGCCATTTTTGCCTTTGTCACTTACCAAACTGCCGAACAGGCTCAAAAGGCATTGAAGGCATTAAATGGCAAAACTGTGGGTGATTTGCATCTCAAATTGGAGCCCTACCAGTACTCATCATCAGCTCGCACAATTCTAGTTACCAACTTGGCTAACGGTAAGTTCATCTGATCATATAACATTAACATTGATAAATATTGCTAAATTCCTTTTTTGTAGGCGTTGAAGAGGATGATCTTAAAAAACTATTCAGTGAATCTGGGGAAATTGAGAGCGTGAAGATGTTGCACGAAAAGGCGCTTATTAAATTCACCACAGATGACGGCTTCTGCAAGTCATTTTTGATGAACGAACGCATCGTGCGGGGTCAACTCATCTTCATCGAGCCAAACTCAACTTTAAAACACAAACTCTTGCAAAAGAAATCGGGAGGAAAGACTCGAGTTTACAAGCAAGCTGGAGGCCAGGGCAAGTTTAAGAACAACAACAACAACAAGAGGCCATTCAACAAACGCCAAGCCCAGGAGAATGGCAACTCGTCGCATTCCTTCAAAAAGTCTAAGAAGTTCTAATCCTGGGAAGCGATGATCCAATATGGCCCTAGTCTTAAGTTTTCTTAACAGTAACAATAACCCATCAGCCCAATGCAAAAGTTCAGTGCATTGAATTTAGTTTTATGAGTCGACCGTATGCCGACATGCATATTCAAGAATTGTATTTAAATATTTTACGATATGCTAATAAAGCAGAGTACTACAATAGTAATTGTTAACATTTGTCGGCAAACGCGTTTTGCTTATAGTTTGAGAATGCATTTATGGTAGCAACAGCCACAGCTACAGCGGCGGCTCTGACCAAATTAAAAAAATGGTAAAAGCTGACGGGAATAAATTGCTAATTTCCAGCAAATATGAACGTGAGTTTGTGTGTGGAAACAAAACGTGAATGTGCTTGAGTGTTTGTGTTTACCACTTTGAGTGCCTGATGCCGGCACCCTTTCCTTTGGCACTCCCCTCCCCCCCTGGCAAATGATTCATTACACTTTGCGCACGCTGTCGCCGCTCGAGTGATTCATGCAAGCCCAAGTCAACCGACTCCGCACGCAAGCACTTCGTTTCTCTATACCCAATATGCACAACGGTGGCGCTCCCAACGATCCCGCCCTCGACGTTGTCCTCGCATCTCGTCATCATCATCATCATCACTGTTTTGGACTATACCGTCAGGTCGAAAGTTGGGGGCGCGGCTGGGTCACTAGCAATAATGAGCTCAATTCATGGTGGCGCTCCTTGCGGCTGTGCCGCTCTGGACATTGAGAAATAATTGCAGGAACATGCGCGTAATTGATGTTGGGACCACAAGGTTAGTCACACTGTGCCATAATAATGATATGTCCCCGGACCAGGGCAATTCTTTAGTTATCAGTTTTTAATTTTTTTTTCCATCAACTATGGGCTATAAAGGGACTCATTAATAATAAAATGTTTGGCAATCTAAATAAGGGACCGCAGCAAGTACTACTGTGGGCAAAAGTAAGGTGAATTTGTTTGTAAAATGAAAAATCTTCATTTATTCTTGTAAATCAATTTCATCCCCTTCAAAGTAATCCCCTCTCGATGAAATACACTTATGCCAACGTATTTTCCAATCCTCGAAACATGCCAAATTGTCCCTTTCCGGTATAGCCATCAGCATCTTCTTCGATTCAGCTTTTATCTACTCAATCGACTCGAAACGCGTTCCCCGGAGTGGTCTCTTGAGTTTCGGGAATAGCCATAAGTCACACGGAGCCAAATCAGGCGAATACGGTGGTTGCGAACGATACGCGAGGAATTTTTGGCGAAATGGTCACGAAGAACGAGTGCAGTGTGAGACGGTGCATTATCGTGATGCAAAAACCAAGAGTTGTTGGTCCATAATTCTGGTCTTTTTAGAAGAATTGCTTCACGTAAACGACGCAAACCGCTCAAATAATATTCCTTACTAGGGGGCTCCGCCCCCTGCTCGCTTCGCTCGCAACATTGTCTTTAGTTGTCCGGTTTAACAAATTTTTATAATATCCGCCCCCTGCTCGCTTCGCTCGCAACATTGTATTTAGTTGCCCGTTTTAACAAATTTATATAATATAGCATTTTTTCTAAAAAAAACCGGAAATATTTAGCTCCGCTGTCCGCTGCCTTAATTTTTTTCTTGCAATTTAACTTTGGCTAAAAAGCTATATTTGGCGGGAAAAATCTAAATTTGGCGGGAAAAAGCTAAATTAAGAGAATTAGTCCAAATTTGGCAAGAAGAGTTAATCTGGGAGTTTTGTTAGGATATCTTCGATTGCATCCGATTGTTCCTATTGCAGCTATATGATATAGTCATCCGACTTTGACCAAATTTGGTCTGTATGTTAGAGACAGTATCAAACAAACAATCTGCGAGTTTGGTTGAGATATCTTAAGAAACAAAAACAGTTTTTCATACTAAGCAATTCCGTGACCTTTGACCCCGATTTGACCCACTTAGAGGTCGAATTTCGGAAAACGCCGTCTTATTGCACGATGAAATTATCTCGTCTATGTTGTGTAAAAATTTCAGCTCTCTATCTCTTACCGTTTGGGCTGCACGTTGATTCTAAGTCAGTTAGTCAATTAGTCAGCGAGTCAGGACAAAGAGTTTTATATACAACGGTGGCCAAAAGTATTTTGGCACCCTTTAAAGTTAGTTCTAGCCAAATTGTGAGCTTACTTCATGGAAAGTTTGGTATCAATAGAAAGGTCTTTTGAATTCCTTTCGAATGATGTAGTACTTTCCTTAACCCATTAAGTACCCATTGAAAAAAAAATGTTTTGATGCAGAAAGTTTCTTTAAACAATTTAATTAGTAACTGCAAAAAAAATTTTTAAAATATCTCTTCGCTAGTATTTTTTATAATTTTTTGAAAATGGCGAAAAAGGCACTTTTTGCATAAAAATGAGGAAAAAGTGCCTTTTTCGCCATTTTCAAAAATTATTAATTAAATTAAATCGAGAAAAAAAGTTGACGTTTACAAATATTCGAAAATTTCAATGGGTACTTAATGGGTTAAGGAAAGTACTACATCATTCGAAAGGAATTCAAAAGACCTTTCTATTGATACCAAACTTTCCATGAAGTAAGCTCACAATTTGGCTAGAACTAACTTTAAAGGGTGCCAAAATACTTTTGGACACCGTTGTATGTCAAATATAACTAATTTAATTTTGACACTTAAAGTTCGCCGACATTCCAAAGTTGTTTGTAAATCTAAAAGGATTGCAGAATATTTGATATCAAAACTATCAATACTTCAAGTTACGAAGAAATTTCCCCCGAAATTAATTAAAGCAAGTGGGAAAGGCTATAGTCGAGCTCCCGACTATAGGATACCCGTTACTTACATAAATAAATTAAAAATTGCATGCTTTTAGGCACTTTAATTGCTTAAAAGCTTTAATCAGCCATTACCACCTTTCTATTTGTCCGATCTTGTTGGGATTTAGTAGGATGATAGGTAATAACAGTAGCTAACGTTCACCGTTTAAAAAAACATAATATCTTGAAAACTGTGCGTGTGGTAGATTTACGCAGGCGGAAAGGGGCGTGGCAAAATTTTGAAACAAACTTGATCTGCGTGGGGCTTATAGAAATCTGAGTGCCAAATCTGTGTGGTTGCTCTAGCTCTTATAGTCTCTGAGATCTAGGCGCTCACACAGACGGACAGACGGACATGGCTATAACGACTCGGCTGTTGATGCTGATCAAGAATATATATACTTTATAGGGTCGGAGATGCTTCCTTCTCCCTGTTACATACATTGCAACGAATACAATAACAAGGATATACGAAAACTTCTAAGCACGAATCATGTTAACTTAGGTTGTCAGGTGTTCCATAATAAGGTACTATTATAAACATAATGTTACTTTTAAACTAGAATTTGGTAAGGTGAGAATATCAAACGTAGAACTCATCTTTCAGATATCCCAATTAAAATTGTATACCAACAAATAAATGCTTTTATAAAGTAATGAATTATGAATGTATAATTGCGTTTAGTTAATGGGAAATAATTTTTGTCATTGGCACAATTAAAGAAATGTCCAACTTCGCACCTTGTTCCTTGTCTATAGCAGCTTAATAACTACAACTTATTTTTATTTTCCAACTCATATCTATAAACTTATCTCCAAAATTACTGAAGGATCACTCGGACTCATTTTTAAAACTTTATTAAATCAGATAAACCTTAATAAAAAAGCTTCCTGATTGAATCACTTTATATTGCATTTTATATATTTTTAAGCTTTCCTTAATTAAAAAAAAAATAAGTACTGTCAAGTTATTAACAGAGTTTACACAACTAATTGATTGTTTACCTGCAATTTTGGGATTTAAACAGCTCCAAAATTATCTCCAAAATTACTTAAGGATCACTCGGACTCATTTTTTAAACTTTATTAAATCAGATAAACCTTAATAAAAAAAATGCTTCCTGATTGAATCACTTTAAATTGAATTTATTACATTTTTAAGCTTTTCTTAATTACAAAAATGAAATACAGTCAGTGAGTTTACACAACTTATTAATTGTTTACCTGCAATTTTGGGATTTAAACAGCTCTAAAATAAAATGATTTTAAATTTCAACAGATTGTATTTTTTCCAATATAGTATAGATTAGTCAACGGGAATTTCATTGGATTTAAAAAAAGATAACCCACAGTTAGCTAGAAATGTAGAAGTCAAAGAAAATGCGAGATTTTGATAGATTTTGTATATTTTTAACATTTATTAGTAATAAATTTTTTGCAATATCTGTTAATTGTAGTTGGTTTTTCATTTTGTTACTAGACGTTCACAATATGTATTTGTTGATTTGATATATGTATGTATGTATGTATGTTGTATATTAATCGGTATATAATATATCTTTATATGGTGTACGTATGTATGTATTTATGTATCCATGCATTTATGTATTGTTGTTGCTTTTGTTGTATGTATATATTTAAATTGATAATATTAGTGTCGTTTAGTATTTGTTGTTTGTTAGTTGCCCAACTTTAAATATTCGTAGATAATATTTAGAACTATATAGTATGCATATGGAACGTATCTTGTTCTGCACTCGATTTGTATAAATATAAATGTATATATAAAAAAGTTCAATTGATTTTTTAGTTAAATGCGCTCAATGGCCTAAATGCAATGCGAAATTAACACTTTCAACCGATAAACGAGTCTAGAGTCGGACGTTGCCCTTGCCCCATAATTCAATTTTTCAGGGCCATGAATCACTTGATCAGTCGTCTCCCTCTTTCTATTTCTCTCACTCTAACGCTGAGCTAGACTCGCCAATGGGGCGGCTGTGCCAAGTCAAGCCAGACAAATTTGGGGCCGTGATTTGCTGTGATTTGTTGTTGTTGTTTATTTTCTGGGGGTCGTAGACGTCGAGAGAGGGTTGAGGTTGAGGGGTTCAGTCCGTCTGTAAACCAAACTCCAGTTCACATTCAATTCACTCCATCCGAGTTAAGTTGTTCATATTTGTATGTATTTAGCAATAAATATAATTATAATTTAGCTTACGCTTTAAGTTAGCAATTTACTTATAATAAGGCAAATGAAAGTGAAGGGCACTGGGGCGGGATAATGCAAACCATAACGCAAATTGAATGAATAACTGGCTAAATACAATTATTACGTATACGCAGTGGTATGCTATTTAAACCACACATATGACTAAAACTGAGTAATATATATAGTATGTATGCATATGTATATTTGATTTATGTAGGCAAAACTTTCAAATCTAGCAACTTAACGACTAAAAAGGTTCCATTTCTGGCTCTCTTTTAAACTTTTACAAAAGCAGGCAAAATTGGTATCTCAATGCATAAATTTAAGTGTACATACAATAAATTCGAATCGTTGACGATTTGGTAACTCTCTCTTACTTTCTTTCAGTGTGTCTGTCTCCTTAAATGTGCTTAAATAAATTCGGCAATGGAATGTAAAGCACTTGTTCAGGGGCAAATTAGCTAAAATAATAAGTTTAAGCTTAAAGAAAAATAAAACAAAATAAAAAATTGTTTAATGTTTGTTTTTTTTTTGAGATTTTTTTGTTGTTTAATTTGTAATTGGTAATATCGTTTTAAATATAAAGTATAGAGTGTGCGGAGTTACATTTAATGTTCTGCTTGTGCTTGTTCTCGCTGCATAATTAACAAATTAAAAATTAATAATACAATACAAATCAAATTGTGTGTTGTGTTGTTTTTTTCGTTCTCAAAAATTATAAAAACAGAAAACTTATGCAATTTAATTAAAAAAATGTTGATTTTTTTCCTCTTTAGAAATAATACACTGGGTAAAGAGCTTTTCATAACCAATATGCTTTCTACTGCTACAACTTTACTGTTCGTATCTTTTCGCTTCTTTTAATTTCTTTTCCTTTTAAGTAGATAATTGGAGGAACGTATGCTGCGTATACAATGCATGTGTGTGTGTATGTGTGTTATGGGACTGCACCTAAAAGCAGCACCCAAGAGTTGACGGTAAAAAACACGTAAATTCTAGTATCTAGATTAATCTTTTTTTTTGTGTGTGTTTATAGCGCACAGTGGTTAGCAATCCATCAATAACTCGTTCAAAATATCCCACCAGTTGCGCACACATTTTCATAATTTGTTCGTGTTTTTTTTTTGTTTTTCATGGATTAGTTGTTGTTTGGAAATATGTAATACGTGTTAGAATGCCGACTACGAGCTACTTTATAATTGTTATAACCATTTCTTGGTTGCTTCTGCTACACGTACACCACACTGTTGTTGTTTTTTTTTTTTTGCATAAATTTTATAATCGTTTAATTGTTTTTTCGTAATTTTAATTTTATGTTTTTGACATTTTTGTATGTGGTTTCTGTTGTTGCTAAAACTTTCATGTTTTTTTGTATGTTATTATTATTTATTCGTTTTTTTTTGCGCTCCAAAAAGATTCTCTCGTTGTAAACTTAAATAGACACATTAAAAATTTCGTTTAACACATGAGCAAAAATAACAGAGCGTGAGGAACAATTATAATATTAAAATAAGAAAAGAAGAACTAAATATAAGTAAATGGGCAAAGATGCGAGATGCGAGTTGCGAGCACAGAAGGAAGTTGAAAAGAAAACCTTTACAAAAATAGCAGAAAAACGCTAATCGGTCTTTAGAGCACAGTATAATCGTGATTGTGCTACAAGAAACGTTGGAGCGGGAGAAGGAGAAGTAGCAGGGAGGAGGGGCGTGGTGGTAGGCTGGAGGTTAGGAAGGCGTGGCATTTAAAAGAAAATAAAGTGGACGCTCCACTGAGCCACAACTTGGGTCGCATTTTCGTGGCTCGCTTTCCACGCGCAAAATACTTTTTCATAATATGTTTATAATATTAGTAAAGTAGTTTTCATTATCATTTTCATTGTTCATCCCGTCATCTACGAATCATCTACTTCTTTAGCTGGTGTCCAGTCCAGGTCTCTCTAGAAGTCCAGCAACGCCACCTCTTCAGCTACGCCAATCTCATTCCCATTGCCATTGGTATTGCCATTGTGGCTAATCGGCTCCTCCTTTGACTCCAGTTCGTTCAAGCCATTGTCAGCAGCGGCATCAGCTGCAACTGGTGCTGGTGTTGGCTCTGCGGCGGCAACATCTGCTTCGGCTGCTGCTGCTGCCAGTGCCACTGCCTTGGCTGTGCCCACTGGCTTCTTGCCCTTGAGGCCAACAGCTGGTGACGTCTTGGTAGCGGATTCTTTGGATTTCAGTTTGAGCGGCGAGCTGGAAGCGCTCTTCAAGGGCGACGACTTGCGCTGCGTTGCGGCACCGCCACTGGTGGCACTGGCGCTGCCCGCGGACAGTGGAGAGCGACGAGCGGTGCTGGCACCGCTAGCTGGCGCTGAGAGTGTAAATTTGGGCGCCGGACGCGCTGTGAAAGTCTTTGTGATGGTCGTTGTTGTTGTAGTTGTGTTGTTGCTTGCGGAGCTGCCGCTGCCTGAGGCCGATTTGACTCGAGTCGTGTTAGTGCTAGTGGAGCTGCTGCTCTTGGGCACCCCATTGGCCAGTGGCTTGGTCGGACTACGTGTTGCAGTTCCCGAAGTGCCCGACACGGGTGCCGCTTTACGCAATGTGGAGCCCAAAGTGGTTCGTGGAGAAGATACCTTCGGCTTGGCGGCTGTTGCTCCTGGTGCGAGTGTGCTGCTGCTGCTGCCGCCAGTGGACGTTGACGACTTGCTGGTCGTCAACAGACGCGACTTGACCTGTGAGGTGCCATTGCTAGCTGTTGTTGATGCTGCTGTCGATGTTGCTGGCTTGCGTGCTGCTGTTGTCGTTGTTGTCGCACCACGTGCAGATGCTGTGCTGGCCGTGTTCTTGCTGATGGGCGCCGTGGCCGGGCGTGTGCTCAACGTGCTGCTGGCGGGTCTGGCTGCTGGCTTGCCAGCCACGTTGCTGGCGGCCAGTGGCTTGCGGGCAGCTGTGCTGGCCGGCTTGGCAGCTCCTGTTGTGCTTGTCGTTGTTGTGGAAGCAGTGGTCTTGGCAGCGCCAGTTGCTGGTGCCGTGCGGGGACGAGCTGGGGCCACTTTGGGTGCAGCTGCAGTGCCCACTGTGGTCTTCTTGGTGATAGCGCCAGCACCAGTCGAGGGCTTCGCCTTGGCGGCTGTTGTGGATGCTGCAGTCCTTGCAGCTGGCTTCTTGGCTGCATCAGTGGGACTGGCCTTGGCCTTGGACTTGGCAGCCGCAGCAGTCACAGCTGCAACTGCAGCGGTGGCAGCTACAGCAGCTGCGGCAGCCACAGCCACGTCAGCAACAGGCGACTCCTCGGATGCCGCCTGGGGAACTGGCGATTCGCAAGATGCTTCTACAAGTTTCTCCGCAACTGCCTCTGGGACAACCGGTTGCTCCTGTGCCGGCTCAGCAGTTTCAATGTTGGCCAGGCCATTTGTGTACGATGCGACTTCAACACTTCCTGGTTCCTCCTTCTGCTCCTCCAGCTGCTTCTGCTTTTCCTCCTGCAGACGCTTCTCTTCTTCAAACTGCTTCTGCACAAGCTTCTCCTCCTCCAATTCACGCTGCAAACGCTCATCCTCCAGCTGCTGCTGCAGACGCTCTTCCTCCAGGTGCTGTTCATGCAAACGCTTCTCCTCCAATTCAAGCTGTAGACGTTCTTCCTCCAGCACCTTTTGCAAACGCTGTTCCTCCAGCTGCTGCTGCAGACGCTCCTCCTCCAGGTGCTGTTGATGCAAACGCTGCTCCTCCTCAAGCTCCTGCTGCTTTAGTCGCTGCTGCTCCTCCAAGTGCTGTTGCTCCAGAAGCTGTTCTTCTTCCAACTGCTTTTGCTGCAATCGCTGCTCCTCCTCCAACTGCAGTTGCTCCAGACGCTGCTCTTCCTCTAGCTGTTTTTGAAGCAGACGCTGCTCCTCTTCCAATTGCAGTTGGTGCAAGCTCTGTTCCTCCTCCAAATGCTGTTGGTGCACACGCTGTTCCTCCTCCATCTGCTCCTCCTTCAGGTGCTGGAGTTGTGCCTCTTCCAGATGTTCCTTTTCCAGTTCGTCCTCTAAGTGCGAGGCTGTTGTCGGCTCCAGATTCAAATCAAATTGCTCTTGTGCTGCAAATGGATTGGTTGCTGGAGCAATCTCCTCTTGGTCGTGAACTCCATAGCCGGTAGCTGCATTGAAATCAGCATATTCCGCCTGCAAAGTGAATACAATGAAAATGTAGAAAGTCAGTCAAAAGGAAACAATACACAGATTATCTAACATTACTACTAAGCTAGTAGAAAGGCTACAATCAAGCAAACTCGACTGTGAAAGTCCCTGTACTTATTTTGAAAAATGTATAAAGTTAATTATCTTAATACACTAGTTTACAGCCAAAATGCAAAGTGAACCAAAGTATTTTTTTCTTATGGACATTGGCCCGCTAAATACGAAAACGGCACTTAAAATTTTTTTCATGGAAGCGTTTTCGAAATATTCGATTTTTTTCGAATTTTCGAGGTTACTCCAACACTTTTAAGTATATTTCCATTTCTACAGATCCGATTTGACCGAACAAGAACTTAAATCAAAGGTAAGTTAATTCTCTTCAACTTTCTTGCATAAAGTATTAAGATCGGTTCAGCAGTTCAGGTGCTAGCCATTTTAATAAGTTCGAAAATGGGCGTTTTTTGCGATTTTTTGAGCTCGAAAGCTAACATATCGTCCTGGAAAAAATAGAAATCACAAAGATAAAATTTTTCTTAATGATTTAACGTGAAGCTTAAACTGTTACAAAGAAAATAAAGTATTGCTCATTAAAATCCATCGATAGATGGCGAAGTAATGCAAAAGTGAGTAATCTTATTTTTGGCAGTTTCCGCATAAGGCACTTGCAATGTGCAAGGGAGTCGGCAGGTTAACAGAGCTGTTAACATAGCTGTTAACATAAATAAAGGAAAAACGTGACAATCTAAAAACATTTAAATATATATTACTTCGCCATCTGTCAATGGATTTTAATGAACAATACTTTATTTTTTTTGGAACAGATTAAGCTTTACGTTAAATGTTTCAGAAAAATTATCTTTGTGATTTTTATTTTTTCCAGGACAATATTTAAGCTTTTAAACTCAAAAAATCATAAAAAACGACAATTTTCGAACTTTTTAAAATCGCTAGCACCTGAACTGCTGAACCGATCTTAATACTGCATGAAAGAAAGTTGAAGAGAATTAACTTACCTTTAATATAAGTGCATGCTTGCAAAAATCGGATAATTAAAAATGGAAATATACTCAAAAGTGTTGGAGTAACCTCGAAAATTCGAAAAAACTAAAATATTTCGAAAACGCTTCCATAAAAAAAATTTTAAATGCCATTTTCGTGTTTAGCGGGCCAAACTCCATAAGAAAAAAATACTTTGATTCACTTTGCAAAAAAAAGTTTTAATTTTGTAAACTAGTGATATTATTGAAGAAAATCTTCAAAATATTAGCATTTCGACATTTAATACCTAACCAAGAGCTTTGTATATTTTAAATCTGCATCATTCAAATTGTTTTTCTTTATTTATCCTCTACATACATTTGGTATCTCTCACTCCACACACTACACTCACATGAAGAGTTTTAAAGATATAAATATAACATTTTTACACGATATAGAATTGGACATAAAGAACCATTAACTGCAGCACTAACTGAAAAATCTTCTTGTTTGAGTAATGAAATTCTTTTAGTAAATGAGAGACATATATTATAGAATGACTTGCCTTCTTCTGACGTATTATGCAGATTTAATTTTTAAAACTTAACAGACCTTCTTGTAATTTTTAAGTACAGGGTCTTGAAACAATTCATACAGCTGACAAATCTCTTAAAGCAAACACTTGACTGCATCATTCACAATGAATTTGAAATGTTAATACCCCCAACAGAGGCTGATCACAATGATGATGATGATGATGATCACGATGACTAACAACAATGTGCCGAAAAAACAATAGCAACAACATTTGGACTGTGTCTTCTTCACGCACAGACAGACAATGTCGACATTGTCATCTACTCCTTCCCGTCTCCTCTTCCCCATTGCGTCGTCTCCCTGCTGTTGCGCTGTTAAATCGATAAATGCAATGAGCCAGCACATGGAAATGGAGGTGGAGGAGATGAAGTCAGAGTCGCTGGAGAGACGTCTTCATTTTCGGCCGGGCGCAAAGTTCTTTGGAAAAATATGGAAAAGATTTGGGGTGTGTATGTCTGCATGTGTGTGTTTGTGTGTTTGCAATTGTGCGTCAAGAAAATGTTACTTATGGTGTTATATGTTGTATAGCCTGTCCCAACTGTCTGTCGCCTTCAAGAGTGCAAGCTGTGAAAATAGCAGCGACCCAAGGAAAAGTACATACATCTGTATCATATGCACATACAGATTAAAACTCTTATATGTACATATGTATAATATTATATATGCATGTTAAAAATTGCATTTATGGTTGCGGTGCCAGCGGGAATAAATTAAAAATCCAATGAATTTCCAGCCATATAAACGAGAAATTCCTATTTGCGAGATGACTCAAGGATCACTTAAAATAATCATATTTTTTTATTCACATATGGCTTTACATCTATTGGACAAAGTGCTTTCATAATTTAATGCTTTGTAAAACCCGAAACTTAAAAAAAATAAAAGAATAAAAAACAGCATCTCCATTATTATTTTACAGCTTTAAACTTACTGACACAACTTTCAGTAATGCGGGGATTTTTAGTTTTTAGCAGAGCTCCCGAAAATCTCTCTATTTTTGTCATGGTTTCCAAAAAAATGGTTCGCTCGCAAACGCTTTTGGAAGTGCTCGGACGCGGATCTCGTATTTTGCTCAAAACAAATTTCATAAAAGTAGTCTGTTTTCTGTTTAAGTGTATTCGTGCGTGTGTGTGACGCAGCGTGACCCTGTGGTTCGGCTGGTGTTGAGGTATCACCCAGTTCTACCTCCGGGGTGCATCACTGGTAGCTAGCACAAAGTACCAAGTACTTATTTTTGTTGTTTGATTGAAAATTTAGTTTTAATCATTTTTTTCTTAAGTGGTTGAAATAAATTGTGACATTGGTTTTGGTTGTTTTTTTAGTTTTTCATTAATATAAAATATTGCAAAAATATTTAAAAATAAATGATGTAATTTTTAATAAGTTGAAGTAAAGTTGGTGCTAGTTGAAATAAGCTGTGAGCCACTTTAGATACATGTACGGAGCGAAGAGCACAATCAAAAGAACAAATGGAATCCTGCTCTCGTTTTTGCTCTTGTTCTGTTTACTTTTGTGCTCATTTCAGTGCACAGGAGCATATTTTGGGAGCTCTGGTTAATTCATTAATTTTCATTAAATTTTGATTGATAAGACCGGTCAATTTAATCAGTTGAAATGTTTTCAATCCTATTAAGCTACAACTAAAATATTTTAATGTAAAGTTCATTTGTTCTTTTTCATTTGCACTAATTCTGAATATTCAAAAGGCAGACGAATTGGGCATAAACCCCATGAAGTATGCTATAAAAAGAAAAGTCTTCCAAGTGAGAGAGGAAGGGAGAGAGAGAATAAAGAGTGCAGTGCAACATGCCCAAGTAGAGAGCAGACCTGGGAGACAAATTCAGATTGTCAGCTGTTGTCTGCGTATTTGCGAGGGTTGGACGAGACGCAGACACACACACACACACACACATGGGCCAGCACTCGAATTACTAATGCATACAAATTATTATAATGACATCAGCAACAAGAGCAACATCGGAGCGAACTTGTGAAAGTGAGAAAGCAGCAATGTCATGACAGTTGCTGTTATTGGGCAAGCAGCAGCAACAACAACAATAATCATAAAACAACAACAGCAACAACAACAACATTGAGAAGAAACTACAGCAAACAGCGATGACACAAAGCAAAAAGTCAGACGACAGGAAACATGTCGCTGACTTAGTATAGTGTGACTTGGCGTTAGTTTTGGCGCTGTCCGACGGAGTAAAAATGTAGCGTCAACATTTTTTCCGGCACTTTTCTTCTAGCACGCAACGCAAGACCGCAGTCGCAGTCGCTTTAAAATGTCATTGACCAGCAAATGCCACCAGTCGGGGCCACTGCCGCTGCTGCCGCTGCCTCTGCTGCTGCTGCTGTGGCACCGATGCCGGTGTTTTGTCGGTTTTGCTGCCCACTTTTGGCCCACTCGCGCAACTGCTGGCTTTCTTTTGTTGCTCTAGCGTAATGGGGCTAAAAGTGAGCTGAAGCCGAAAAAATGAAGTAAAAAGTGAACCGGTTAAATCGCGGCTTAGTCAGCATTCTCTCTGCTTATTATTATGTTGATGAGTCATCATTAACAGCCCCGCATAATTTGCTAATTAATCAGTTGGTCTTAAATTATGCAATGCCACTTTTGCCATTTATTTATAAATAACCTGCACTTCACTCACACTCTATCTCTCTCCCACTCGGTCTTTGCCTATTGCCATTTGTTTTCTTTCTTTCGATAATTGTTTGACATTTTATCAGCCAAAAGATGCGTCAGTATTGAATAAGCTGGCAACGCTGCGTCGCTAAATTTGCCGGCCGGTTTATTGGCAAATCGCTTAACGTGTTGTGCTCTTTGCAAAAAATACTTTTTTGCCAACTCAAATTAAATATACACACATTCATTCATTCAATTTATGAGTGACTGTGTGTATGCTCTAGGTTTCAGATTTAAGTGCATGATTTTCTATTATTGACAAATCATTTTGACACTCAATGCGAAAGACGGGCGCCAAGCAAAAGTCTAGCAACTACAACAATGAGCGCACTTATTCATTGACGCTGACGCCGACGTCGCTGCTAGTGGGGGAATTATGTGCGTGCTTGTGTACGTGAGTATCTATCCTCCACTCACTCTCGCTCCCGTTCTCGTTAATCTCATCCTCTCTGTCTTAATTTCTGGCTTGTTTTTGCCGAAAAAGCAAAACAAAACGCAACGATGACATCAACCTTTTAGTCTTCTCTTCTCTCACACACACACAGTCAGCAGACACACACCGCGAATTTTAATGTTGATAATTGTGAAAAGTGCGCAGCAAAAGAAATTGCACGAACGTTGAGCGCGTTGACGTCAGCTTTAGGAAGAGAAAAAAAAAGAGAGATGGAGGGAGAGAGTGCGACGCAAGGCTAACTGATCAAGATCAGCACATTGTGGGGAGAGTAGTTGTAATGAGTATATTTGTTGTGTGCCACCGTGCAAATTGCTGAAAAATCAAAAAAATTTGTGCCATAAACAACAGAAAGCACACACACAAATCAAGTTCAACAGATGGTGAACATTTGCATTTCGGCTGAGCATGGGGGCCAAGCACGGACAAAGACACAGGCGGGGGCAGGTGGCAGTGGCAGAGGTTGACTATAAATTTTCAACGAATCCAAAATGGCACACAACAACTACAACATGCAATACAATTTATAGAGTCGCAAATTTTGTGCAAATCCAACAAATCACTTGTATTGAGTCGTCGCCGCCGTCGACGTCGCGGCCGTCTGACGTGGCTCGTTAGAAATCCAAAGCGGGCAACCCAACCGACGACAGTGACCATTAAGCGCTTACAAATATGGGATACAGTTGGCAGGCAGCAGGGTCTAACTGTTTTTGGCCATACGCACACTTACAATATGCACATAATAATAACAATAAAATAGCTAAATGCTCAATAATGCGTAGAGAGCAGGCAGAGACAGAGGCAGAGACAACGCAATGACTAACCATGTGCTGGGCGGTGGCAGATACTGCGGCAGCGACAGTGACAGCAAACGAGCGCAACAATAAAATACAATGCCAAATTAAGCGACAGCAAAGACTATGCTTCTTTCACACAAATACAATTTAAATGTGGACATGTGTGTGCGTGTGCGTTTCTATGTAATTTCTATTTTTAAATGTTTGGCCACAAAAACAATTTACGTAGAGGTGACAAAGTCAAAGATGCCAAAACTATTCAATGAGCATGCAAAATGCACTCTCTTGCTCGCGTTTTCTCGCTGTCTCCCTCTCTCTCTCTCTCTCTCTGCTTCTTAAGCTCACTCTCTCTTAGTAACTGTGCTATAATAAGCACTGCAATGTTACTGTTACTGTAACTGTTAGTCTTGGTACACTCATGCTAATGATGTTGAAATTGTATGTGGCAAGGCAGGCAGGCAGCAGTTGCAGTGGCAGCGAGTTGCCGCCACATGCAATTGCAGCACGCAACATGTTGCCAACAGTCAGCAGTCTGGCTTTATGGCTGTTTTTTTTTGGTAGTAAATTTTCAGCTAAAGCAACAGCAGCTACAGCAGCTCATGCTGCACATCATTAATCTTCCAATGTTGATTAATGCACAATTTTATGCCATTTTCATCATCATCATTTTTTTTACACATTTTAAAAGTGTTGCAGCTGAGGCATGAAACCAACGCCACGGGGGGCATGCCCCTTTTGTGTATTTTAATAATTATTATTATTTCTTTTTCTTTTTTTTTCTATTTCAAATTGATTCTTTATTGTGTTTTTTCTTTCTTTAATTGTAAAGCGGAAATGACACAAGTTGAGAAAATGCAGCACATTTTCATCTAATGTTATTTACAATTCGAATTGTGCTGAGTCATCAGCAACAAATAAATACCAATAAATTGGGAATTTAATTTTGACAATTAGTCAGACTGAACGTCAGCAAAACCTACTCACTCCATTCACTCGCTCCACTCACTCACTCACTTGACTGACTCGACGACTCAATGAATTATGGCGACGCCATTAATGAAAGAATTAATAAGCAATAAAGAAATAAAATACAACTTTAGATACAGATACAGAGAGACACAAATTGTGTAGGAAAACCGGCAAATGGCCGTGGCAACAGATTTTCGCAAACGATACACAACAGAAACAGACAAAGAAAGGAAAAGACACAAAAATAGAGCGGACCCACAAAAAAGCAACAACGACAACAACAAGATTTGCGAAACCAAGTTACACAGATGATAATTAAGTTTGCTTTGACGACGATTATCATGTTGGCGTCCAAAGTTATTCGCTGGGCCCGAGAGTCGCCTTCTACGTGGCACGCAACAAGGTATTTTTGCAATCAACAAAGAAACAACAAATCAAAATCAAATAAGCAAATAAAAACCTTTTTAAAAACTGCAAAAGAATAGAAAGTTAATTATGTTTTATTTTTTGCGCTGTTCGCTTTTCGTTCGTCACTGCAGAATTGAATTTTTACGTATTTTTCGCAAGTTTTGAAAGAAAAGCCCAACGCGACGCGATGTCATCAGTTTTGGCTCATGATGAACATCATAATGAAATTCATAATGAACTGAGACGTTGTGCTCTGCGTCGCGTCGTTTGTTCTGCGGTTGCGGGTTTTGGCATTTTGTTGAATGCAGATTGTCTGTCTATCTGCTGGCTGCTTGGGGAAAATTTGTGAAAGGCTTGTCCAAAATAAATATGAGAAGCAAATCTATTGTAATTTGCTTTAAGAAACCGCAAAACAAGAAATTATTAGACGCGGCTTAGATTAAGGCGGAAAGTTGGTAACAAAACCCTTTAAAAGGGGAAAATGTCCAATGAAGAAATAAACAGAGACTTAGATTAAGGCGGAAAGTTGGTAGCAAAAACCTTAAAAAAGGGAAAAAGGAAGGAAAACATAGACACTTATTTTTTGAACTCCTGGAACTCAATAGGTAAATCTCATTGTTCGGGAATGATTTATTACAATCTCAACTTTAAATGTATAATAAAAATATATTTGTTAACATATAACATATGCCACTACAAGAAAAAATTAAAGTAGGTATTTGTTAATCTTCTTGTAATAATTAATTCTCAATCTCCTAAATTATTATACAAACAATTTAAGCTTTTATCAAGTATGAAATTAATCTTCGTAACAAATAAAGTTCACCGCTGTAAAAATCTGTTATCTTTGAAAGCAATTAAGAAACTCAATTTTAATGCCAACTTCGGAATGGCTAAACTATAGATTCGGCAATAAAAGATTAACTCACTTTAGATTATAAATTTCATTCAATTAATGTGGTAAGGAGAGGTTCTATTAAGTGTGCTAATTGATTTAGATTTATGAGACTAACAGATAAATGGGATCGTTTCAATTTGCAATGCCTGAAGTTGATGGGCTTTGGTCAAGTGAAAGGCTCTAGAAGACGGCAAATTGCGCCATCCTGGATGTGATAAACCCATTGGCAATGGTGATTAAAATATGAACACAAATTTGAAGCCATTAGCCTGTAACTGCAGCCAGAAACACAGAAAAATATATATGTAAGTAGTAGAAATGCTAGAAAATAAAAACAATAATAACAATAAAAAAAAAACAATATTGACGCGCCGACATGAAACAGACTCAACTGCGCTTTTGTGAAAGTATCTGCATTCAACAGATACGGAGCGCACGAAGAACCAAAAGATACAATTACAACAAGACTCGGACTTGGACTTGGAGTGAGTGAGGCAAATAAGAGACCACATTGCAGTCAGACACATGAATGGTTAGATAGATGGATGGATAGAAACATTAGAATGGCAGCCGATGCCATGAAATTGACTGCTTTTGTTGGCCATTTGGACGTTGACTGAGTCTTGGACTGAGTGCCAAGTATACCAGAGATAGGGAGGAGGGATAGATAGAAGTGAGTGAAATAGACCGACGGCTTACTGCCAAGATTGGTAAGGTTGTAGATGGATGGACGCATGAAGAAAATTCATAATAGTGCAAAATATGATATAGACAACACACGAACAACACACAAACAGGGCCCTCCGACTATTTAGAGGCCAAAAGAAATTGTTAATAGCGCAAATGGTAATGGTAATGGTAATGTTAATAAAAAAAAAAAAACACCTGGCCAAGTTAGCTGCTTGTGCTGCTGCCGCTGAGCGCACACGAACATTGTTTCGGTTTGGCAATTGGTAAAGCCAGCAAACGGAAAAACTAAGCCAGGCAGGCCCCTTACCATCCCATATAAGCACGATTACCAACCGTCGAGTCGAGTCGGCCAATTCTTTCTTTATGAGTTCTTTAACATTGGCCGAGCCCCAGCAGCGGCGGACAAAGGCTGTGGGGGCAAAAAGCCTTGTGCTTGTGCTTGTGGCTGGCTAATGGCCATCGTCGCGGACATTGTCTTTCTGGCCAAGTGCTTTACACTCATCGCTGTGTGAAATATCCAAATCTAGCAATTGCACGGCATGAGAAGGCAATTGCAATCGGCTTTGGACAATTTGAAAGTTAGTTTTTAGTTTAACAACAAAACAAAAACATGAATCTCTCGACTCTCATTGTTGCCTAATGGAACGCCTCTGTCTCTTCCTCGTTTTCTCCTTCTTTCTTTCTTTCTCTCTCTCTCTCACTCTCTTTCTATCGTTATATTTGACGTTTCGTTCTACGTTTTACGTTTAATTAAAGTAAATTGACCTACAGGTTGTAGTAGTAAAACACAACCGAAAACCGGTTCCACATCATATTCATCATTCCAAGAAATTTTTGCACAATTTTTATGACCAACATGAGCCGAGCATGAAAACTGAAAATCGGTGGGCTGGACTGTAGTTAAAATTTAGTTTATTTATAGCATTCTTTTTGCCCAGTTTGTGCGCCCTGTGTGGCTTTTCACATTCGCATTCTGGTAGATAGATAGCTCGATAACTCAGCTAAAATTAGTCGTGCTTTCTTTCTATTATATCATAACTCAATTTTATCATCGAATGCCCCGCCTGGCTTGAGTATGATTAATTGAATGTTAACTGCTTCGCTGCGATTAATACCCCAAAAGCTTTCTTGTGCCAGATATGAAAGTCTTGTTAAACTAAAAAAGTATTGCAAACTGTTTCAGGCATGAGTTCATAGTGTTGTCATATTAATTAGTCATACTATAAGAATAAACAAATTCATAAGGCATTCAAGAAAATTACCAAGCACCGAAAATTGCATACGAAGTCAACTTTATATCAGTTTAGAATTTACAGTATTTATAAGAATAAATGCAAGTCAAATTTTGTAAAGAAATTAATAGAACTTCATAGAGTCTTTAAATGAATTCTACAACATTCCAAGTTAATGACATATTTGTTTTGATTATTTAATTAGTCATATTATATGTGAGTATTGCAAAAGAGGAATTTATAAAACTTCAAATGTATTCTAAACACATTTTACAACATTGTTTCAATAACAACAAATTTAAATAAGTCATATTATTCGTAAGTAATATAAATAAGCCCCTAAAGCTTAAGGAAAAAAAGTTAAAGCTTCAGAATTTTTTTTTTGGATAGATTAAAATCTCTTAGTTTTGATTAAAAAAAAATTAAATTAGTCGTATTATATGTAAGAAGTATACACATCTAAAGCATCAAAGAAATTTATAAAATTTTAAAGATTATATTTATTAAATGCGTACTGAAATTTAATCATCAAAGCTATGATTTCTGCAAATTTTTAGAGATTTATTAAAGAATATTTGATATGGATTGTACATTAATTTTAAAAACCCTTAAACATTTTTTAGTCGTATAATATGGGCTAATCCTGAGTTGCGGACGTTACATTTCCACGCAAATTTTCATGTTTAAAGTGATACAGCTCGCGTTCAGATTAGTGAATTTTAATGAAATTTGCTGGAAAATGCATTTCATTGTGAGTACTTTTAAACCTATTTTAAGATAAAAGCCTTACTGTTTTTGAAAAAAATTAGGCTTGCTGAAAGTTCCGTTGCGGCCGTTACAAAGAATGGAAGTCGATTTGAGGTTAACGTGCATTTGCACATTTATTAGCGAATTTTGCATCATAAACAAAAAATATCTAAATGCAAAAAATTAAGTGGAAAATATGACCATATCAATTCAGCATCAAAAATTAAGATAAGTAGTCTCGTTAATTAAATATCTTAACTTTTGTCTGTTGCGGACGTTACACTTTTTACACACACACTTTTATTCAAATTATTAATATATATTGAATATTTTTTTGATATAGTTTTTATAGTAAATAAAAGAAAACAAAACAAAGTTTAAGATGAGCTAAGCGCTAAACACTCAGTCGACCGCTTTGCCCACTGTTTTGGTCATTGAAAATACATTTTTTTTTACAAGAATTATTGAAATTAAGAGGCAAAAAGAGGAATTAATTGACTAGGCTCGGCCATGAATAACCAAACCACCGTAAAACCTTTTTTATTTTGTAGTTTGAAGACTAAAAATGTATTCTATTATAAGAAAAAACACCTATTATTAAAAAACATGCACTTTTTTGACAACTTTAAGTTTTCTCTCTTGGTTTAAAAATTTTCGTATTAGCCCATATATAAGTTGTATAAATTCCAAAAGCTTTAAAGAATTTTTTTAAACTTTGAAAGTAAGTATGTTAATTGCATTTATAAAGTAAGTTTAACTTTGGTTTGGATTGGAGACTATTAAGATTTCCATATAATATCTTCGAATACACTTTCAAGGCATAAAATAAGTGTATAGAAAGTTGAAAGACATTTCATATGCCGTTTCCAACACTCGATGTCAAATTTGAAATTCTGGAGACATAAAGATACACCTTTTTCTGCAAAACGCCTGGAGTTCTTTTGCATGTCTCTCCTAAATGGCTGTCAGAGTCGCACACAAATTGTTGTAAAACATGTCTTGGGTCAGCTCCAGCGGCACATTAATCTTAAGCATAGTTTTTCATGTGACAAACTACTGCGATGGCTGGAGAGCACTGTGAAAAATGTGCATACTAAAACCAGTCGGGTTGAGATGGATCGTATTTAATCATCCAGAATCTGTTGAGGAAAACTTGCCTGGCAACCCACAAAACGCTACACAAAATGACTTTCAATTAACAACACTTTTGGAGGAGCACTTGGCTGTGACACCCCAGAGCAGCAGCAGCAGCAGCAGCAGCAGCAGATGCATCAGTAACGATTAAAGCCTATTTATAAAGACTTTACAGACTATATGACTGCAGCAGCAGCAAGAGCTGGATTGGCAACTGGACTGATAGCTGGGAAATGTTCCTGGCAATTTCTGTCCCCGACTGTGTCGTCTGACACGAGAATCAGCGGGTGACAGGGGTGTGAGCAGCCAACAGTCAGCCTGACAGCCAAGTCAACGCTGCAGGGGCCACAAAATGCATTGCCGCATTTTGTCTCCCATTTTAGTAATTATTTTTACATATTTTTCTTTAAGTTTTTTCTTGTTTTTGAAAAGCTATTGAACTTGGCACAGGCTTTGAATTTTAAAAATAAAAACGTACATGAGGCGAACATGCATAAATTTCATTGCAAAGAAGCAGGAAGCAAAAGAACGAAACGACGAATCATCTGAGAGTATCTGCAAAATGCAGTGCAGCAAGCAGCGAAAGTGTCGCCTACAAATACAGATACAAATGCATGCATACACCATACACATATGGCAATATAAATTTAGATAACGAATACAGATAGACAGAGGAAGAGGGGATGTGAGTGAAAGACTGCAGCGCAAAAGCAGCCGCATAAAAATAAGATATTGTATCTGCAAGATAAAAAGCACTTCAGCTGCTGCTGTTGCCATTTCTTTTGAACTGCAAAATATAAAATGCTGCAATTAGACGCCGCAATCGACGTCAAGTGCTCGGGCTACATCGCCAACTCCATCTCCAACTGCAGCTCCAGCTCCAGCTCTAGCAACATCTTCAGACGTGTGCTCTTGCCTTTTTGGCAATCAACTTCAGTCAACCCACACAACAGCAACAACAGCAACGGCAATCATATTGCAACAAGATTTCTTGACGCTGTCTTGAGCCGTCTCGCAATTGTTCTGCTTTTGGCTTTTTGGGGCCTCCTCGTTGCGACCACAAAATAAAACTCGTTTTGCTCACACAGACACACTCATACACAGGCAGTTGGCAAACTCTTGTATATTATTTACCGACTCTGTCTGACGCCTGCCTGGTTTTCTTTTTTTTTTTTTTGCATTTAGGCTGAAATTGGGCGTCAGTTGGGTTACAGACATATATGTACATCTACTATGCATGTTCATATGTATACACTGTTTGTACTTAGGTGGGCAGACGAGATACTTGTACAAGCACACACACACTCCCCATCATACACACACACTCTCATGCGCGTATCTGTATCTCTAAGCACTTGTCCGTGTGGGCAGACGAGGCTGGGCGTAGGATTGACGACGCCAAATGCGCTTACCGAGCTCAAATCGGACCACCCGTTGCCCCAAAACTGCATGAGATGGCAACAGTAACGGCAACGAGTGGCGCTTATAGAAAATGTAACAACAACTACTACAACAACAGCAACAATGGCAAGCTGTGTGTATCTCTATGTGTTTGTGAACTAAATTACATACGAAAAATACAAAAAAAAAAGTGAAGAAGCAAACAATTTTAATTGAGTTAATAATCTTAATGGATTTTCTGACTTAATTACCAGTTTGTGTGCCTCTATTAAGTTTTTTGCTGTTACTATGTATTATTATATTTATTTTCTTTTGTTAATTCTACTGAACACTTTTCGTTAAGTTTTAACACAGTTTTATGCTTTACTTTAACAGAATCATAACATTGATCTGTAAGCGCAATGTTAAAGCCGCAATTGAAGAATTCTTTTTATTTGCTTAATTTAAAACTAATTTGAATGAACTGAATCATAATTTCTTATTTATCAGTAAGATTTGACTTACAATAAGTTGAATGGAAAAGGAAGAGGTTATAACGAACTGAAAAAAAAAATTGGCTTGGCTTCTATGTGTACATTCAAAAATATATATACAAAATATGAAATCATATTTAGATTTTTTAAATTTTTATAGAGATGTATAATTTTAAAAACATATATACACATAGTTATTCAATTTGAGTTCTCGCATTTAGTTAGTATATTTTGAATATTTATTTCTGTGCTACGCTCAATTACAACAACAATTCGTTCCCCTTTTTTTATTTCTGTGGTCCGTCAAATGTCAAAAAGTAACAACAAAAAAAGCCATTCAAATTGTCATGGAATTCTCGGCAACAAGAGCTCTGATAATGCTAATTTATGTAAATTGCACAAATTTTAATTAAACACAAGTTTAAACAAATGTCATGCGAATGGTGGCGAAAGTTTGAAACAGCTACAACAACAACAAACTAGAATCGAAACAATAAAATAGTTTAATTATATTCAGTAGTTTTATGAATGTGTGGGAACTTAAGAGCCCCAGGCCCCGCTGACGTGAGTCATCACATCGACGCGTGAACTTTATTATTGTCATTTTTTGTTATGATGTTTTTTATTTTTTGCAATCGCTTTATCAGTTTTTTGTTATGTCTGTAATCGAAAATTTAGATGCACCTAAAACACATATAGTATGTGTGTGTGTGTTGTAGGTATTTTATCGCCTGACTAGCGCCGTTTGATTTTATAAATAGACAAAGCGATAAGACAGCGGCAAAGTGCAATTTAAAGGAAAAAGCATCATGTTGCTTATTTGATTATTTGCTTAATAATGTTACTTAACAGCGTGTCTCTGAAAAGTGCCGCCAAATGGCGGCGCTTCGACTGCATGCCTGCATGCCCCGCCTACTTTGCTTACCTATCTAACAATCCCATCCGAAACCATCGCGCAAACAATTTAAAAGACACTTGACAATATTTTCTGATAAAAAATGCTGGCACCGAACTTTGTTTTGTTTACAATAATTCCCTTGGACTCGGGAATTGGTGACAAGCTGTCTGTTACGCTGAATGTTGTTGTTACTGCTGTTCTTGTAGCAAATCCAAACAAACAATATAAATTGGTAGCGGACACGACACGATATCGCATCAAATTCAACAACAAAACTAACAAATTATCGGAATCAAAATGCAGAGATTGAAGCATTTATTCTTTTTTTTTTTTTGTTAAACCAAAATTATAAAAGTAAAAAGTATGAATGAAAAAAAGACACAAATCATTGTACATAAACAATATGCAAATTGAACGGCCAAGACAAAGAAGTTGTAGCAGTAGGGGGAGCATGAAGAAAGCGTTTTGTTACAGGCGTAAATTATACACACAACGAAACTCCCACAGGAAGTTCGATAGCAGCAAACAATGCCCAGCAGCAATGCAGCAGCTGAGCGTCGACTGCAGCGGCAACGTCGAAAGACAAAAGCACATACATACATACAAAACATCATAAAAATTGTTTATATACTTGTTGTTGTCTGTGAAAAAGTGTGAATGTATGTGCCATGCAAGCGAAAACCGTATATGACCCAATTAAGTGAACCCAAGCGCTTGTGTAATTATGAAAGCTGTTTGCATATGTATGTGTGTGTGTGAGTTTTTTCGTTTCTGTGTGTGCATTGGAGCTGGAATTTGCAACGAAGCGAAAAGGTTGCCACTCTTCCCGAAGTTGTAATTGTGGTTGTTGTTGCTAGTGCTGGTCATGCAGATTGCAGACACCGGCGAGAGCGCCAGTAATGGAGAGCAAGTTTGAACAGAGCTTTGTGAGTGTACACACACCCACATATACAGACGTGTGCGAAATAATAAGAACAGCATATGAGACAGATTAATTTGGTAAAAAAAGGTGCTAAGAAAACATAATTATAATAAAACCTTATATCATTTGAATAGTTCACATTTTGAGCTATGTATATCCTAAAATAGTTCAAGTCCTGCTATGTCCTTATCTTTTATAATGTCAACTTTGTTGGGTTAAGTCGAAATTCAGGTGTTCGAAATAATAAGAACAAAGTGAGAAAATAACGGATTGTCGTTTTCTACATAAGTTTTAACAATTTATAAGTATACACTTAGTTGCCTACATTTAGCATAAGTGGGATCCACCCCTTTTCCGGATCATTTAGACACATTGGGACTTTATAGGAGCTATGAGAACGCGGCATCTGGAGATAGGAGTATTCTCCCAAGTATTTTCTTCTTCTTGTCACAACTGTCCAAAATTTTTTATCCATAACATCTCTCATTTCCATCGCTATAATATTCATTGATGACCCACTAGATTATTGCTCGGCGAAAGAGTCAATCCCTCCTTAACATCAATATTGTGAGATCCTAAGTACTACTTCGCTTGACTTGTGATGAGATTTAAATAATTTAAGTGTGGATAAATCTAACGTGGAGCATCTTATTTTAAGCATAACACTTGCCAGTATTGTTCTAGAATAGAAGTTGAGATCCATGATACCCACAATTTTATTTATGACATATCCGCAAAAAAAAAAAATAAATTTCTGTATCATCGGTCTTAGACCACCGTGCTTAATGGTCATTTCATCATAATTTCGGCTATTGAGAGCTTTTAACCTTCTATTCTTTATTATCTTAAGCGAACTTTACCACATTTGGCTCAACTGATCATAAAAAACGGTGTCAGGATCAATTCATAATTTTCTGGATGTAGAGAATTTATTTGCCCTATGTGACTAATCCTCTGGCTGGAATTCTGGGTACCGTGAATGCCACCTACCGTGTTGAAAATATATATGAAAGTGTTTTGATGAATTTAAGAGGTCCTACAGTGGAGTTACCCGCAAAGAAAAGTCTCAAAACTCATTTCAAGGCAAGATACTGAGTTCAAGCGATACCACAATATTGATGTTAAGGAGGGATTGCCTCTTTCGCCGAGCAATAATCTAGTGGGTCATCAATGAATATTATAGCGATGGAAATGAGAGATGTTATGGATAAAAAATTTTGGACAGTTGTGACAAGAAGAAGAAAATACTTGGGAGAATACTCCTATCTCCAGATGCCGCGTTCTCATAGCTCCTATAAAGTCCCAATGTGTCTAAATGATCCGGAAAAGGGGTGGATCCCACTTATGCTAAATGTAGGCAACTAAGTGTATACTTATAAATTGTTAAAACTTATGTAGAAAACGACAATCCGTTATTTTCTCACTTTGTTCTTATTATTTCGAACACCTGAATTTCGACTTAACCCAACAAAGTTGACATTATAAAAGATAAGGACATAGCAGGACTTGAACTCTTTTAGGATATACATAGCTTAAAATGTGAACTATTCAAATAATATAAGGGTTTATTATAATTATGTTTTTTTAACACATTTTTTTACCAATATAGTCTGTCTCATATGCTGTTCTTATTATTTCGCACACGTTTGTATATATACACACACACACACAAAGACAGAACGGCATTAAGCCGAATCGTTGACCGAACACAAACACTGCCTACAGCACAAATCCAATTGGAACGGAAATCAAAAGCCAAAGGCATTAACAACTATAACAAAACAACAGCCTCAAATTGTGACAATAATATTCTTTCTTAGCACCAAAGGTCAACAGCATAAAGTACTATACAGAGAAAAAACAAAAGCCGCAATAAAGAGAGGAAGTGGCATAAGCAAAAGGGCAATAAAAATAGCGTCAGCAACCCTTAGGATGCCCTTAATTGTTTAAAAATGGAGTTTAAAGTACACACACACATTTAGTTCTAATGAAAACCCCACCCAAGACCAGCTTAAGCTTTGCCACCAAGTATTACAAACAAATATACACACACACATACACTCACTTCAAAAACACTTGCGAGTCCTGTTGAGTGAACGCAAACGTGTAGAAAGGCAAGTGAGAGAACGAGCGAGTTAACGGAACACACCCCAGCCCTGAGCGTTGCTGAAATGCATTAGTAGTAAGCGAAACAGAGAGAGTGCGAACGAGAGAGAGAGAGAGAGAGAGAGAGAGGGGAAGAAATAAAGAGAGTAGAGGAGCGCCAAATGCATGCAGACAGCTGTGTGTATAGAGACAAAGGAGTATACCAACAAATTTAATGATTTCTCGTGGTGGCCCAGGTGAGACACATGATTGCAAGGACACATGGCAGCATAGGGCAACGATAGCGACAGTCAAAAGGAAACACAACGGAAACTGAGACGGAGACAGCAAAAATTAACACGCACACTCACACACACACACCCAGAGTTCAGAGTGCAGGGGTGCACAGGACAATTGCCAAGTGTATAATGACGTTTTTGACAAATGTGCTCCAAAGTGAGTCATTTATTTGGACTTGGAGATGGGCGTGGGCCGTATTCCTTTCGTGACAGACATTTCTTATTTGATTAACATTCACGGCGATTCTTATTAGAAAGTTAACCAATTTACATTAAAAATAGGAAAAATGTTATAAATGAAATATTTACCTGAGGCGGAGCACCGGCATTGAAAGCGTTCTCAATGTTGTCCGACAATATAAGGGGTTCCTCAATTAGATTTTGCTGCTGCTCCTTAGTCTCCTCCACGAGATGCTTTTCCTCGGTGGAAGAGGAGAGTGGAGATGGCGTTATGTCAACAATGTCGGCCTGCTCGGGCTGCAGTTCAAGTGTCGTGGCTGTGGGTTGTATGTCTTGTTGCGGCGAATCCTCGAGCGGGCTGAACGGAGCACTGGTGTCTAAGAGGAGACTCTGTTCGTGATCCTTGGCGAACGCATCGCTTGAGGTGTGTTCCAGATAAAATGAAGCCTGCATGGGATCCACCAGCTGTTGCAGCTGATGCTGATTAAGTTCCTCAATGGATGGCGATTGGGAAACGAGTTCCTTCTCCTCCACATTCAACAGTTCCTTTTCTTTCAGCGGCTCCTCACCAGAAGTCTGCTGTGGTAACGGTTGAACCGAGTTCAGTATGTCTTCAATGGAGGCATTGGAGATTGTTTCGCCATAGATGGACTGTTTCATGATCTCATCCTGTGCTGCGGTTAGCTCTTGCTCTGGTTGTTGTTGTGGCTCCAGCTCCAATTCAGCGTCCAAATCAACACTGGTCTCCGGACCGTGATCAATATGCTGCTGCTGCTGTTGTTCCTGTTGGAAGACACCGCCACCGTTTTGCAAATGAAGCTGGTCATGCGACAACTCCTGTGCGTCTGGGAAAGTGTCGTCTTCCTGCTCCAGCTCATGTGGACGTTTGGCGGCCTCGTTGTCGAACTCGCGTTCATCGGGAACGGCAATAGTGTCCATGTTGCAATCACGTGTGCCCTTGCGCGGACTCTCCGCCACAAGATCATCGGCCAACAGTTGGCGACCCAATGATTGCATTGGATCGACAATTGCAATATGCGAGGGCGAGGTGGGCGCAGGAGAAGAGGGTTGCGATCCAAAGTGGGGCACAAATTCGACAGCATTGGGATTGAGCAGCGAATGCGACTCCAATTCAGTCTCAGCGCGATCAAAGCCAACGGGATCTGCATTCTCTTTATTATCAAAGAACTCTGGATGTGCTTCGGAAGGATTGTGTTCCGGCTCCTGTTGTTGCTCGCTCAGGCTGCTGGTCCCATAAGTAGTTGCCACCGAGCTGGGCTCATCCTCTTCCTCGTCATGCAGCAATTGTTCATCCTTTGGAGCATGTGCTTCATTTGGCAACAATGATTGCTGTACTTGCGGCTCCACTTCACCTGTGGTTGAAGTTGTGGTCGTGTTGGAGTTGGTTGAAAAGTCACCATCATTCTTAATCACCTCAACGTCTTCTTCTTCATCTTCAGCTGCATCGTATGCTCTGAAGCCAGCAGCGCTGCCGATGCCAACGCCATTGCCTAGACTCAAGTCCATGCCCAGCGACATGTACGCGTCACTGCTGCTGCCACCACCGATGCCGTTGCCATTACCGTTGCCAACAGCAGCCATACCAATACCACTACCAATACCATTGCCAACGCCAACGCCAAAGGCGACGTCAGCGTCGGCGTCGGCGTCGTTAAACTTTTCGCCGTAGAATTGTTGTTGCTGCTGCTGTTGCTTTTCGCTCTGCTGCACTTCTTTAATATATTTCCATTCTTCTTCGTCGTCGTGCTCTCCATCGTGCTCTCCAGTCTTGGGACCGATGTTAGGCACCAGCTCGGCAGCAACGTCTGCAGCATTGCCGGCGCTGCCAGCGTTTTGCAGACTCTCCGTCAGCCGATTTTGCAAAAAGTTGTCAAAGTGCGCATTATCCTCGTGTTCCATTTTGCTCAGCAGCTGCTTTTCAACTTTTGCAAAAAAAACCAATTGCTTTTTGTTTTTGGATTATCCGCTTTTTCGTATCTTATACGAATTGCCAAAAATGTATGTGCTGCTCACTCGTGATTCACACGCCGCTTCTTGGCTCTTCTTTCTTGCAAATTCTCCTTTTGCTCTCGTGCCGCACCACTGACATACACACAGAAACACACACGCACACAAACAGCCGCCAATCACGAAATTCTTCTTCTTTTTTGCGCAGTCCTGTTTCCCCAATGTGCACACAAATTACTGACTTTTAACGCGCACGTACACACATTAATATTTTAAACAAACAGTTCAACGCAGTGTAAAATTAAAACAATTCGCAATTTCAACTTTTCTGTGCTTTCAGTTAGTTTTGAAATTCACTTTGCCGACCGATTCTTGCGCACATACGACCTTCCAGCTTTAAAACAGAATTCACAATGCGTGCTCGATATTAGAGGTTGGACGATCCATCGATGTATCGTCGATGTATCGATGATCAAAGGAAATTTCGATTATCGATTCTCTAATTTTCGGAGTCGATGCTAATATCGATACATCGATCCAAAACATCGATGATTGCTATACATTTTTTACCTTCTCTAAAAGCAGCAGACAACAGCGTAAGTACCGCGTTTTTTTATTAATTGCATAAATTTAATTGAATTTATATGTTTAGCTTTCGTACGTGTGGTTTACTATTGTGGTGGAGGTGAAAGTGACAAAGTAGCAATGGACAAACACTTGATAGGTGAGTTTTGATAGTGCAATGTGCATAAATGTATGTACATGTTACATTTTTTCTGCGCGCCAAAACCACTCTGTTGGTTGATATTAATTATTTTACAGCAATTAAAGTTATAAATTTTCTTATAGATTTAACAAACGAAAAGCGTGCGGATTCGTCAAAAGAAGATTGCGAGAAGCCGCAAATTGTTAATGCGTTATTATTTATGAACCAAAACTATGAACTCCTACATACTTAAGTTCTGATACTCATTATTTTTTAAACAAAACTGTGATCTCGAAAATGATCTGCTTTGTAAATTCTTGAAGAATAAAGACTTGTTATTTTGTTTTAAATTTTATTTGAAAATCTTCGATTATCGTCGATTATCGATTTTTTCGCTCCAAAACATCGGTGAAATCGATGTTGGCTAACATCGACAATCGAAAAAATCGATTGTAGCAAAATTCGATCTTTTCCAACCTCTACTCGATATGGGTATGGTCACGGTTGCCACTTGAAAAATCAGATTGAGCAAAAAAAAATCAGCCAAATTCAGTAAGAGATCATGTGGCAACCTTGGCTAAGCTTGGCAAAAAAAAAAGGTGGCAACCATCCGGGTTCAAAGATAACTCAATTTCCAATTGAAAAGATTGAGTTAACTTTGGACATTGCTAAATTTTGAAGCTAGAATTTTGATAATTGCACTCGAATTTTTGTTGAATTTTTCAGGAATTTTTAAGATTTTTTTTTAACATTTTTATTTAAACTTAACCACGCGAAGGGTGTTGTACACCAAACCAATTTTAAATTGAGCTTCATTATTTTAGAAAGTTTACGATTTTCTTGGTTTTTGAAATTTGTAAGTACAAATTTTTAATTAATTTTTTAAAAATAGATAATTTCATTAGAGATATTTTCCATCGATATTTTTTTTTTCATAGTAATAATAACAGTGTCTAATATATACTTGTGAGTATATATGCATCGATATATTCGATAATCTTACCACCTTATATGCAGCCGCGGCTAACTTCACCCTGTTCAAAATTGCGTAAATCAGAGTCAAATTGCGTAATTCCAGCGCGCGTAATTAAAATGTGATTTTTATTTTATCTGTTAATTTAACAAACCAAAAATATTTTAAATTATCTAAAATAATGAAGTTCATTTTAAAGAATGTTTGGTGTACGTCACGTGGTGAAGTTGGTTACGAGTTATTCTAGAAGGTACATTGAAGGTAATTTCATCAATCAAATTAGCCTAGTCCATATGGCAGTAATTTGTGAATGAACTATACTCCAAGCATAATTCTACGGTTAGTAAGCGAAGGAAAATTGAGTAAGAGAAGTCTACTAGAGTATTACGGCAACTGAATTTCTGAGTTGGAACTCAAGCCACAAAGAGCAAAAATTAAAAATTGTCTAGGAGAGATTCTATCCTGGCACGATAGGACTCATATTGGAGAGGCCCCCGACATGACCATACTCAAGAATTAGACGAACAAGAGACGTTTACAGAAGTTTAGTACTTAGTGTGAAATACGCTAAATAATAAAATATCGAAAATGTTCCGCCAGAAATGTTGACAATAAGTGTTAACACCATGTTCTAAACATTTTATAATTGTAGTGTTCCTTTTATTGAATAATCAAGGATCAGTGTAATGCTTAATTTGCATTTGGCAAATTAGCTCTTGATAGCTCAACATTGTGGCACAAAGCCATGAGTCCTTTACATGAAACCGTTTGCTGAACGGTTTTTTGCTGTTATTCAGATAATTTGTATAATACTTGTTGAAAATCAAATTAACAACGCCGCATTCAACATCAATGGGCGGACTTTCCTCATCTGTCCAACTTTCGCTTTCTAAATGTGAATCCTCGGGGTAACAACTCTCGTAATCAATGGTAAAATCACCGTCGTCCCACCAAGAAGGAACGTCTTCGCCATTCTCACAATCCCGTAATCTTTCTTCCTCATTTTTCTCATATTCAAGAAGCACATCCATATACTTGGCACGCACATCTTGACCTGACCCAAGGTCAAAACCCAAGGTTGCCGCCACATCGTCCCATTCATCCACATTAAGGGCTCCTCCTCTTGCTTTCACTAATGAGTACAACCTTAAAAATAAAGGATAACGATTAATGAAATTCTTGTTTTCGAACATATATGTATTTGGAATGTACTTGAACATCTTGACGGTCCGGCCAAGTATCTTACACTCTTCGTTCAGAGCACTGCGTCTTAAGAAGTTCTTCTCCTGTTGCTGTGGTGTGTTCCAAAGCCAAAGCGAAGGCTTCAAAATTTGTCCGTCGTCAATGGTCCACAACTGTTGCGCTGCATTTTCTTCTTGTTCTTCCGTTTCCTCTCTTTCTTCTCTATTTCTTGACTGTTCAGTCGACTGCTGCTCCAGTTGACTGCGAATTAGTTGCCCCTTCTGCTTCTTTACAGTTACTATTCCATGCTTTTTGCTAATATGTCGCATTAAATTGTGAACTGATCCAGCGGCATATTTGCAATGCGGACATGGTTGGCACTGGGATACTGGTACCTTGCCTTTTTCATGGTTGCGTTCGTGTCGCTCCAGATTGTACGATCTATTAGTTGTATAACTACATCCCCTTCTACTGCACCGAAGATGATCTTGAGTATTATTCATTTATTTATTATTTTTATTTATTATTTGTTTATAATCTAGAGGTGGAGAAACATCAAGTAAAACATCGAAGTCGTCGATGCTTGCAAAACATCGGAGCCATCGGTGTTTGATAGGTCACAATGGCCGTGTTCACCAGATCAAATCGACAACAGAAAATCGATGAAATTTGCATGATTATTCTGGTGAAATGCAGTGATTAGCAATCATGATTTCGAATTTTGTGATGTATGATGACTGAAAATTCATCACCAAAATGGTACGCTGATATTCTGTGATTGTGATGCTTTGTTATCGAACAAACAAAATACATGATTACTGATTGATTAGTTCTGGTGAACGCGGCCAATCTAATGTTTTTATATACAACAAAAGTAAACAATCCTGATCATTAGGCCCTCTAAAATATTGGAAGGAAAGACTTTCAAAATATTACGAGAAATATGTTTAATACAAATCCATTAAAAATGTGCTCAAAAAATTTTATGTGTTCTGCCAAACATCGAAGCATCGGGACACTCGGACACACACACCTCTAATAAGTCAGCTGACTGCATTAGCGCAAAAAAAGAAAAATGGTGTCATATTTGACCGAATTTAACTCTTTTCAGAAAATGAGATAAATTTAAACATTTCTTTTTTTTTTAAATAAATATTGAAGCTAGAACTTTGAAACTTTCACAGTAGTATTGTTATAATTTTATCAATTTTCTAATTTTTTTTTTTTTTTTTAAATTTTTTACTAATTCTTTAATATCTTCCCCACTTGAAGGGTTACGTGCCCAAAACTAATTTTAAAATGAAATGTATTATTTTAGAAAATTTATAATATTTTGGATTTTTTGAGTTGCGCTTTAAATATTATTATTAAGTTACTTCAATATTTAAAAATTTTCAAAAAAAATTACAAAAAACACACACAAAAAGTTGCAACAGGTGGCAGCTCCTTGCTGGGCTCCAAATTTGAAAATCTTAAATAATTGATCATTTACTGTCCATGTTTTCTTCGATGCTTAATTTTTAAACATCGAAAACATCGATGGAGGGGAACATCGATGGTTCTCCACCTCTATTATAATCATCATCTTTGCAAAACAAGGTGGGAGCCTTCGCCCAACTTTTAAAACAAGGTGGCAGCCTTGGCTTCCGAAACAGGGTGAGAGCCATCAAGCCGAAAATTTGAAAATTTCCCACGAATTTTTGTTATATTTTGTCGATTTTTTTTAGAATTTATGTACCAAGTTCACCACGCGAAGGGTAAGTAAAATATTCCACTTTAATTCGTTATTCATAAACATTTTGTACATACAGTATGGGACAAAGAAAACCGGACACTTAAAAAAATCGGTTTTTGGAGTTTTGTCTTAAGTTTTTATTTATTCGACAATAAATGATACAAGACTTTCGTTAACCCATTGAGCCCCCTGAAAAAAAACCAAAAAACCGCTCTTTTGTAGTGTCCGGTTTTCTTTGTCCGCTACTGTATATTTGAAAATGTATGCTGGGTTCACATTGCGTCCGGCAGTGACAATTTGTGGCAAGTCATAAGTGTTCACATTTGACGTGACATAAAGTGTGCGTCACACCGCAAAATAAACAATACAAATGCACATAACTGATGCATTTCAAAAGTGTCTAAAAGCAAAATCAAATAATGCCACAGTGTGACGCAAAACCAAGTTGCTCGATATTTTCATTTGACAAGATTTTAAAAGATTTGTGTCACTTGATTTCTGTGACAATGCATTTGGCGTTCACACTGCAATCTGAAGTCTGTAACGAAAAATACTTCACATAACGTACAAAAATGTATAGTGACATAATGGAAAAACATACATATGTAAAGAAAAATGTAGAAAAACATACATATGTAAAGAAAAATGTAGAAAAACATACATAGTGGGAGATTAATTTGTTAATTTATTATCTGTAATTTAAAAGTAGACTAATTTAATCAGGTATCGAAATTAACCTGGTAACCGCTTGTTGCGTTCACATTCGAGTTGGGCATGGATGCAGAGGCGGTGGCAGAGACTGCGGCAGAGGGGGCAGTGGTAGAGTTGGTTATTTGACCTTCAAGAAGACCGTACAATGCATTGCTGCTAATCATCTGCTGCTGTCCGCTGCTGCTGACGTTGCTCAGCGAGATGCTGGAATTGGTGCTGCCACCAAGTTCCTGCAACATTTCGCCGACAATGTTGCCCATGCTGTTGCTGCCGGTTGTGCTGTTGTTGGTGGCATCATCGCCTGGCTGCATCTCAAGGATGTTGAGAAAGTCGTTGCCATTAAATTCGTGTTGCTGCTGCTGTTGTTGTTGCTTCTGTAGGCTACTCTGACTCTCCTTCATCAGTTTATCGTACTCCTGCAGCACGCTGTTGAACTCGCCGATTTCAGCGCGATTCCTAGAGATCACCTTGTGCTTGTAATAATTGTGGACCTGCGTCAGCGATGTCCCCGTCATGCTGAAGTACGCCTGCTCCAGTGGCGGCAGCTGCAACGTTGTTGACTTCTCCAGCTTTGCATCGATGTCATAATAACCTCGATATTCCGTGATAAAGCTGCGCATAAACTCTTCCGTTGCATCCGTCAGCAGCATCACAGCCGTTTCGGAGCAGTCAGTGAATCCCGCCAGTCGCAGCAGGCCGCACATCACCTTGCGTAGCGTGTGCCGGCAGATGTTACTTGAGATCTCCGGATACGGCTGGGGATCCCCCCTCGAGAACGCCGTGTCCACTGTGGGTATAAACCAGATGGGCTTCTGAAACTTCTGCTCACCCACCAAGTCGGCGGCATTCTCTGGTGGAAAGTCCACCTCTGGTATCATTTGACACGGATTCAGCAGATAATTGGATGTGCCGTTTTTGTTGGAGTACGTGTCAATGAGGGATTGCAGCACTTCGGTTTGTTTCATCACTTCAATGGTTTGTGTGACCAGCGAGCTCTTTAGCTCAATATTATCGTGCTTATCCATGGGCAGCGGCTCCCCGCGTTGTCGTATCTCATCCAGTTTTGGCTTCTTGGCAGCTGTAGCCACATACTTATCGGATGCGAATGCACTGCTCTCCTCATCAATGGGCGTAATGGCGCCCCAGTGTTCGGTTTGCATAATTCTCCCAAGTATTAACGTGCGATTATTGTTTTTTTCCCATCTTGAGCTGCTTCAAAACTAGAGTTGTGTCGTTTCGTTCTGGAAAAGTTCAAATGAACGGGTCATTAAGATGAACGAATAAACTTATTCAGTCAATCATGAACTAAATCGTTCATTTCGCAGCTGGTCAGTAATTTTTTTTAAAAATTTTAGATACTGCATCGCGCTCGCTTCTCCCAAAGCAAAAAGCTTTCTGCTCTCCGAAACTATCGGCGGTTTCTTCTTCTTACTCGTAACAACCTCGGGAACAAAGTTGTTGGATTTCTTTCTGCATAAACATATTATGAACTGATAAAAAATCAGCAAATTCGAAAAAATAAGTGCCAACAGGACAAAATAGAGCCAGTTTTGGCGCAAAAACGCCAATTGTGACAACCGTGCGTGGCGCGCTATTTAAAATAATAAAATTTTAGCGATGTTTAATTTTGCACTAAGATTAAAATTAAGTACACAATCTTAATTCGAACTTGGATAAATAGAGGTGATCTTTTAAATGAATGTTGGGTGCTTGTCCACCACATAGCGGTGGTGCTTTAAGGCGTTAAATCTCCCAGAAGAATCTTCATTTCATGTGATAGGCAGTCGCCACACGCTCGGTAGAGCTCCTCATAAAAAGCATCCTTGGTAGCATCGTCTTGTTCTTCAGATGGGGCGTGTGCAGTTACTCGGATCGTCGCAATTCTCTCGTTTATTGGTAAAAAGTGAAAGACGCAGCGCCGTAGCACCTAAGCACTCACAGTGAAGGCACAGCCAAACTGTTCTTTTCATCGCATTTCCTGCATAGCGGTAATATCAGCCTTAAATTCAATAAGGGTACCCGCTAGTTGTTGAGCAGCATTAGTACAGACAATGCTCGCTCATTCCAAGTGTATATTCTCAAATCATTTTACTTTTTTCGTTTGCCAAAGACGTCAACGTTGGTTCAAATCCTATTCAAAGCTCCTCCGTCCTGCATCTTTCATTGAATGGTTTTTGTCACCGCTCGTGGTGTAAATCAAAAATGAAAGGCAAATTACAAAATTCTAGCGCCGAAATTAAAGAAAATACCAATTTCCTAAAACTGACTATCGTCCCTTTTCTGAAAACTAAAGCTGCCACACCGTTTGGTTTGAGAAGAATTTTGTAGTTTGTTCTACAAGCCAACAAACATTAGTTGTTAGTTCGAATTACTCATTACCACCAGAACAACCTGTAGTGAGCTGTGCTCTTACAACATAATATATATTAGAAGTACACCTTAAAGTACACATTAAATCAATTGATTGAGCAACGTAAGTATCAATTAGTTTTGTCACTCCTTGTCAAAATAATCGCAATAGTTCAAAGTTCGTAAATACATGAGAATGTATGTCGTCTATCAACAACCGATACCAAAAATTCTGATAACGAATGAATTGCATATTTTAGACAAGCACGTACTACAGTTGTGCCACCGAAGGACTGACCTTGAGAAATAAAAAATGGCAACTGACCGCCTGGATGTTATAATATTTGGTGCCACCGGATTTACCGGCAAGTACACGGTTTACGAGGCGGTATCTGTGTTGAAGGATCTACGATGGGGCATCGCCGGACGGAATCGCGAGAAACTGCAGTCGGTTCTCAAGGAGATGGGGGCTAAGGCAAAGAAAGACTTGTCACAGACCCCAATAATCATCGCTGATGTGGAAGACGAAGCATCGTTGCTTGAAATGGCCAAATCGTGTCGCATTGTGGTCAATACAGCTGGTCCCTATCGATTCTACGGTGAGAAAGTTGTTCGAGCCTGTATTGAAGCCGGCACCCATCATGTGGATGTGAGCGGTGAACCGCAGTATATGGAAACGATGCAATTAAAGTACAATGAACGTGCCAAGGAACGCGGCGTGTATATTGTCAGTGCCTGCGGCTTTGACTCCATTCCAGCTGACATGGGCGTCGTTTTTGTGGAGAAGAACTTTGATGGCGTGGTGAATTCAGTAGAAACATTCCTTGTCAATGGCGTAAAGGACTATAATGCAGAACATGGCAGGGTTGGTCTTAATTTTGGAACCTGGCATAGCGCTGTTCATGGCTTGGCCCATTCGAACGAGCTTCATGGAATACGCCGGGAATTGTACCCAGAGCGCTTGCCCAAGTTCTTCCCCATTTTGAAGCACCGCCCGCTGATGTTCAAGTCCACGGAAATAAATAAGGTGTGCCTCCCATTTCCGGGCTCAGATCGTTCGGTGGTCATGCGCTCGCAACGATTCTTGTATGAGCACGACAAGAAGCGTCCAGTTCAAATGCATGCCTACATTGGCTTCCCCTCTTGGATTATCGCCGCTGCAGTTGCTCTGTTTGCCACAATCTTTGGCTTAATGGCAAAGTTTCAGTTTGGACGCAGTCTGCTTCTCAAATATCCAGGCTTCTTTTCTGGTGGCTTCGTATCACGCGATGGTCCCAGTGAAGCCCGAATGGAGAAAACGTACTTTAAGATGACCATGAAAGCCACGGGCTGGCCCAGCTCCCAGCGCCTAGCCGAGGGAACAGATCAGTACACAGATCCACCAAGCAAAACCTTAATGGTTAGAGTAACTGGTCCAAATCCTGGTTATGGCTCCACATGCGTTGCCCTGCTCTCTACAGCAGTTACCATTCTGCGTGAGAGTAATAAAATGCCCAACAATGGAGGTGTTCTTTCACCTGGCGCCGCCTTTTCCAAGACCAGCCTTATCAGTGAGCTGGAAAAGCACGAGCATGGCATGAAATTCGAAATTCTGGCCAACAAGTAAATAAAATACATTGGTCAATGTTAAATATGTTTATTGAAAAATATTTTTAAACTGTAGCTCTTAAAATTTAGTCAGCACAAAAAAATAATTTTTGAAAAAAAAAATAAATGAAACACTAATTGAAATGGTGAACATTGTATAACATACTTAACCGTTAACCCCACTGGAGTAAAAAAGCTGTTTAGTCATTAAATATACAATAAATGTATAATTAACATTGCTTTAAAAAGGTTGTTTTTTGTCAGCGTCAAGTGAAAACTGGTAGAAAGACGAGCGCGCATTTTTACATACATATGTATATGTATGTATGTGTACATATTTATATACCATCTTTTAGAAAAATCAAAATTCTTTGGACTCTCAAATGTAGAGTAAGTAATAGATATAAAATTTTTACACAATATAGATCAGTGCAAAGAAATATTTCTGCTTCTTTACCTAATAAAAATCATATTTTGAGTGTTAACAGTCTTAAATTAATTACGAGGTAAAAGTCCAGTGACGAAAAAATGTTCATATTTAATATTAGTTCTTTGCAAACAAAATTTGGCTAGTCAGCATGTGTTAATAAGTTCTTTAGAATGAAACCCATAAAACATATAAAAAAAAAGCCTTTAACATCGTAAATAGGTTTTTATTATAAGATATCAGAAATTTTGGATAAGATATCAGAAATTTTACATAACTTTGTTAAAAGGTGTTTAGTGTTTGTAGAAATCTACGTCAGTACCATGGCCAAGATAATAATGTGAATAAAAACACATTGTCAAAGTGCGTTGCAGAGACACCCCAAATTTAAACACATTAAAGCCTGCCAAAAGTAGTTTTTTAGGTAATTTTTATGTAAAATTTAATTTTATCCGTCACAAAATTGGACATCAGAATTCTTTGGGGCATGCAAATGTTTTCGTCACTAGACTTTTACCTCGTAAAGGGGATTTTTTATAAGATAAAATATTGTTCTAAATAACACATTTTCTCAAGAATATAAATGATTTTTTGTTTTCATTATCAAAAAAAAGAAAGATTATTTTTACAAACACGATTGCCTAGCGCAAAAGCTAACAGCACTCTCAAACTCTGGCTGCTACGACACTTTATTGCTGCTGTCCTTTTCCAATTTTAAGTACAACGTATATATTTAGTTAACAGGTAATATCTTCCAAACCGACTGGTAAAATTTGTTGAAAAAACGCGAAATTTTAAAAACTGCAATATATTAAAAATTATAAAAAATATCGTTAGGGTCGTTTACTTAAAACCCGTTAAAATGTGGGAAAAGATACATTTTTTTTCTTTTTACTTATGTATTTTAGAAAAAAAGTTTAAAGGTATTCCTAAGAGCTTCTTAAAATACATTTTCAACGATATATAGACCATTCTAGCGGGTTTTTAGCGATTTCCCGCTAAGCTAGCGATTTTTCGAAAAAGTCGTAAAACAAAAGTTTCTATTTTTGATCGGGAACAATTCCTCATTCAAACTTTTGAGCTATATCAACGCTTTGATACAAGCACACAAACAAACAGACTGACTTTTAATCTCATTTTCGGAAGGCCACTAAGAATTTCAAAATTAATTATTTTTTAAACCAGCTGATAAGAATATTAAAAAAAAAAAATTATACCGAAAGGCTCCAACGGCCCCATTTTCTCCAATCGCTTACATTTTGCCCCCCACTTACACCTGTTTATTTCACGAGCCAGTTTTTGAGTTTTCAAAAGTCTTAAACCTTTCGATCGGTATAAACATCGACCAGATCGGACAGTCATAGCAAAGTCATGGTTATTTGCAAATTTTAGCTTATCAATTTTATATTAAAAAATGCCTAGATGAAAAACAACTGACATTCATACTATCTATTATGTTATGTTTACACGTAAATGATCATTAAGGGGCCCTTGTAAAAATAAAGATTTTTTTTATTTTTTTTTTTATAAAAAAAAAATTTATGATTAATTGTTATGAACGATCATTAATTAAAGCATTATCGTGGCATATATAGGGCCAAAAATAAATGGCAGGTAAACTACTGGAACTGGCAGATAGGGGTTAAAAAAACGCAGGTTATCTTGATTCGGAAGAGATGTAGGCCTAGCAGGAACTAAGCAAGGCAATTCGAGTGGGATACGAGCCGCTCTCTGTATCTCTCAGCGAAACTGTTAACAGTCGCGCACACTGAGGGAACACCAAGATCCCGGTAAACCGTCACGTCCCTTAAGTACAAAGGCGAGTCCACAATACGCCGAAGAATCTTTATTTGGCCAGTTTCAATCCATTTGAGGGAGGAGTTGCACCCCGTGCCCCAAATGTTGACGCCCCATACGAGGGTGGAAGAAATTATGGCTTTAAACAGTCCGAACTTGACTGTCAGAGATAGCCCACTGCCAGAGCTGGTGGCAAGGAAAGCCGTGTCATCAGCATAAGTGGCAGTAAGCGTTCGACGGGAGTTGAGAGAAGGAAGGTCGGAAGTAAAGAAGCACGCTGCCCTAAGGGACTGCAGCGGCAATCCTTTTTGGCGACGCACAGTGTAAGATTTTGCCAATCTAGGGGGACTTAATTCAATAGCAGTCGTAATTTTAAAGCTATCGACTTGAAATTTTGAGTGAATGTTCGAATATCCCCAAAGAAATTTTTGGACTAAAATTTAAAGTGAGCGTGGTACTTTAAAGGGCGTAAAATACGGAAAAACCAAAAAATTTTCATTTTTTTTACACACAAATCGCCATAAAAAAAAAATAAAAAAATTTATCAAAATAGTGTCAGGTTAGTATTTTTTGTATTTACTTAAGCCAACTAAAAAATATTTTTTTAAAATTAATAATGAAAAAAAAAATATTTTTTTTATTTTAAAATTGACTATTTTTGTTATATGTTCATGATTTTGCTTGTAACTTAAAAACTATTGGCCGAAAAAATTAAAAAATGGTTTTGTTTTAAAGATAATTAATTTATTGAAAGAAAAAAGCGATTTTAATATTTTTCACTATTTTTTAAAATTAAAAAAAATCAACTTAAAGTTGATAAAGTTGATTAGATGCAATAACTTTTTGCAAATTTAGTCAGAATCTGAATTTGAATCACAACTTTCATCACTAGATTGATCATTAGATAAAAATTGGACGGTTTGAGGTTGAATACGGGACATCAATCTTATAATCAACGTCTTCTATTGTGCCCTGATGCCAACTTGCATTATTGGTCATAAATCTGGATTTACCTCTTCTAGATTCACTCCACATCAACTCAAACTCATGACACTTGTTTGTTAAGTGCAACTTTAACTTTATATAATCAATACCATTGCTAAAAATCATCGCTGCGCGCTCTAGAAGTGAGTTAAGCTTAACGGTTCTTATGGTGCTTGACCAAACCTCGAAAAACTATGCGCATGTTATTGCACTCATTGCTAAATTGAAGTCCTTTGGGCAAAATTTTATTTCTGATCCTGATTCAGAATGATTTTCTACAAACGATGTATGTTCTGGATGATTTGAATACGATAGAAAACAGTTAGTTTTTTTCCATCAAAAATAGAATATTGTGAAAAATTTACTTACTTTTTGGCACTTATTTCCAACAAATAATAAAAATTTTCTAGGTCACTTATAAAGAACCTTTATATTGCTAAAAATCAATTATACTCCAAAAAATATAGAAAAAATAAAAATTTACTGCTCACAGTGACCAAACGATCTAATTGAAAAGACGAAACTTTGTCAACTGCTGGTCGTTGTCCGATGCAATTTTGCATGCATTTCAAATGCACCGGTTTAAGAACCGTTATTTTGTGAACAAAAATTTTATGTTTCGTTTTGTGCTTGTTTTCGTAACATTTGAAAATTTCTAAATCGACTTCTAAAAGCTCATTGACCTTAAAAATAATTTTTTTTTTCAATTAAGTCCCCCTAGATTGGCAAAATCTTACACTGTGCGACGTCTTCGTGTAGCGGAAACTGACAAAAAACTCTGCCAGACTCTGTCAAACGCCTGTTTAACGTCGAGGAAGACACCAGAGCAATATTTCCTCCCTTCAAAGGCCTTGATGATGTAGTTGACCACCCGACGGCACTGTTCAGAGGCGCTATGGCAAGAACGAAAACCAAACTGATGATTAGGGAGAGAATCTTCAAAGACGTCAACGCAAATCAGCCTACGCAAGAACATTCTCTCAAACATTTTGGCAAAAGATGGGAGCAGGCGTCAGGAGTGAAGCTGCTCAAGCCCTTCTTGGGACTCATCATTTGGGGTGGGAAATGCGATAATTGGAGTATTGCATTAAAGACGTTAGGGCAGCAACGGCTTCGTCGGGTAGAGCTTTAATGGTTTTACTATCTAGACCCAGGGGCTTTTTTTGGCTTGAGGCGTTTAATTTGCTCAACAACTTCGGCCGCGCAGATTGGGGATATTTTAATAAAATTTTATTAAAACAGAAACCATAGATAGGTGATGTTTGATGAAAGTTCAAGATGTTTTCCTGAAATGAATGCTGAGTAAGCAGTATTCATCTGATTTTGATTGCCATGTGACAAGTCATGTGTATTTGCAAATTTCTGCATATAAATTCTCAATTTATTTTTCGAGTTTGCTTATATAAAAATCAGAGATTAAAACCGAAAAGAATATCGGTTTCAGTTACGGTTTCGGTTATGTTCGAATTTAGATTTTCGGTCATCGGTTACGCAAAATCTTTGAATAAAGGTTTCGTAACGGTGAACCGGTTTTTGTATGTTTCGGTTTTTAATTACCGGTATGTTTTGTTTGCAAAAATGTATTTATATTAATAATATAATAATCACTGCGGACGGCAGTCCGCGCTAGTGACGAAAGCAGCACGAAGGGTGCGAAAGGCGACTAGCATATATACACAGGAAGAATGGAAAATTTGCTATGACTGTCCGATCGGGTCAAATTATATACCCATCGAAAGGTATCAATCTAACTTAAAAATGTGCATACTAAGACTTTTGAAAACTTACATGGTTCGTGAGATAAACAGGTGTAAGTGGAAGGGACAAAATTTAAATGATTGGAGCAAATGGGGCCGTTGGAGCCTTTTAGATTTTTTTTATAATTTTTCACTATACTTATCAAAAATACGCGTCGAATGACACCTTGATCATCAAAATCCGACCACTGGTTCAGAAGATAATTAATCGAAATTTTTGGTGCCCTTTTCAAAACGAGATGAAAAGTCAGTCTGTTTGTTTGTCTGTTTGTTTGTTTGTATAGATCAAAGCGTTGATTTAGCTTAAAAGTTTGAATGAGGACATGTTCCTGATAAAAAATCTAGAAACGTTTGTTCTACGACTTTTTCGAAAAATCGCTAGTTTAGCGGGAAATCGCTAAAAACCGCTAAACCGATATGTCGTTGGAAAGGTGTTTTGAAGGGCTTTTAGGCATACCTTCAAAGTTTTTTTTTTAAGTAAAAAGGTCAACAGCTACAGGTGAAATAAGGTATTTATTTCCACATTTTGGCGATTTAAGAAAAATCTACGCATCAAATCACTTTTAAATATACTGCATGTTGTAGAGAATTCAATTACGCGTTTTTTGACATATAACACATATCTGTCAAAATTCGTTTGGGCAAGATATTACCTATTAACTGAATATACCTTACACCTTTACACTACTGCATGTACATATGCAGTATGTACACTGCTTGCAGTGCATGTGGAAAGATACTGCTTGCAAGTGGTCAATTCTTTTTGCGGCAGATAAATCATTTTATAATCAAAAATATAGAAACTTTTGTTTTTCGACTTTTTCGAAAAATAGCTAGTTTAGCGGGAAATCACTAAAAACCGCTAAAATTGGAACCCCCATATCATCCAAACGATAAAAGCTACAGATGTGATATATATATCGTTGAAAAGGTATTTTAAAGGGCTCTTAGGAATACCTTTTTTGTCACTCGGCACATTGCGCTAATTTCTTCATCCCTAATAAATATATATTTTTTTGCGCAGTGCCGAGTGACAAAAAAATTTTTTTGTAGTAATTTTTAAGTAAAACTTAATATTATTCGTCACAAAATTGGATATCAGAAATTTTGGTGCATTAAAATGTTTTCGTCACTAGACTTTTACCTCGTAAAGAGGTTTTTTTTATAAGATTTTAATAAAGACATTGCTTTCTTAAATTTTCATTCACACATTTCTTTCACATATTCTTCAGTTTATTTTAAATTTATTTTATTTGCGCTTATTCAGTGCTATGAAAATTCGATCATGATTCATGAATATCAAAAAAAAAATTCAAAATTAAACATAAAAAAATTAAAAATGAACAATAATTTTTGTTATGTATGAAAAACCGAAATTAACCCTTATAAATGAATCGGTTACTAAACGGTTATTTCGGCTTACAGAGTTTCGGTTTTAAGGTTTCGGTCAAATGAAAATGTTTTTTTCGGTTACCGTTTCAGTTACGGTTTTAAATTTCAATCGGTTTTTACCGGTTAAAGGTTACGGTTTCGGTTAGGGTCTTAATCCCTGAGAAAAATTAACTGATATTCATACAATTAAATTTGTGTTTGTAACAAGTAAATAGCCATTAAGGAGCCATAATCTGTTGTCAAAACAAAAATATTTTAAGTTAATTTATTTTAAATTAGAAATTAAAATAAAGTAAGATTTCAGGATAGGCCGAAACTAAATAATTAATAACTCCTTTATCAATTATCTGTTCCTAATGTAATTTCTCCTGTTATTTTTTTCCCATTTTTGGCTCAATGAATTTAGATCAATATCATGCCCTTTTGTTGAACTTCTGACAATAAAACATTGTAGTGAATTTATTTTGCATACGTTAAGCATTTATATCTATGCATTTGCTTATGTAACATTATTGATGTGGTTTCTACAAAAGTCGGAAATGTCATTATATCGTCTTTAGTCGTAGCTTGAACAGCCGCAACTGTGGATTAAGTGCAATTTAAGTGAATATATTTTTGTGTAAAGTTACCTATCCTTACATAAAATGGAATCGCAAATTCAATCATTTTATAAAAATAAAACAGTTTTCATAAGCGGTGGCAGTGGATTTTTAGGAAGAGGTAAAAATGTCACAGAAATAAAATGGAGAATCCAGGTTAGGAAGAGGAGGCAGCTGGACTGACCGCTCCCCCTCCCTCGTCCTAGAGCAGTGATGGGCACGTTTATCGAATCGTTATCGGTTGCTCACACAGACACTAGCCAACGCTTGCCGAACGCTAGGTTGGCAGCCGCTTTCAAAAAATGCTTTGAGGTATTGAGAATATATAGTTCAAGTTTCAACCCGATATCTCACCTAGTTCAAAAGTTACAGATTTTTGGCACCAGCATCGGCGCAACGAGCAACGCTCTGGTACAAAATACATACAAATTTTGTACCATTTTAGATGTATTTTGCATGTATTTTGTACCAGCGAGTGGCTCGGTGAGACATCGGGTTGAAACTTAAACTATATAAGTATTGTCAATACCTTAAAGCATTTTTTGAATGAAAAATAATAGTGGGCGTGGCACTAAAAAGGGCGTTAATTAACGGTCAAATGCCAATTTTTGTAGTTTTATTTTTTCAAAATTTTTTTTTTGAAATTGTAAAATAAATTATAAAAATAAAATTTTACTTTTTTACTATATGTTAACATTTTTTAAAAATTTTTAAATTTCTTGAAAAAATGTTAAGAGTAACAAAATAATTTTTATGCACTAGCTTAGGTATCTAAGCGTGTTTAAAATGACAAAATAACACTCAACGTTTCTCGATAAAAATCGGGAGCTCCAAATTGATTGTAGAACCATTCTTAGAATTTGTCGTAGATTACGATATTGACAACCGCTTGGTAGTGAAAAAAATTGACCCACCCTAATGTATGTTTATATGTTACAAAACGATTATACACTTTTACCCAGAATAAACATAAATACAAGCGGGGAAAAGCTACAGTCGAGACCCCAACTATGAGATACCATTTACCATTATTTAAGACTGGTGACTTTCTAAAAATAAACCTTATCTGACTTTGCGCTATATAAATTGCATATGTTGCATATGGTTTATTCCAATAGTAAAGAGATAAAGTAAAACTCAAAGCATTGCCAAAAAATTTATAATCTATCTGTCTATATATCTATCTATTTAAATAAAGAACTTGAGGTAGTTGTTAGATTATTATTTGTTTTTTAGATTTTAAGACATAAAATAATACGAATAATGTATCGTTGATTTTTTAGTTATCATTGAAAAGCTTTTGCGTTCAACTGAAATCAAACGAATCTATGTATTAATAAGACCCAAAAAAGACGTGAGCGGAAAGGATCGGATTGCCGCATGGAATACAGATCCGGTAAATACTTTGAACTTTTTAGGAAAATACTTTAACAATTGTCTTCCAAAAGGTATTTTCGGTGCTGCTGAAATCAAATCCCAACTACTCGGATCGAGTAGTGGCTATAGCTGGAGATTGTGGATTGCCAGACTTAGGGATCAGTGTGGAAGACAGAAAAGTGTTGGTGGATGAAGTGCAGATCGTGGTTCACTGTGCTGCCACTGTTAGATTTGATGAGCGACTCAATGTGGCCCTGGACATCAACACTCGTGGTACGCTCCTTATCGTGCAACTTGCCAAAGAGATGCGAAGCCTGGAAGCATTTGTTCATGTGTCCACGGCGTTCTCCAGCTGCGTGATCCACCATATTAACGAGGCCTTCTACCCGGAGAAATTAACGTGCTCCTTTGACAAGATTCTTGCGCTGAAAGAAATACTGAACAACGATCTTATTGACGAAATGACTCCGACATTTCTTGAAAAGTTTCCCAATACATACACCTTCACAAAGGCGTTGGCTGAGCAGGTGGTGCAGAAGGAAGCCAGTGATCTGCCAGCGTGTGTAATTCGACCAGGCATAGGTACGTAGCAATTAAATATATGTATATCAATGCCTCAGTTAATAGTTGTGCACTGCACTTATATACCTTATAAAAAAAACCTCTTTACGAGGTAAAAGTCTAGTGACAAAAACATTTTAATGCCCTTAAATTTCTGATATCCAATTTTGTGACGAATAATATTAGGTTTTACCTAAATATTATTTTAAAGCCCAATTTACACGATCGGTTTCCGACCGACACTTTTTGACCGATGGAAAATGTTGCCATTCACACAATTCGCATCGGTTCACACCATAATCCCATAGCTTTTTGTTTTTCACGGAAGCTGGTCACACTCAACAAAGTTTTAGGTCGCGCACACTTTTTTTTTGCCGAATAGCACAAAAAAATACCAAAAAATGACATTCTTACGTAAGTGTCGGTCGGAAACCGATCGTGTAAATTGGGCTTAAACAAATTTTTCGACCTCGGCACGCTGCGCTAAATTCTTCATACCAAAATAAACAATCAAGGGTGCCACAGAAATCGCTTTCGCTTGAATTTCACTTCAATTTGTATGAAATTGTATGAAATTTAAGTGAAATTCAAGCGAAAGCGATTTCTGTGGCACCCCCGAATATATTTTTTTTCGCGATTTCCGAGAGCGGAAAGGGTCGTGACAAAAATTGAAATAATCTTGATCTATCTATTTTATATAGTCGTAAATGCCCCTGCTTCCTGATAAGTACCCTTTTATCCTTAAGTAATTTGCATCGAGAACAAACATTTTTTTATCAGTGTACAACACTTTCGCGAAAATGCGTCGAATCGACAGTTTGCCTTTAAATAAAAAATCGTTAACCGTGACATATGTAGGTGCATTATGTTCTCATTGTTAGTATTGGATTTCTTTTAAGTTCTTGCGGCATTTAAGGAGCCCCTTGAAGGATGGATGGACAATCTCTATGGACCCATATTTGTAGCATACGCTTGGATGATTGGAGTTCTGCGCGTCACGTTCCTTGATAAACATGTCCAAACCCATATTGTTCCAGTTGACTATTGTGCTAATTTGGTTCTCTCAGCTGCATGGAAAACAGCTATGGAAAATGTCCTGCGTAAACAAAATGTCGCTGACCAACTTCAAATAAGTGATCCGACCATTTATAACTTTGTTAGCGGCGATAAAAATCCCTTAAATTGGCGCAAATTTAGTAATAAAATAGAGGCACAAGTTCCTTTTTGTCCATTGGAACAGATGAAATGGTATCCAGTTTTCAAAACTTACAACAAACAATGGGCCTTTAGGCTGGCAGCTCTGGTTTATCATATTGTGCCCGGTCACGTAATCGATATAGTATTGCGCCTTAAAGGTCAAAAGCCACGAATGATCAAGATATATGACAAAATACACGAGAACATTATGAAAGTAGCGTTTTTCGCGAATAACAACTGGACCTTTGACATGCACAACTCGGATCAGCTTATACAATGTATGTCGTCACAGGACCGAATACTATTTGAGTGCGACATAAATGGTCTGAACTGGGATGAATACCTCAAAGTGCTACTGTTAGGAGTGCGAGAATACATTGCCAAAGAAAAGCCAACGGAAGAATCCATTCGGAAAGCTCAAAAGAAAATGAAACAGTAAGTACCGAGTAAAACAATCCGAATCAAGATCTTTACTTAAATTATATGTTTCGCAGACTCCATCTATATCATCGTATTGTTCAAACTGTTGTTGCTGGAGCAGTCATTTTATTATTATTATTATTATTAACTAGGGGGCTCCGCCCAAGCGCGCTTCTCGTGCCAGCCCCCGGCTCGCTTCGCTCGCACAATTGAAAGGTCAAATGAAGGAACTGTTCTTATATTATTCATTAATAATCTACTGTAACAAACACTAAAACATAATACCATACAATATTTGATGCAATTCGAAAGACAGTTTTTATATTATTTGCCAGTTTTTTTCAAGTCGGTAATGCGGACAATTTAAATTGTCCGGTTTGCGCCAAAACTAGCTCCTTTTTCGTTTTGGCTCTATATTTTCAACAGTTCAAAATCAGTTATTTTGTATAGTTTTAAGTTGAAGTACATATTTATTTTTATTTTATAACATAATCACTAGATTAAGATGAAAATGTGAAATACTTTGGAAATATGTGTTATTGCTTTAAGTGTTTGTGAACGAAATGTTTTTTTTTTTAATTAAATGCAAAAATATCATGAACTACAAAAAAAGTTTTGGCTGCTTTTAAGTCAATTTGGCTAATTATAGCCGTTAGGCTGGGCGCACACTGCGAGCTGAAAGCGGAGCTTAAGCTATTAAACTTATTAAAAATAAGTAAGAACGCGGAGCTTACAGCGGAGCTTAGAGGCGAGCTTATCCTCACGATAAAACAAACACACTGCTTGTATGAAAGCGCGCACACTGAAAGCTTGGCAGATTCGATAAGCTTTTAGCTACTCTCCTCTCTGTTTGATCGATCAAACATGTTTGTTTATTCAGCGGCTGAGCTGAGCTGAGCTTTTACATTGTTTTTTGAATTGGATCTCTAAACACTTACTAGTGAAAATGTTCAAAACCAACCTGTGTGGATAAACAGCATAAGAGCTATTCAAATAGAATAAGTACATATATAATCGAATAAGTATAAATTTATTTATAATGCAGCAAATTGCAAAGTAATGTATGTATGTACAAAAAGTTTGTACTTATGTTTTAAGAAAAGCACAGTAATAGCATGTATATATGTACATTAAATTTATTAAATTTGTTTTGAAATAAGAAAAAGTTGCTGATGACAGCCGTATTGGTTGAAAAACAATGAGCGACAAACAATAAAATGAGCATCAGCATCAGCTTACTATGTGCGCGGCCTAGAAATTTCTGCTCGCTGATAAGATCTGAAATTATAAGCTCGAGTATAAGCTCAGCTGTAAGCTCTGCTTTCAGCTCCCAGTGTGCGCCCAGCCTAAAAGGGGATATCGTATTCGTTGCAAAGTTTGTAACAGGGAGAAGGAAGCACCTCTGACCCTATAAAGTATATATATTTTTGATCAGCATCAACAGCCGAGTCGATATAGCCATGTCCGTCCGTCCGTCCGTCTGTCCGTCTGTGTGAGCGCCTAGGTCTCAGAGATTATAAGAGCTAGAGCAACCAAATTTGGCACACAGATTTCTATAAACCCCACGCAGATCAAGTTTGTTTCAAAATTTTGCCACGCCCCTTTCCGCCTCCGTAAACCGCGAAAATCCACCACACGCACAGTTTTCAAGATATTTCGATTTTTTAAACGGTGAACGTTAGCTACTGCTATTACCTATCATCCTACTAAATCCCAACAAGATCGGACAAATAGAAAGGTGGTACTGGCTGATTAAAGCTTTTAAGCAATTAAAGTGCCTAAAAGCATGCAATAAAAAAATGTTTATTTATTTATGTAAGTAACGGGTATCCTATAGTCGGGAGCTCTACTCGGCGAAACGAGCCGCAATGCGACAGACAATAAACGCATTCAACGGTCACCAATCCGTCTTGAAATGCGCAATTTATCACCAAATATTTATGGCATCTTCTTATTTTTCTCCCCATGATTGATTGGTTGGCTGCGTCAACCATCAGCCACAGAAAAAGCTCGATTTCCATATTCAGGGCTTTTTTTTAAAGGATGCTTTTTTTGCTATATTTTTTAAACATTTTATTTAAAATTGTATTAAATTTATTTTTCTGTGTATTGTTGCTCAGTTATTGCTTAATTAACAAATAAAAATTCACATTTAAATAGCGCGCCGATTACCAAATTTCAGGATTCCGATTGTGCTCCGAAACTGTGGCGGTCAAGCGATTGACTGATATTTGTAAATTTGTAGCAGTCTAATCGATAGCGTCGCATTCCGACGAGCTAACAGCGCTGATGAAGCCAAGGCTGCCACCTTTTTTGCCAATAAGAATATTCCGGCGAGCTGGCAGCGCTGATGAGTCGCTGTTTTTGTTTACCATTTCGGTTTTAAGAGTCGGTCGGTCGGTCTCATCATTACAGTTTTGGCCGTCAACACAAAAATTATACTTAAATAATGTGTGCCGATATATCAAGCTTTCGGCGTTTTCTTCACTGGGGTCCAATCACCGCGCTAAGTAAGTAAAGTCATTGGCTGCGATTAAAATCCATCAAAATGGAGCACACGCCCACGTATTCATCATCGACACCAATTTGCCTTTTAAAAATGGATTGCAATTTTCCTAATAAGAACAGACAGACCAGTGATGACATTTACAAATTAACAAATGCACAAAACAGAGTGAATGAACTGTGGGCAAAAGAGAACCAACAATTGGCCAATAACAAGTGACCCTAAGTGACGCTAAGCACCAACACAATCCTCACCCTGCCTCATTTTCTGAGTGTGTTGTGTCTGCAGCTTAATATCGCGTTTCATATTTTGAGACGCCGCCTAACGTTCCCACCCCCGCGTCAACATGCACGCCTGTCAAAGTGATGGACGACATGGATAGTTCAAAAAGGAGTGGCAGGCCATTTAATTCGCGTAAAATGCTGCGCTAATTGCGTTTTAGTTGTTTCATCATACCACAGACTTATTTACCTCTCTGTATTAATATCCGGAATTATATTAAGAGAATTGGTGAAAAATGCGTGCATTCGGACATTTAGTCCCGTTAGTGGCAGACTGTAGACGGCAATGCGACCATTAGGCATCCGGTTCATGTTGTGCCAACGGAAAGGGCAACCTTGATATTGAATTGCGATATACAGTATGTAAAGAAATTGTTTTGACGAAAAAAAAACTATTCTTGATTTTATATTATACATTGAAAATGGGCAAAAAGGGTATAATGTTTTTTTTTATCATTTTAATATAATACATAGATCTGAAAACAAGATAGAGAAAAAAAGAATTAATGATGGTTAATATTTTTAACTATTTATATAAAAAACAAAAATTCATACAGTAAATAAATTGTTTTGAATTCCACTGGGCACAACTATTTTAAGAATCAAATACAAATATGTGTTTATTTTTCCCATTGGTCAAAATAATTAGATGGCTTACTGTGCAAGGGCGCATAGCTTAATTACTGAATTTTGGTCAGCTTGTTGCTGCTGGTCATGCCTGAAACAGGTGTTCCTAGTCGTTGAAATGTTATTGCCACCCCTGCGTTAACGCTGAATCAAGACGCGACACAATAAAATAAGTAAATGCGTTTAATTTCATTGGCACGCACATCTGGTGACCATTCGACCAGAGCTAATGTGGTAATACAACAAAAGCTAATCTCTTATTGCGATGGTTAAACGCACACCATGCATGCGATTTAAATATGTTTGTATGAATTATTTGTCTTTTATCCATTTCAGGCATCATTAAATGTATAACGCTGACGACGCTGTATATGAACTCAATGTGGTGGCCACCAAATGAATCGTTTGCCGCCTTTGCACATCAGGCGCTGTTCCTACTGCTCTCCACGTTGGCCACTTTCAATTACATCATGGCCACGTTGACAGGTCCCGGCCTGCTGCCAAAACAATGGCAGCCCAAGGTAAAGCAACGTCAGATGGGGCCCAGCCCAACCTTTATCCCCCAATTCGAAACCGGCTCCCTTCTGAAAAAGGAACTAGAAGAAAAGGCTTTATTCGAACGAACTAGACTATAATAGACCCTGTACTTATTTTCTAAAACAAACATACACAGACCAAGATAAATGGTGGAGCTCTTTTTTAACTTTGGCCCATCGCTGCGTTAAATTAGTTTATGTGTGACTTCCTAGTTTATGATCCGATCGTAATAAAATTTAAGGATAGATTTGTTCCATTTCAGTATTAAGCAGTTATTAAATCCGTAACCGTCAACCGATATTTACTGATTGAAGTTCGTAGCCGTAACCGAAACAAAATTTGTTTATTATATAGAAACCGATAAGCCGAAATTATTGAATTCGAAACTAACGATTAGATTTATCGTTTAATCAAAGTTCTTTTGTTTTTTTTTTATATTGATCTCATTAAATAGATCTTCTTTGTTGAAGTCATACACTTTTTAATCATTTTTATTTTAAAGATTTTTACAAACCGATATTTGTTTCGGTTTAATACTCCGATGTTAAGATTTACAAGTAAAAGTTTGATCATTTTTCTGGTGCTCATACAGAAAATTTTCAACCCCGATGTTGATACTAATCAAGATTATACATATACATATACTTAAAGGCAGTCAAACTTAATTTACCCTTTGGACTTTTTAAGTACAGGATCTTAAAACAATAAAACATTTTGTCGTGACACGCTGCCGCTGACATTGGCATGCATGGAAAATGTTTGTCAACTGCTTTTGCCGGTGGGTCAAAAACTTACCACCAATGTTAGGGCGTGCCACATGCGTGTACCTATTTATATAATATGTACGTATATAATATCAATAGTTTTCCTCTATGTACACACACTCAGTTCTTTTTAGAGTAAAATGAATGAACCGTGAACTCGAAATGGTTATTTTTGTAAAATTACGCAATAATGCAATTGACTTGAATTTGATCAACAAGTTAATGATTGATTAGTCCGTTTCGTTGTTGTTGTTGAAATGGACCCACCTGGTTGCCCATTTTTGCCGTGTCACTTTTCGACTCGGAAATTATTGTTTGGCCTAACAAAAGCAAAGCTGCCACTTGTTCGCGCTCCCTTAGAAAGCCAATCTGCAACTCATTCAAGTCAAGTGCCGGTGCCGGTGCATGAATCAGTCTAAACAAATGGGTCATAACACCGACGGGATCGCGTGCTCAATCCTTTATCGCAGTTGGCGGGTAATGCACCAATTAGACGCTGCAATTTGCAAAAAGAAACAAAGCTAAAACGTCTGACGATATGGACGATAAAAACGACTGCAAGCTAGACAAATAGCTGGTGAGACGACACGAAGGGCTCAGCAACAATTTCGACACCAATAATTTTTGGGCCGCAACGCGACCCAATAATTTATGAAGGGCTCAGTGCCGCAGGCACGACACGCGAGAGCGTGAGCGCAGTCAAATCGCCAATGTATGAATTTCAATGTATAAAATAGCTATTTTATAAGCTATAAGAAAAGTAGCCAAAAGCTCCATAAGGGATATACGTACGTGACAGGGAAGAATCTCCGACCCTATAATGTATGTTCTTGCTAATGTCTAATGTCATTTTCCCTTACGTTCCCATTTTAGTTTAGCTGTTTTAAGATTTAAAGCATCTGAAGCTGCTAAAAGAATGAAGTAATTTTTTAATCGTAAATTCATTGAGTAAAATTAATGTACAGTCAAACTTCCATAAATCGAACTTCTATATTTCGAATTTTCTCTAACTCGAACTAAATCGAGTGGCAATAGCATTAACAAACTAATAAAAAAATTCCATAAGTGGAAGTCTCCATAATTCGAACTTATTCTTATTTTTATTAATTATCTTTTATAATTAGATATTAACCTAAATAAGAAAATGCAAATTGTAGATCAGAAACTAAAATAATAAAAATGGATCCTATTCTATGTTTTTCCATCAACAGAATCTATATTTTTAATAAAAATTAGGTTTTTATGCTTCTTAAAATTTTTGGGCTTACCATTTGAAATGTCTTAATTTCCGTAATATTTTCTTCATTACAATTTTCCAATATCTCAGTTATACACTATGTTTGCGCCTAATATACATATGTATTTATATATTCATGTAGAGAATATAATTAATTGATAATATATTAATTCTATTAAAAGTAGATTAGATTTATAAAATAGCTAGTTTTTATAATTATTCAAAGGTGCCACAGAAATCACTTTTGCTTGAATTTCCCTTCAATTTGTATGAAATTAAAGTGAAATTCAAGCGAAAGCGATTTCTGCGGCACCCCCGATTGTTAGCTAATAGCATTTCTTAGAATTTTGTTTAGCTAAAAAAGGCTAAAATGCCAATACTAATGCTGGGTCCTGCTCGTAATGCAATTACCTGAATTTACATAAATGTTTTGTAGCCAGGTCGCCAGACGCAACGCAATAGGCGGTTTCTTGGTTTCTTGGGTGGGTGGGTCGCTTAATGAGCTGCTCGTCGTTAAGTTTTTGTTGTAGATGGCAGTGTCGGTGGCATAAATCATAAAACTTTTATATATCACGCATATTTTTAATTTCTTTTTGGCAGGACCCCAAGGACACCGAGTTCCTGCAGTACTGTAAGGAGTGTGAGGGCTACAAAGCGCCTCGATCGCATCATTGTCGCAAATGTAAGTCAACTTCAGACTTACTCCACAGATTTTATTTATTCTCCATCATAAAATTTTGCAGGCAATCGTTGTGTTAAAAAAATGGATCATCATTGCCCTTGGATAAATCATTGCGTTGGCTGGGCCAACCACGCCCACTTTAGTTACTTTCTGCTATTCTCCATATTGGGCAGCATACAAGGAACCGTGGTGCTTAGTTGTTCCTTCTATCGTGGCATTTATCGCTATTACTATCTGACCCATGGACTGGCGCACTTGGCCAGCGTGCAGTTCACTGTAGTCAGCATTATAATGTGCATCTTGGGCATGGGCCTGGCCATCGGCGTTGTGATTGGTCTGAGCATGCTGCTCTACATACAGCTCAAGACAATTGTCAGCAACCAAACGGGCATTGAGATTTGGATTGTGGAAAAGGCGCTTTATCGCCGTTACAGATCTCTAACGGATGAACAGTTTGTGTATCCATACGATCTGGGCTGGCGTCTCAATCTGCGCCAGGTGTTTAACGAAGAGTGCCAAAAACTCGGCGATGGTATCGAATGGCCTGTGGCTGAAGGCTGCGATCAATTTACACTGACTGTAAGTGCGATAATCGTTCACTCACAAAGTTTCAAGACTACCATAAAAAGCAAGAGAAGAATACCAGAATCGTAAGCTGAATTCAATCACTTTATATGTAGTATCGAAACAAATTCTTTACGGATACGGGAACCGACAGGACAAACAGGAAATTAAACTTTTTGCTGAATTCGAAACCGATATACACTCACTCGCATATCTCTGCGTACACCCTTATTTTTGCTTTAACAGCAAGTCAAGTTATCACTGTAAAAAAAATATATTTGGAAAGGTCGTGTGATAACTTAAAGCAAAAATAAGGGTGTACGCAGAGATATGCGAGTGAGTGTAAGTGAAAAAGCACATTTCTGTTTTCGTAAAATTCCATTATTTTCCTTTTAAGGGAACACATTCAGTTCAATGATACTCTTTTTTATTCATTTTTAATTATTAAAAAGAAAAAAAGAAATTGCTGCATTTACTTTCTCATAAGAAAGAATATCTTTTAAAAAAAAGCATACGAATCGAATATCGTTTAGCTTAAACATCGTTATCATAGATTTCTAATCCAGTACAAACAGTGGAATTATCTTAGACAGATTAGCTTATTCGCTATTGAGATTTTACAATTATCAAGTTATTTGATGAACGAAACTCAGACGCCGTTCAGTTGACTACCGATTTGACTCCGGGAGAAGATGTGTCCCAATGCTTGTCAAGACACTGCTTCGGTTCCACAGAATATTTTTCAATCAAATGAAATGTTTATTTATTTATTCTATTTTTCCATCGTAAACAAAAATATAACACCTTGTTTACACTGAATTCCAATGATCCGATTAAAATGTTGACTCATTCCCTATGAAAGATAATATCTTTCGTATAGCAAACTCCTGTTTAATGACGCTACCCTTCATAGTCTGCAGATAAAGTAGTACGAACTTCCAGAGCCCTTTTCTAATCCAAATAATCGTTACAGCGCGAGCAGCTGGCGCAGAAGCAGGAGAAGCGTGCTCGAACGCGAACCTACAAGTGCATTAGCAATGTCACTGGACGTTGGCTGCCGATCTTCTCACAAGGCTGGCGCGTCTGCGTCAGTGCACCCTGCACAGATGAACCACGCATTCGTTTGCAGCCCGGCGACATCATCAAGGTGACACGCTTCCGGCGCCACTGGCTTTTTGGCGAGCGGGAACTAAGCTATCTGGACCGAAAGAATTCGCAGCGTAAAGGTCAAATTCGTGGTTGGTTTCCACGTCGCAGTGTCGTTGCACTCACCGAAGTGCCAGACTCCGAAAGCAGCGATGAACTCAAATCAAATGGCAAACCTTTTAATGGAAACGGTAATGGACACAGCCAGGGGAAGCAGCAGCAACGCAATGGTCATAGCAAGAAGTATATGTAAGCTGCAAGCAAGCCATGAGAATTCCTATTATAAAATGCATTGCGACCAACTGCAACTGCCGATCGGCTTGTAAATAGTGATACAAATCCTTTGAATGGCGTGACTTCGTCTCGATTACTTTGTTAGCTGAAAGCCAATCAATAAAAGTTAATGTCCTAATTGAGTAAAATATTTTACTATTAATTCCAAGAAACTGTAAATGTTTTTATGCCTAAACCAGAAATACGTATGGGGTATCTTTGGCACGCCGAATATTTGAAACCCTTGTCCGATCTTATCCAAATTTGTAAATGACACTACAATAATCCCAGAGAATGCACTATGGTCCAGAATCCGTTTTTTATTTGTTGTTGGCATAAAGTCGAAACTTTGGTGTGAATATGAATAAATTCTTAAAATAAATTCATCATTCATATTGGGTGTAGTAAGAAGAAATCCATTATATTTGAATAAATGGTCAAAGAAGCTTTTATAGTATCATCTGTCATTTTAAAAGGACTTCTGTTGTAAATCAGTGAAACAAAAACTAAGACTGATACAGAGTACTAAAGCCGACAATGAGAAAATAATGGAATACTTTTTAACCTTATATTTAAGATAAAAAAAGAAACTTTTTTGTACAGAATTAGAGTACTTCCCCAGTGTTTTGTGGTAAATAACAAACGTTCAGAAAAAAACTAATGACGATAGCATGAACTTAATGTCGTTTTTGATCACAAAAAAATGCATGTTTCAGGTGTGTGGTCTGCCACGCCTCCTTCTGCCTGTTACGCACTGTGACAAAGTTAATAGACCCCTGTACTCTTTTTAAGTACGAGATCTAAATAGTCTTCTGGACCATAGTGGAATGGTTTGAATATCAAAAGAAAAACATTTTTTCCCCACTAATAGTTAGTTTAATTACCGCTGGCCAGCTGCCAATCAATTGTATATTAAAGGTTTATTTTCGGCCGATCATTCGCTTAGCAGCTACATATATGTATAAGCCAATACCATATACACAATCTGTGAGAATAGTGAGATGTCTTAGGAAACAACATATTTATTCATACTAAAGTCTTACACACCACCGATCGGTCGAAGCTTAACGATATAGTAATAATATAGCGTGAAAATTGAGAGGTTAGTTGGCATAAAACAGTCGGAAATGGCTATATCTTTTCACTGCCTCGTCTTCATCACGAATATATTTACTATCGGGGCTTCATAATGAGGAATAAAAAAAGGCACTTGGGACATTTTTTAAGGTCATCTTCGCATTGTATTTCATTTGACACAATTGTATACATTCAAAATATGTTTATGCTATGTGTATATGCAATTATATTCCATATATGTATGTACATTGATAGCTAAATATAGGTTATATATTTTGTGATTAGATTCGCTTATTTAGCTGCCATTGTTGCCTCAATCTCTTCCACTGTGCGTGGCACAATTGCAAAGTTCTCGACTCCTGTCTTGGTAATCAGCACATCGTCCTCAATTCGCACGCCACCAAAATTACGGAAGCGCTCAAACATTTCCGCATTAATGTATTTACGAATGTCCGGATTAGCCAGCGCATTATCCATGAGTCGGCTAATGAAATAACAGCCCGGCTCGATGGTCACATACATGCCCGCCCTGAGAGTGCGAGCAAAGCGGAGCTTGCTGAGCCACGGCTCACTGGGACGACGTGGCTCGGTTGACAGATAGCCGCCCACGTCGTGCACGTCCAGGCCAAGCAAGTGGCCCAGGCCGTGTGGTTGAAAGATGCCAGAGAGGCCAGCTTCAAGCATTTCATCAACGTCGCCGTTCAACATTCCGCCAGCCTTGAGACGCTCAAGGAGCACCTTGCCCGCTAGCTTGTGCATGTCCACCCAGGAGACACCGTCACGCGCCGTTTTCATCACAGCATTGCGTGCATCCAATACTGCGTTGTAGATGAATTTCTGATCCTCTGTAAACTTTCCATTTGCCGGAAAAGAGCAGGTGATGTCAGCAGCATAGCCACAGTAATTGGCGCCCATATCAAAGAGGCACATCTGACCATCCTTGATTGGATGGTCGTTGGGCGCGCCAGCGTGACCATAGTGCAAGATGGCCGAGTTAGTGCCGCTGCCGCAGATGCAGGTATAGGAAGCATGTCGGCATCCGCCTACAGCGTAGGCGTGGTGCAAAAATACCGCTTCACCCTCGAACTCCATGCGACCGGGGCGAATGAACTGCATGACTTTAATGTGCGCATCTGAGGATACTTTCGCCACATACCGCAATACCTCGATTTCCTCAGCAGACTTGATAACGCGGCATTCCGACAATACGGGATAAAGTAAATCACAGTTCGTCACATATTTATCTTTACCCGCAAACTCAGGCGGTTGCATAGTGAGACCGCTATCGCTATTTGTGCCACTGAGCGTCAATATAAGCTTGGGAGTGGCTTTCTCGAGATAAGCTTCCATTTCATCAACATAGTACACCTCGTCCACCTCGTACATTGCCTTAAAAGCCTCCGGCTTTAACAACGCCCCCATCCACGTCTCATACTCATCGGGCAAGCGGGGCACAAATAACACAGAAGTTGTGGCAGATGTCTTAACGTCAATGTTGAGGATGCCATAGCAGCCTGGTTCCTTGGCGCCAAACATGTATTGGAAGTAGGACTCCTGACGGAACACATGATCCACATCAGTATTGTACCAACTCTTATCCTTACCCCCCTCTAACAGAATGAGCAGCTGTCCCGTACTAAACTTAAGGCCCTCCAATAAATTACTTAGCACGGCCTTAGCAACTTTTTCTCTATTATTTTTAAACAAAGTCATCGGCACTGCGTGACAGGATCCCATTTGGAAGCTGGCCATTTTTCCACGTTATGCTTATGAAAGTCACACAGTAACTGGTTACAATAATCTTTGCCCTGATTAGCTCACTGCTATCTACAGTAACCACTCGAAAGCTACAATAAATAAACGTTATTTATTATCAGCGGATTGCTCTGCCCAACGGCACAAAACAACAAATAAAAACAATTTTATTGCTATTTTCTTTGTCCAGAATGGAGATGGGCTACCACCAATGCTCCGTATCAGCTATCGATAACTCAAGCCATTAGCGATGGTCACATCAGTTGATAAGTTTATACGAGCTGTTGGTTTGTATAAAGAGTATGAAAACATGATACGATAAAATAATCTTAATTTTCGTCCAGTGGTTGCGAAACGACTAAGGTGACCAATTTTGAGATACATTTTGATTGCTTTCAGCAATAACATCTATTTCATCAATGCATCAAACATCTTTGCAAATAAAAATTTACCAGCAAAATTTTAATTTACAATTAATTTGCTGTTTGATTTTTAGCAGTTCCTGGCTGGCTAAAATTATTTAAATAAGTCGATCGTCAACCTTGTGTCACCTATGTTTGTCAGAATCGATTAAATATGTTTCGTATAAATATTTTTCAGGTTTATCGTTAAAAAAAAATTATAATTACAATGAAAATGTGTTGAATTCAGCTATGGATAATAATAAATTTAAATAAACTATCTAATGCAAATTCTCTCTCTCACCCTGACATACGATAGTTGGTATTTGATTTTTACCACCACTATTGAAAATATAGCTGGTCACACAGCGGCCTTCGCAGTAATTTTATTGCAAATTCTAAGTTTCATATAATTTAGAATAAAGTGTTTTAAAGTGAAAAATACAGATTTTGCATTGCTGCTTTAAAACAGTCAAATCAACTGCTGTGCAACTCTATTTTTAGGCATCTGAAGCTCAATATCTCTTTGCATTCACATCTACAGCTGCGTGACAATTTGCGATGTCGGCGTCACAACGCGGCCGCGGCATGAGCAAACAACAAAATAATATCGCTCCCATGTAAAATATATAAAACGAGTTGAGAAACAAAACTGGATTCAATGCACAGTAGTGGATTCTCAAAGCGCTGATGCCATGTCTAGTTCGGTGTTCAGCGAAACGGCCAGCGCTAGGCCAAATGGCGCCGATGGAGATACCAATCTGGTCGTGGTATATAGCAAGAATGGCATATCATTTGACGAACGTGCTATTGAAAATATCATGGGTAACTCACTCTAAAATATGTACTTTCGAATACGATAAAAATGATTAATTTTAGAGGAAAAATCAATTTCGAGCATAAGCGTTGTGCGGCTAACATCGCCCACGCCAAGCATGGTCGAACAGGAGGAAACTGAGCGCCTGGAGGAATTGGAGCGTTTTCTGGAAACGGCCACAGATCGCGAAGACTCCGATGCGGAAAGGGATACCGATAATGAGAGTCAAAGCGGCGATGAGCTAATAAGCGAAAAGGATCATGTTACTGGTGATGATAATGAAAATACCGGTGGTGAGAATAATGACGACTCAACAGAAAACGAAGCGGAGGCGCCAAAAGTTAAAAAGCGGCCCGGTCGAAAGCCCAAACCGCCCAAAAAGCAAAAGAAACGACGAAAACCAAAGGAACGTCCGCAAATTGTTGGCCTCAGCGTTGAACAGTTTTACGCGGATAATTCAGCCGATATGGTGGTGAAAAATGCTCTTAGTATGTAACCAAGTCAATAAATAAGGACCTTTTTTAACTATCCTTTATAATAATTTCAGAATTGGCTGGACTGTCCATTTTTAAACGCACACCGGAAACAGATGCTCTACTGGAGATTATCAAAAACGATCACAATTATACGCCATTCACTTCACCTGAACAAATGAAGGCCAAAAAGGCAGCCGAGAAGCTGATGATGGAAAGGCAAACAGTTCAAGGACGCAAATTTATCGTGCAGACCCAACCAAACATAAGAGTGTTGAACGCAAAGAAGCGCTTCCAGGTGGTACCTTTCAGCCAGGTGCAAACGACACCGCAGCATCCTCCCAGGCAACTGCAACAGGTGCCCAGGCCACAATTAGCTAAGCAAATACAACCGCCGCCAACAGCAAAACAGCAAACATTTATTGTGGCGGGACCACGACCAGTTCGCAGTAGCGTCAAAATAATCAATGCAGCGGAAGACATCGTTGAGGATGATGAAGATGCTAACAGTTCGGCAACGGCTGACGAGGAAAATGCCGACACAGAGGAACTCAGCGAGCCGAGCGATGCATCCCGCGAAACTGACAACGATCGAGACAGCGACATTGATTTCAAGATGAACAACAGCCGTAATTCGAACAAACGCAAACGCATTAAGAAGCTATCCAAGCGTCCACAAGCACAGACCACACGCGGTCAGATTGTGCAAATACCTAAGGTGTCACAGCCACCTTCAGCTCCACAATTTCTTAATTTAAAAAAGCGAAAGGAGCAACCAGATAATTGTTTAGTTAGTCCAGCAATTGGACAGATTGTTCAACTCAATACAAAAGCGCCAACGTCTGTCATTGCCTTGGGCCGTAACATGCCGAGTACATCGTTTTTGAAAATGCGCCCGACTCACAAATCCCTGCCAACATCATCTCCATTAACGCCCGAAGCAACTAGAATGAGTGCGCCGACAGCCGCCTCCAAGGTGCGTCGAACACCAATTGTGCAAGTGGGTCATGGAATGAATACACCGCCGGGCGGATTTGTTACGCCGCCGCAGGACATTAAAGAGATTATAATAAATAAGAATATATCGAGCCCCAAGGGTGTGTTCACCAACTTGAACAGTCTGCTGGCTGACAATAACAACTCGTCTCTGCTAACTTCCTCACCGGATGTTGGCAAGCAGCGTCTACTTGCCACGCCCATCACTCCCAAATCGAGCTTAAACACAATGTCGCCGTCATCAGCAGCGCCATCTAAAGGGTTCATGCCCATTGGCGTGGAGACGGCGACTTCTCACAAGTTACCCGCACAGATTGTAATTGAAACGCATCAAAGCTCCTCTGAGTTGGCAGCCGAAAACGACAAACAACTGGATCTCATTAATTCTATTGTTCAGGATGAGTTGCTTAAGGCGTCGTTGGTCGACCAGCCACCAGCGAGTGCCGATGAGACCATACCCAAACTGGTTAAAATGCTGGAGAGTAGTGCCGCAGGTCTGGATACTGCGGTCGAACCAAAAGTCGATGTTGTAAACGTGCCACAAGCGCCCAATTTCAATGCCAACATAACAAACAATGCTGCTGTGGATAACATAGACATAGCCAGTGCCCGTCTGCTGGAAACGCCAGATGAGGATGAAATAACAGCAGATTTTCTGCAACATGTTGTGGGCCTCATAGAGGAGGACAAACAGTTCGAGGCCGAAGTTGTAAAACAGGTGCTGGCCAGTACGGAAACGGGCGGCCTGGATGCCATTGCAAACGTTGTGGCGCAACCAATCTTCGACACTGCCCCCCAGTTGTCCACTATGACTATGACTCAGGTACGTTTGAAATTCCGTTTATTTAATTAAAATACTTTGCAAGAATCAAAAATGAGACAAACAAATTTCGTATAAAAAACTGATATTAATTGGTATATTTTCCGCAATTGTAAAATTCATCTTTTTGAATCATTTGAAAAGTATGCAGTATTTATTTTGTCAATGGTTTTAGTAAACACTTTTATTAGAGATACGCGGTATAATTTTTTTTTTGGATTGGCTCTGGTTCTTGAGATAAATCACACATTAGGAGCTAAAATGTGTATTAAATAGCATTTATCACATAGCCATTTGGACAGATTCCCAGATAATCTAGGCGATAACAGTAAGAAACAAGCAGAACGGTTCCACCAGGACATCAGGATAATGGAAGAAAGATGGGACCGCCACATGATGGCAGACTACTGTTGGACTTTAATAAGGGATTATCCTAAGCAAAACCATTTCAGAAAATCTTACAGAAAAAGTTTGTCGTAATTTTTTTTTAATTATTTGATGAACGGCATATGTATATATTTTTGTTTTTATATCGTTCTTATGAAGGATCTTAATAAACATTTTTTTTCAATACATATTGGTACTTTTATTTAGGTTTTGTCAGTGAAATAGCTTAGTCTTTATATCAAAAACTAGAGCCAATTTGACAAATCTTATAGTTTTCGAGCAGTCAGCACACTAATCTTATACAGAATTGACTTTAAGCCGCAAAATGACTGTTCCCCAGTGTTATTATATGACCATTACTTTGGAAAAGGATACGAAGAACGAAATAAAAATATTATTTACTATTTAGAGCACCAAAGAAACTTCTTCCTAATATCAATTAAATCGATTATTTTCTAATTTTTGTATTCTGAGTGATTTCGTTTTTTGTATAATATAGTCTTTATACTTCCTGTTTTATCCCAGTTGCTTGAAAAATAAGTATTGTTAGTTATTAAGTCTTTGTTTTTGTAATTCTAATACAAATTTTCTAAATTCGCATGAGGTAAAATTTTTCATTAATTACTCTTTCTCTCAGCCACAGCCTAATAATTTCCCCGCCATTATTGTGACGAATTCCTTGACGAACTTGCCCATGGCCAGCAGCACGCCCGCTCGCAGCATAGCAACGATATCATCGATATCCTCGTTGTCGTCACGACCTGAGGTGAAGGTAGTGAGGGGAAATGGTCGTGTCATTTACCTACCACCTATTGAGGCACCCACAACTCGAGCCAAGCGTCGTGCTCAGAACCCAGTCACATCGACGACCACGTCGGATATTAGCAATATTTCACTGTGTGAACCAATGCTGGATAGCAGCCAATTGGCTAACAGCAGCTTGGACAGTGATAGTTTTCTCTCGCAAATTGGCGGCATACCAAAAAGGCAGTTGTCAAAGGAGTCTGCTACTAGTGTAAGGCGGCCCAGAAGGGAAAATAAGCCGAATACCAGTCAGGCCAATGATGCGGATGCCTCAGAATCTCAAGAGGACGACGATGATCCCAACAAGTAAGCTTATCTGCTAATACATACATAAATTGATTTTCAATACTCAAGTTGCGCTCTTCTTTTAGACTATGGTGCATTTGTCGTCAGCCTCACAATAATCGATTCATGATATGTTGCGATCTTTGTGAAGATTGGTACCACGGCACCTGTGTCAGTGTTACAAAGGCCATGGGCCTGGAAATGGAACAAAAGGGCGTCGACTGGAAGTGTCCCAAGTGCGTTAAAAAGCAAGAGGAAAAGGTAACACAAAATAATCACTAACAGATTTATTCAAATTCAATATATTCTTGATTAAAGCGACAAACGTAGCCGATAAGTTCCTTGAAATATCTTAATCAATCTAACAGATTATGTATCTCTCAGATATTTCAACCTATTTCTCAGATTACATATTTGATAGTGTCTTATCCTAGCGAAGATTTTAAATGTTAAATTTTCTTTTGTATTTGTTAAGAGCCAACCACGGATCACGGAGATGTTATTACCTAAGCATAGCTCGGAGCCAACGGACAGTGAGACGTTACCTAAGCAACCAAACGAAAACAAAATAACAACGGAAGCCCAGGAGTTGACGCCCAAGAGGCTGCCGGCTGTTGCGATGGCAGGAATGTCTTTGCCCACAAGCACACCAGTGGATGCAAAGCAACCGAAACGCCTGCTAATCACAAAGCCACAGCCCAAAATGCTGCATCAGCAACAGTTGCAGTTTATAAAACTTGGCGGCAACAACGTTCAATCCGCATCGGATGTTGCCTGTGTGGTCTGCAAGCGTCCAGCGCGAGCCAACTCAGTTTATTGTAGTGACGAATGCATTCGCAAGTATGCACAGTCCGCCATCCAGGCGCAGACTGTACCCAAAGCGCCCGAGCCCGCCCAGCAAGCGGTTCCACAGGCGCCACTGCTAAATGCTCTTGAGGCCAAAAAGAACAAAAAGAAGGATCTGTTTGAGGATGTGCTGCGACAGGCCGATTCAGTATCGAAGGTAGAGCGGGTATGTAGCATAACTATATCAAATTTATCAAAAATGGTACTTGGTTTGTCATAAGCGGAATATGCTTAAAACTCAGAAACAGGGCCTTTCCGATTCAATAAATAACATACGTATGTATATCTAATCAGCATTAACAGCTGAGTCGAAATAGTCATACTCATCTGTCTGTTCGTCTATATTAACACCGTGATCTCAGCTTCTATAAGAGCTAGAAAAAGCAAACTTTGTATGTAGGTTTAGATATTAAACATGGCATATTCGTTTGTGGGTGTGGGGAACAACAAAATACCTCTGAAATTGGCTCAATGGATGTCGTGAAGACTTAAATTTTTTGTCCTATACATCCGGACCAAATTCGATTAAACGGACTACCATATCATAAAGATGTCATAGGAATAATCGGAGCAAATGTTAGGTTTCGTATGAAAATTTTTGTTGTTACTGGAGATTAAAAATCGGAGATTGAGAACCACATGGACATCAACTCTCCGGAGCGTCGAGCGCCTGCAATGATGTGTTTGCAAATACGTTTTAGGATATCTAAGTGCTTCGCCACAGGGTACCATATGTTGAGTGCGATCGAATGTAACCTTTGCCGCTTGGTGCTAAAAATTATTTTATTATAAAAATAGTATTGCCTTTTTTTAAATAAGAATCGTACATATTATTTTAATTTTATGATTTCATTATTTAACATTATAAATGTAATTAGAGACCGTTTTCTTATAATCCAGTTTCCTACCCGTTATATTACAACTTATAATTTATTAATTTGCAGATCAATGTCTTTGAGCGTCGAAGTGGTCGGGCCATAACAGGTCACATGGCGCCCAGTGCACAGCAGTTGAAGAAGTGGCTGCAGGACAATCCCAGCTTTGAGGTAGTCCAGCCAGGCAGTGTGCAGGCATTGGAAATAGAGGTATGAACAATGCAAGTATTGTTTTCTCTAATTATTTTTATTTCAAATGAATAAAAAAAAAACAATGTTCAAGCAAACGATTAAATTATTGAATCTGTTTACTCTCCACAGCGACGTCAAAGTAAGCGCATCCCGGAACTGTCTTCACCAGAGACTGCAGCAACAAAATCCCCTTTGTCGGCACAATTGAATAAAGCTCCTGAAACTTTTGGCAAGTCTATTCAGCTGCTGTCAGGTGTCCCCAATACATCCAGGAAGGAGAAGGCCGTGGTCAAGCCTACGACCTTTCAGAGGCGCTCGCCTGATAAGAGCAATACGGAGCGATCTGTCAACAAGTCTCAGCCCGAACCGATTCGCCTTAATGTGCGTCGCACGCTAAAGGAACAGGTGCTGGCACGTATAAAGGAGGCCCAGGCAGCTGCTCAGCCAACAAGCAACTCCGTATGGCTGACGGAGACGGAAGTGGAGCACTTTGTGAAGAGAGTGGAGTCGGAAATGTATCATTCGTTTGGACGCGATGTGAGTGCCAAGTACAAGTCCAAGTATCGATCCCTCATGTTTAACATCAAGGATCGCAAGAATAAGACACTCTTTGAAAAGATATGTGCCAAACAAGTGGAGCCCAAGCAGCTGGTTAGAATGACCCCGGCTGAATTGGCCAGTCAAGAGCTCGCGAAGTGGCGGGAGGAAGAGAATCGCCATCAGTTGGATATGATAAAGAAGTCGGAGCTGGATTTGTTGTCATGTGCACAAAATTATATGGTAAAGACTCACAAGGGTGAAGAGGTAATTGAATCAAAGATGGATGTAACGCTACCAGAAGAGGAACTGGAGCAGGATGCAAGTAAAGAAATGCTAGACTGCTCCGATAACAAAAAATCTTCCCAGTCTACGGAGCCATCAACCGTCACAGATGGATCCAGCAAGGAACTCGACCTCGAACGTTACGCTCTCAAAGAGAAGGTCGCCAGGTCGAGGGAAAAGGAGCGCAGTGGTGAGCGGGACAGAGACAAAGAAAGGGGTCGTGATAAGCGTCACAAAAGCCACAAGAATCATCATCAGAGTGGCACTAAAAGAAGTCGCAGTCGGTCCAGCAGTCACGGTCGCAGCTCGGAGAAGCGAACCCACAAAAAGCATTATCATGAGCATGATTTGGATAAGGATAAAGAGCAGCTAGTACGCGACAAGAATCCCATCAAGGAGCGTACTGATAAAGTTCAATCTCCGTTGCACAGAAAACCAACTGAAAAGAAATCGGAACCTCTCTTGGCTTTCAGTTTAATTGACCAAATTCTGGAGTCAGAGAAAACAGTCGAACAGGCGGCCAATCTAATACAGCCCACAAAGCAGACGCTGAAGTCTGCGCCATTGCCCGCTGCATCGACGACGAAGATCACTGGCAAATCGGAGGCACGTGCACCGAATTTAGATAAATACGGCCGCTACCTTCAAAGCCTCTCCAGTCCGGCACTTTGGTCTGGCAATTTGCATATGGTGGATGTCACCGATTTTGATGTGGTCATTCATCCAGTGCTCGGCGACACAACTCAGCTGGGAAATCTGCTGCCTACGAATTTAGATGTCATTGGTCGCATTACGCGTGTTAACGTTTGGGACTATCTCAAAAAGATCAAGAAGAGTCCAACTAAGGAGATTGTTATTGTCAGCCTATTTCCCGCTGCTGCCTCGAATACCATTAACTTTGAAAGCTTCTTCGAATATCTGGATTCGCGCCAGCGACTTGGTGTATTGGGTGCTGACTCGGAACAGATTCGCGACTTTTACATATTTCCTTTGGGCAGCGGGGACAAGTTGCCCAGTGTGCTGCATACGACGGACAGTGTACCCTTCTATGAGGATGCAAAACGTCCAAACACGCTGCTGGGAATAATCGTACGCTGCTTGAGCAAAAAGTTGGTTGGCATGAGCCAAACGATGCCACTGTCGTTACCAACTGCTAGCAACAAGACTGCAAAGGTAAAGCTATCAAATATTTATGTAATAGATGTTTATCAACGAAACTAATATTATTTTGCAGGTGTCAAACAAAACTCGTCCTAGGACGACATTCACTCCCCCGAGCAGTCCGAAACGCAAGCATAGCACGCACTCGACAAGCTCCAAGGATGATGAGTTCGATATTGATGCAATCATCAAAGCACCCATTGCTAAGTTGCATAAGAGTGAGTAGAGGAATGACATTCATATTAAACAGATATTTTAAACGAATTTAAATTCTAGCAAACGTTTCAATAGATTCGAGGGCTAGCTTAGATGATCCCAATGCACCTTATTCGCCTGGCGGCAGCTCTGACGACAACGATGGCTTGCCAACGCCGACTACTGGCAACAAGAATGACCTGGAGCGCAAGGTTAATGAAATTAATAAGCAAATCGCTGCCCAACGCATGGAAATTGCCGGCCTGCTAAATGTTGAGCCATCAGTAAGTAACTTATCAACAGTATCCCTTTAAGGAATTATACTAAAGCAATTGTTTTCTTCCACAGGTTTTAAATAAACCCTCGTCTTCATCCAGTGTGCTAGCCAACATATCGATTCCACCCGATTTGACTAAGATTTTGGCCAGCATTAAGGACATAACTGAGACAAATGTCAAACCAATGTCTGCAGATGATGAGGAATACAATCCAGAGGATGTCATCACCACAAGCAGTTCATACGGTATGGGTAAGTTGATTCTAAATTGAATGTAGTTCCAATCAAATAAATATGATTAATTAATCGATTACTCAATTACAGGAAAAATATATCCGGATAGTGCAACCAGAACCAAGAGTCGCTTGGCGCAGCTAAGTGAAGCTGAGCTTCTTAGTATGGTTCCGGACAATCTGGTGGATCTTCCTCCAACGACGTCCACCAGACACGATGAGCCCCCACCGCCCGGTGTTTAGGATAAGAATATGTTCAGTACGATTACAATAATTATAATTTATAGTTTCTAAAATTAGCGCGTTTACGTGACTACTTAGCTTTCAATTACCTGTTATTAGCTTTGAATGGAATTCAATTATTCATTTTCTTTTGATTCTCGCGCCTGAATTACAAGTACGCCCTTATTTTGTACATTCACATTCAACTAATTGAGTACCATTTCTGTATTATATCCAGCAATCGGAACAATTGAAAATATGTCTTCGTTCGGATACAGTTGGTTAATGTTTTTATTAAACAAATTACAAATTACCACATTTGCGGTTTCTTTGCCAAACAAATTCAGAAATTTTAGGGTTCTAGATAAGCATACCAACTAACCTTCTAAGTACGTGTACATTTTTCTTAAATACAAATAAAAAAAGTGCTAAGTAACATTTCTAATAGGGCAACTATAATTGATATTGCTGTTGTTGTTATTAATATTTATTGAAGTGGGTGATTAGTTGAGCTCGCAGGGATCATGCTGGCTGTCGAAATGGGCGCAAGATACCTTGGGTCCATTGTGCACGCGTGGAATCGCTATACGGAAGAGGATGCCAACCGGCATACATACGCAAATCTTATATTGCACGCTGCCAGTGCGTAGGCCCAGCTCGGAGCTGACAATTGGTATGCGATCCATGTCAAGGAAGATTCCAGCACCTGCCTCGAATACAGTGGCGCCTTGTGTTGAGTTAATCGACACGTGATGTTCCACCTGCATCTCTATTGTAGAGCCATCGAAGAAAACGCCTTCGGATCCCTTAATGGAGATGTGGCCGTCGCTATCCATGACCAAGGGAACGCCAACTGGACTTGTGATCCGACTTGTACTGGCTACCTTCGTCAATAGCACCCCATCCATTCCAGATGGCATGCTGTATTGTGGACGATGAGTAGTAAAGAGAGTTGAGCGATCGACAGGATTTTTGATTTCAAAGAGATTTGCTTGTATGACAATTCCATCCTTGTTAAGCACAACACGTTCGCGTTCATTTGAGCCACCAGCACTGTTGGAATTGCGGAAGACCCGTAAATGCACTCCACTGCCTTCGCCGTCGCTGCTAATCGATACAGGGACATCCGCAAAGCCATGAATTCCTATAGAATTGGTTTGGATGCGATCCAAATCGGTCTCGTCGTAAAATTTGATTAAATCCATTTCGGGAATTAGCTCCATGCCCTGCACCCCCTTTCCCAAGCGAAGCACACCCATAATAGTTAGGGTCAGGATTAAATTGCCAATAGTCAGCAGTAGGAGAACCACCACAGCGGTCCAAAAGGCAAAACTGTTGCGACCCTGACGGCCCGGATGTAAATGGGAGCAGCTATCATCGTCGTACGAGCAATTAAATTTCTCGTCGAAATAATTAACAGTGTCCGTCTTCGAATCAATGCGACCCAAGTCCATCTCGGCAGCTCCAATTGGCAATGTCACCGACAATGCAGTTTCCGAGTTTGCCTCGTCAGAATATGAAGGAGAGGGACCCCGCACGAAAGTATTTTCAAATATATCCATTTTTTAATTGAGTCGCTTTTTCGATTTGCCTCTGCACAATAGTGTTACTTTTGGTATGTATGTTGTATCCCCTAGAGATACAAAAATAGTACATATTCACTATGTACATCTAGTGTGGATGTAATTTAAAGACATGCGCATTAAATGAATCAGTTTGGCGCCAAACGAAAGCTCAAATGGAGTAACTGCCTATTAGGGCTGCAAAAGCATCGTTGGTGAAATTCATCGTATTAATGGTTTCCCCCCAAATATTTGTATCCCAGCCATTGAGAAATCGTTTTGTAATTATTATGAAATCTTTATTCATCTTTTTGACTTAAAATAAATTTCACTGTTTTTGGATATGAAATATTTAGTTTTTTAAAATTTTGTTTCACTTTTAACTTTATTTAAATAATTTTCTAAATAATCCAAACTTCAATATATTGATAGCCCGGCCTATATATGCGAAATATTCGATTGATGCACTGTCGGCGCTTTTGCAGCCAAAGGTCCCTGGTCTTAACTCTTATTTCGCATAGAGGTGAAGAAACATCGATGTTTCCTCCCATCGATGTTTGTTTAAACACATAATTTTTTTTCGGAAACGGTTTTTAGAGCTATGTCAACAGTGCTCATCTGTAAAAGAAATTTTTATTAAACATATTTCTTATAATATTTTAAGGGTCGTAATTATCAGGGTTGTTTATTTTTTTTGGTATATAAAAACATTCGAGAGTGGCCTACCAAACAACGATGGTTTCAATGTTTTGCCATCGATGTCATCGATGTTTCACTCGATGGTTCTCTTTCTCCACCTCTAATTTCGCTAATGTTTAACTGCGAACGAAATGAACAATTAATTGTTCATGATTGTCGTTCATCTTAATGACCCGTTCATTTGAACTTTTCCAGAACGAAACGACACAACTCCACTAATTTCGCAAGATGTCCTTTAAGGTAAGGGAAATATTGTTGTTAATAATATAAATACAATGAGTGACATAATTTTATTTAAATAACATGAAGCCGATTGATCCAAAACGTGATGAGATTCGCCGGTATCTTGAACGCGGAAGCGTTCTCGATTCCCTTACAAAAATCTTTATACGCATAATCAAAGAACGTCCAGAAAACCCAATGGAGTACATACGAAACAATATTGGCATGGTACGCCATCAGCATGATAAATACGAGCGTTTATCGCAGGACCTTCAGGAGGCGAATGAGGAAATTCAACGCTTGCGAGCGATTATAAATAGCATAAACCCTGAAGTGCTTCAGAACCAAGCTGCGCACGCTCCCGTCGAGTCCGTAGATTCCGAGCCAGTGACTGTTGCGGAACAAGATGATAAAACGCAAGAGGTCAGCAACAGCAAGGCCGAAAATATAACAGCAATCAAAGCTGATGAATTAGTCACAGCTGTCGAAAATTGCCACATTGAGGAGAACGTGGTCGTGGCCGCTGACTCCAAAATCGATAATGCAACCCAAAACTCATCCGTCCAAGCTGAATCCAGCAGCACTAACAATACCGAGTAAATCTTTCGCTAAATCTCTCGCACTAAACATCCCATTATAATGCATTCTCATAGAAATGTTACCAGTTGTTTGTAAGACTAAATAATGAATGGAAAGTATTTTATTAAATGTAAATAAATGGAGTGTATTTGCACGCAAATATCTTAAATGGAACATAAGTTGATTATTTGTTTCCGTTGAGAAAAGGCATTGTACTTTTATTATTAGTGGGGTTTCCAAATATTTATTGAAATCAGTTTTATAATGCATACACATTGTATATCATTTGTTTATTAATATAAAGGATTGTGGATAATACATATTAATAATAGAAATTTACTTTGTTTAAACACATTTTAAAAAGTGATACAGGATGATAAACAAAAATTATATTGTATGTAAGTATGGATCGAAATATAACAGCTGCATCGAAGTTGGAAAATAAAAGCGGATATGAGTGTGCCAATAGTAGTAGGCAGCATACTGCTGGACGAACATAAACTGATTTATAATTTTAAGGTCAAAACATAGTGTTTAATTTTACTTCTTGGCAAGCGTTCATTCTTTAATTACTTTCTTCCCGTTCTCAATTATTAATGTCATAGTTTTAAGGCCAAATAGCTTTTTTTACAAGGCCCTACTACATTATTGTGACCGACTGCGATTCAGTCACCTTGTCCGTATGTTTATGTCAATTTTCTGTTGCTGAATTTTCCTGTACTAACGTTTTAGTCTCGTGTTAAAATTGGACAAAACATATATGTACATGCATATGTGTAGGTCGCTAAACGACTATGGTATAGATATAAGTGTAGGTGTATGTATGTTAATCGAAATAAATGGTTTCTACATAAGTTTATGCCTGGTTTGAATGCTTGTGAGTGTTTTTGTAGTTAAAGCAAATCTCTTTATTTCTTAAAAGATAATATATTATGCAGGATTGGATTGCATATTTTTTCATTAACGCAGAGCATTCGGTTCTTCCCTCCGTCGATATTGTGGTGCTGTTTGTAAAATTAGATTTGCCATTGCTGCCGATAGAAAATAAAGATAAGAATTTGATAGAATAGTTATTACGTTACTCGCATACTTACGTTGAATCATTTAATTTCTTATTGGTTGTTTGCCTGCATTGAATAGAAAAGTTTGTGTTTTGGGGAGTTTATTGATGATATTACTTTTTACGTTTATCTGCCGGTTTCAAAATCTGGAATGAGCACATCAGTGATTCATCCACCGACATCATCGCACCAGCATTGTCAAATTCGCCACAATAATTGGGAGCCGAGAAGAGCGTAACCAGTTGACGCTTTGCGAAGAACTCATAGCCATCCTCGACAACTTGATGGGCGCGGCAAATGAGATCGAACTCGTGCTTCTCCAAGAATTTGGCCACAACTTCGGCGCCAAAGGTGAAACTGACACCACGATCGTTTTCACCCCATCCCATGGTATCCTTATCTGGATCTGACCACAGCAAGTCGCAAAGAAGACCCTGATCTGGCACGTCAGTTGGGCGCATGATGCGTCGAATTTGCTCCATCGACGAGAGGTCTGGGCTAAGACCACCATGGCAACAGAATATCTTTTCATCAACAATGGCCGCCACTGGCAAGCAGTTAAAGCAGTCAGTAAATGTCTTCCACAATTTGATAGTATAACGGCGCTTGCACTCGTCGTAGAAACCGTAGATGCGGTTTATGCTGGCGCACTCGTGGTTACCACGCAGCAAAAAGAAGTTCTCCGAGTATTTGATCTTGTAGGCGAGCAGCAAACAGATGGTTTCCAGCGACTGTTTGCCACGATCGACGTAGTCGCCCAAAAACAGATAATTTGATTCCGGAGGAAAGCCACCGTACTCGAAGAGGCGCAGCAAGTCGTAATATTGGCCATGTATGTCGCCGCAAATCTTTAACGGTGCTTCGAGCTCCAACAGTATGGGCTGCGAGAGAAATATCTCTCGCGACTTCAGACAGAGGCCACGAATTTCGTTCTCGGAGAGCTGAACGTTTTTGCCAGGCCGTGCCCCACGCACTTCCAGAAGTCTTGATATGATGCTGTCGATATTCATAACATCGCCCATTTTTCTGTTTGGTTTTGCTGCGCAATTACTGTGCTTCAATTTTCCACCAAAGAAGGGCAAGTGGCTTTGAAGTATATTTTTCACTATAAATATTTTTCACAGCACTACAAGAAAATTTCTCCAGTGTGTCCACATTTCACAAAAAAAGAAGGAAATGAAATGAGCAGTTAGTCAGACTCTTCACACACAATTCGTCTCACTCTCGCAGCCCCGGTTGCCTTTGTGCCCGCCATTTGCGTCGTTTGGTTTTTACAAGTTGGTGTAAGCAGGACAACGATAGTTCCACCTGAAAGACCTTGCCAGATTGATGAAAAACATTATAACGCTTGATTAACAGCAGATTACCACATCATTTTAACATAATTGTTAAAGAGCGCTCATAATAACTGTTGTCTATCTGTAAATTAACAGAGCAGCTGATTCCAAATTTGTGAGCAAAATTTGAAATTAAAAAATTTAAATTTTCAAAAATCAATTTAAAAAAATTGAGAAACAAATTAAAAAAAAAAAATTAAAAATTTTGTAAAATAATGAAGTTTATTCTAAAATTGGTTTGGTGCATTTCGCTCTTCGCGTGGAGAAGTTGAGAAAAAATTCGAAATTCGAGAAAAATGCGACAAAAATTCTGGTACAATTTCTAGCTTCAAAATTAAGAAAGTTCATTTTCAACTCTCGGAAAAATTTCGCTCTTTCAAAAGTGAAATTAACGAAAATATCACTGTTGCTTTATTTTAAATGTGATTTTGTTTTTTAAATGTGATTTTGTTTTTTAAATGACAAACAAATTTCATTTTTATGAATTTAAAAATACATTTATGGCGGACATTGACAGGGAAAACGCTGGAAATTCCTCCAGCTCAGTGAAACGCGTGATTTTTCTAGAAATTAGAATTTGATTGGCTTCAATTCTATTTTTCCCCTGAAATGGTTACATACAAATGAGTATCATTCTTTCATTCCGTTGCGCTAGTCTAATTCAAGACGTGTAAGTCGCGCCATCTTTTAGCTCCAACGGGTCAGTAGTTAATTAAAGTCAATTGAACAGTAATCCAAAATGTTGTTGCTCGATATAATGAGAAAAAATATATGTAATGAGGTATACATAATTGCGGAAATTGGCCAGAATCATCAGGGAAGTTTAGAAACGGCTAAATTGATGATGCTAGAAGCCAAGAAGGCGGGATGCCATTGTGTTAAATTCCAAAAATCGGATTTAACAGCAAAGTTTACTCGGTCCGCCCTAAATCGAGACTATGTCAGTGATCACGCCTGGGGCAGAACCTATGGAGAGCATAAAGAATATCTTGAGTTTTCTAAGGAGCAGTACCATCAGTTGCAAGACTATAGTCGTGAAATTAATGTTGATTTCACCGCATCCGCTATGGATGAGGCAAGTGAAAAAACTAATGATGTGTCCTCAGTAAAAACGTTATGTATTTTCAGAGATCTCTGGATTTTCTGGCAGATTTAAAGGTACCTTTTATTAAAATTGGCTCCGGAGACGCTAATAATTTCCCACTACTTATTAAAGCTGCAAGCATGAAAATACCTTTGATTATATCGACCGGAATGCAGACCATGTCGACAGTTGATAAAATCGTTGAAATAATGAATCAGGCTAAAAACGACATGTACGCATTGCTGCACTGTGTATCTTCGTATCCAACTGCTCCAAGCGACTGCAATTTGCGGATGATACCAACACTAATGCAACGTTTTCCCAAAGTAATCATTGGCTACTCAGGACATGAGTTGGGTGTATGCATCACTAAGGCAGCTGTTTTGTCGGGTGCCAGGATAATTGAGCGACACTTTACTTTAAACAAATACCAGAAAGGCTCGGATCATCTTTGCTCTCTGGAGCCCCTGGAATTAATGTCCCTGGTCCAGAGCATAGGCAAATTCAAATCTAAGCAATCTCTTCGCATTCCTACCTATAACGTTAATGAAATAATTCAAATGTTAGGTGGGAAAGATGAACACTTAGAGGCGGCGTTGGCTGAAGTTTCAAAGAAGGAAATTTTGCAGAGTGAGCTAGCTTGTCGTCGCAAATTGGGTAAATCAATTGTAGCTGCTCGAAATCTGGATAAAGGGCACACACTTCGAGCGAAGGACTTGTCAATTAAAGTCAGCGAACCACCCGGTATTTCTGCCGAAAGATATTTTGATATAATTAACATGAAACTAATGTATAGTGTTGATGAAGACAAACCGATAACTGAGAATGTGCTGATGCCATAAATCAGCGAAAATTACTGTTTTGTTTTAATTTGTTTTGACTTGAACAATAAATTGTAAATCTTATTGTCGAGATTATTCGGCTGCATCATCGCTACCTTCGTCCTCATTTTCATTCTCGATCATGTCAATGTCTTCCTCAAGATCGCCTTCCTTCTTGTCGACCGGCTTCTCATATACGGGTGTTAACGGCGATACTACCACTCCATTCCAGACGGACATTTCACGTGCAATGCTAGTGTTGCCCTCCAATCCCAGAATATGTTTATAGCCGCCATGTGCCAACACTCGAAGTAGCGTCTGTGCTGTATAACAGCAAACATCCTGTTGCTCTAGCGTCATTGCAGTGTGAACACGAATGTGACCTGGTTCGGTTGGGTCGGTAATACCTGCTGATCCTGGCAGGAATAGTCCAGCAGAAAGCAGTTGAAATACTCGACGAAATGCCATATTGATGGGCAGTGCTTGACGTGATGGATTGTTCATGATTGCCAAATGAGCAATTAAGTCCAGCATCCAGGAAGAGAGCGGTGAAAAAGCATCGAACCGCTTTGTTAGATCCTTCAAAATGCGAATCAAGACTTTTATTGACGAATGGTGAGCATTCTCCTCGAACCAGCGAGTATGCCGTATAGCAGCCAAATGGCTTTGCATCAACTTGTGATCCATATGAATCTCTGGCTCGAGTTTCCTCAAGTTTTGCGGCAAGGTGGCAATAAGTATGCGCACCTTTGCTTGGCTGTTCGAGACATCGAAGCCCCTGTCATGTATTTGTATTGCATGTTGCTCTCCTTTGGCTACCACTTCTGTTTTCATGCCATTCTTTAAGTCCGCCTCGACCTTTTTTGCAAGCGCCTCACAGGCTTCCTTCGTAGGCAGTGTTTTTAGTATGACAACGACGTCGGCCACATTGTTGCCAGTAAGAATAGTGCCCTTCTTGAAGGATCCCACTTGGCGCACTTCCTCTAATTGCTGTAATAACATTTTTAGGGTTTGCTTAAGTTTTTCTCGAGGATATGTTACTGTGGTAACTTACACAAGTATTAAAGTCGCCCGGCGCAACGACCAAGTTATCCAAAACGGCTTGCACCTTAGTTACCAAATTGCCAATTGCAGTCTGCTCCCCAGGAGTTGGACTGAGGTCTTGGTTACGCTTTAACAGAGCCTATTTAAAGAAATGAATATTTCAGTTAAACATTGTATGTATTTAACTTTTTTTTATCGATTTTACCGCAGTCAACGCAGAATCATCCACTGCCGGTGAAACTTTTGGAAAAACGACTTCGGCTAAAGTCAAGTCGAAAGGATGGCGCGGCACAAATGTTTTCTTAAAAGGCGGTCGAATACCACCGCGCATAGGCCTGCCGCCTCGAAGCGCTCCGCGAACCATACTTTTGTTGTAATGATTAATTTTGGCAAATTTTATATTTTTAAGTCAATCACCACCATTTATTCACACCTTCTTCCCTGGTTTTAATGTTTTCCGATATTTCTAAACATGGTTGCATCTTCGAGTAATCGATATTTTAATTGTCTTCTTTTGTAGACTTTAAAGCAGGGTATCCACAGTAGAATTTTTTTGTCGAACGTGTTGTGTTCGATAGCCTTAAGCACAGTACGCTCTAGCCGAAAATATGTTTGTAAGGTCAAACTTCATTTAAAAAAAGGCTATATTGTGGGATTTGACCGACCAAAAAAACATTTTGATGAAAATTTTTAAAATTAAGACTTTGGTATTCCTCTTAACATTACATTTTAACAAGCTATTAAGAGCGGACTCTAGAAATATAAAATACCAGAATGTATGTTTGAAATACCATAACAGTCAAAAATTCTTCTATTTACCTGCACTTAAAAGACTGCAAACTTGGCTTGGATCAAGGTGAATTTATATTCATCTTTGCTTGGATATTAATCTAGCAGACACAGCCAACTGCTTTAACATTAGTCACTAATGATTAGTGTCAACTGTTTTCGACAACTTATCGAATCGATTAAACTCTCTGCCAAATCGATGTTTCTTGGATCGTTTGGCACTATTTTAAAAAAAAAGTTTTCTCTTCGAATGAATGACAGGACCTAAAATAGTAGATGAAAATGTTCATTTAATAATAATTATATTTATCCTTTTTTACATCCGAAAATTAGACAAGCACCTCGGATTCCATTTCGCAGCCGGACAGGGCAGCAAGAATGTTTCTAGCCGTAATACGCGACATCTCCTTGCGGGTCTCAATGTCCGCGCTTCCTATGTGTGGCAGAACAACAACATTATCCAGTATGAGTAGCGGATCATCGAGGGGTAGTGGTTCCGGAGTGGTAACATCTAAACCTGCGCCCAATATGCGCTTCGCATGAAGAGCCTCACACAATGCTTTTTGATCTACGACTCCACCACGCGCTGTGTTGATGAAAATGCAATTGGGTTTCATTTTATCAAATGCTGCAGAATTAAAGATTTCCTTAGTTTCCGGTGTTAGAGCGCAGCAGACAACAATGAAGTCTGATAAGCATAGCATTTCATTAAAGTCCACACGTTGGGCATTGACCTTTGCAGCCTCCTCTGGCCGTGCTGTACGTGTCGTATAGGTTATCAGTGCTGGCTTGAAAGGCACAATGCGCGCTGCAATCTCTTGTCCAATGCGCCCAAACCCATAGAGTCCAACACGTGAATTCTTCAGGCCCTGACCACACATCCACATAGGCGACCACGCTTTCCAACCGCCATTGTACACTTGTTTGTTGGCCTCAAACAAACGCCGGTTCGTAGCCAAGAGCAATGCGAGCGTTAGCTCTGCGGTCGCATCGGTTAATACATCGGGTGTATAGCCAACGCGAATGCCACGTTTCTTGCACTCCTGCACATCGATGTGCTCGTAGCCCACAGATATTGTCGAGACACACTTTAGTTGATCACCAGCAGCATCCAATACATCCGCATCTATTCTATCTGTGAGTGCACAATAAAGCGCGTCCTTTCCCTTAATCTCACGAAGAAGCTCGTCTCGTGGGACTGGCAAAGCCTTCGACCAAGTGGTTACATTGCAGCTATCAAAATCAAGTAACATGAGATAAAATCACTTAATAACACCAAGCACCAAGCAACCTTTTACGAAGTAATTCCAGTCCACTGATGTCGACATCTGGTCGTGTCACATAAACACTGGGTAGCGAGCTCATTCTTGCAGCATTTACCAGATGAGAAAGTCTTTTGGCTTGCAGCAAAAGACGAGTTTGAGTTTTATACATGATAATCGACACTCCGAGACATTAGAATAGTACAGCCAAAAACATTTTTCATTCATCTCGCTTTAGTCAAAACATAAAATATTGCAAACAATTAAGCAATAATATAAGTACATTTGAATGGTGTGCAAAAAGTAAATGAATGATTATTTTCTACCGAAAGTGAATTCAGTTAAGCTAAAGTTTAATAAGATTAATCTGGTTGAAAATTGAGCCCTGGCATTTTCGAGTATTTTCATAATTTTTTCGCATGGTCACACTGATGCTTACAATACCTTTTAAGTCGAAGCAAAAATACATTAATAATGTGACGCCAATTATGTCCAATTTTAGCTTGTTCGCAATAAAGTTGCAATAAAGTTTATTTATTGAATAAACAAAAATATGCCAATTTTTAAACCGATGTATCGATTTTTAATAAGACGTTGAAATCGATGTTCTCTTTGTAATTACATTACTAGATTTGTGTTTATCACAAAAAAAATATCGATGGAAAAGTGGTCACATGTCTTTTCTCTAATAAAATTATTTATTTTTAAAAAGTTAATTAAAAATTTACACTTACAAATTAAATATACCAAGAAAATGATATATTTTCTAAAATAATGAAGTTCATTTTTAAATTGGTTTAGTGTACTACACCCTTCGCGTGGTGAAGTTAAGTAAGAAATTCTAATAAAAAATCTATAAAATTCGAGAAAAATTCAACGAGTGCAATTTTTTAAAATTCTAGCTTCTAAATTATTAAGCAAGTTCCAATTTTAACTCAATTTTTTAAATTGTGTTATCTGGAATTGAGTTATAAGTGGGACCTGATAAGGCTGCCACCTTTTTTTTTTTGTTTTGCCAAGCTTCGCCAAGGCTGCCACATAATTTTTGTTTTATTAACATACAATTTATTTCGAGTTGAATTTATTTAAAATAAACAATTGAACTATGGATTGGTACATTGGCGAAGAATGGAACGATATGGCGAGAGGTCTGCACAAGAAGGTATTGAGCCTACAGTTCCAGAATCTTGAGAAACCACTAGCGATTAGCACAGTGCTGTTCCATGTAAACAAACAGTGTGAAAACTTGGGTGGCAGGCCATCTAAATACTTGGAACGAAATGAGATTCAGCAGCATAAAATGGAAATTGGGTCTGCTCTAACTCCCATTGATTGCTATTTGGAGATACTTTTGCAGCAGTTTTTGCCAGGTGAAACCTCCGTGTGCAGCATTGAGACAAAATCCGGGGAGCGTATCACTTTCGAGCTTAAATTGGAGCGGATCATTAGCAACACACAGGTGGAAAAGTTAAATGCAGCTGAAATTTACAATTTGGCATTACGCTATAAGGAAAATGGAGTCTCTATGTTTAAGATGTATCCAAAGTTTGCCTTGGACTATTTTTCACGTTCAGCCAAACTGCTGATTTCATATAAACCATTCGATAAATTGGACAAAAAGGAGAATGGAATTGATGGCAGCGAAGTGGAGTCATTATTTGTTCAAATCCAAACAAATTTAGCCGCTTGTTTACTGCAGGAGAAGCGCTACGAACATGTCATCTATCACACAGAATTTGTGGAAGCAAACAATAATCCAAGTGAGAAAAGCATTTACCGGCGCGCTTTGGCATTCTATTACCTGAAAGAGTTTGAGAAGGCGCAGCAAACAATTGAACTCGTGCCCAATTATGAAGAGAAACGGGAATTTGCCAAGCTGCGAGAAAATGTCGCTGCTAGCTGGAAGACAAGCAATGCCAACTACAAACAAGTTGTGCAGCGCATGTTTAAATAGACAATAAACAGCTCACAATAATAAATATGATAACATTAAACTCCTAGGCATTTAATAAAAATATTGTACAATGCTAATTTGATTTTGACTTCTTCATAGGTTTTTTGTCCAGTTTTGGTTTCTTATTCTTGTACTTCATGCCGCCCGGCAATTTGTGTCTTTTCCGGGACGATTTGTTGTCATTTTTGAAGAGCTCTGAAAATTACAAAGTTATGAGATTCAGTAGCATTGTAACATTGAAGCGGAAACTCACCTTCGTCAGGTTCTTCGCCGACTTCATCTTTATAGTATTGAGCATCATCGTCCGCATCACTAGCATTTCCATCGCCCTCTTCATATTTTCCAGCTTGATTTTGCTCCTTTTTCAATTTCAGATTTCGTGCACGGTTCTCGGTCTGCTGCTTCTTTCGTTGCTCCTTTAGTTTACGTTTCTTTTCGATCAATTTGCGCAGCGTTTCTTTTTCATCCTCGGTTTTCACGACGTGATCATGGTAGAGCACCTCACCGGTTAGCAAACCTTCCTCGATCTTTACTAAATGCATTGTGAGACGTGGGCCAATTTCGTGTAACTTAACCGAGCTCTTGCAATCCTCCAAATTTCCCTTACTCTTCAATGTTTGGGCCAGCACAACATGAGACTGTTCATCGTCCTCAGCTTCTGATTCGGATGCATAGCCATCCCTGCAATTGCCACAGTAAATAACATATGAAGCTCTAATCAAATGGGATCTTACCTGGTAACAAAATCCACAACCTCGTTGCATTTGCTTAGATTTGGAACGGTGCCACCGACTATTTTCTGTACAGCTTTCTTTAAACCCACCGGTACCACTTGCACCGAATAGTGACGCATTTCCACAAGTTTCGTTTCTGTATTGTACGAAAACAGGACGCAACGGCGAATGGTGTCGATGCTAACCTGAGCCAGGTTAATTGATGGAAACATATTCTGAAACGTTGTCGCCATCAGTTTCAAGTGTTTGCCATCGCCGCTAAAGTTATTCATGATAACGAGCGGTGGATGCTTGAAGTGATCAACGTCTATCATTTGCTTCTTACTGCACGATATGACATCGCGAGCCAGCGTGAACTGATGCACCTGTTGAAGAAAAGAATGAATTAACAGGCCCATTATTTGTTGGAAAACATCAACAAACCTTGAATGTGAGCGAAGGACCACGCGGTAAGCGTACCACTTTGAACGACAGCTGAGTGGCGGCTTTGTTGAAGATGCCCATATGTGAGACATGAAAGAAGCTGCTCAAGCTAACAAAATCCTTGATGCGATTCATTTTTTTCTCTCGTAAATTGGTTGCCGTGAACGGTTCCATTATACGCCGAAAGTCAAGCGTGAGGTCTGTTATATACGGACAGGAAAGACCGCGATGTATTATGAAGGAATGTGGTGCCTCTACCACTTCACTTGGCTCGCTGGCCTTGAACGCTGCCGTACGCGTTTTGGGATGTACTTTCTTTTTACCGCGTCCCATTTTAATTAATTAAAAACAAATAAAATTCCTGCAACCGCACGTGTTGCTCACTCACTTTAGACTCTAAAGTTTAGAGGCGGAGAAACATCACCGTGAAACATCGATGTCGTCGATGCTTGCAAAGCATCGGAACCATCGGTGTTTGGTAGACCACAATCGAATGTTTTTATATACAACAAAAGTAAACAAAAGAAAAAGAGTTAAATTTAAACATTTCTTTTTTTTTAAATAAATATTGAAGCTAGAACTTTGAAACTTTCACAGGAGTTTTGTTATAATTTTATCAATTTTCTAAATTTTTTTTTTTAGAATTTTTTACTACGATGTTTTTCGATGCTTAATTTTTAAACATCGAAAACATCGATGGAAGGGAACATCGATGGTTCTCCACCTCTAACTCACTTGCTGTTTTTAATATTTTCTCGAAAATTGTTGCCACCCTGGCTCCCAAAACACAGTGGCAACCATCAAGCCACTGAAAAAGTTCGACTTCCATATATTTCAGCTTTTTTTTTTTTTAAAAAATCAGGGTTTTTTTGGTTTTTTGAAGCTAGAACTTTGAAAATTTCACACGAATTTTTGTTACATATTGTTGATTTTTTAACAATTTATTTAGAACTAATGTGCCAACTTAAACACTCGAAGGGTGGCGTGCATCAAACATTCTTTAAAATTAACTTCTTTATTTTATCTAATTTATAATTTATTTGGTTTTATTAAATTTGACTTTATTGCTAAGTTACCAAATTAAGAAAAACGTACATTCACAAATTGCGTCGACACATGTATCGATAAGTCGATAGATTTTTTTCGCATTTTACACTGTTTTTTGGAGGGCACTTTTTAAAATTATACAAAAATAAGAAAATAACAGCAGCCACGGTTGCCACTTAAAAATATTTGAATGAGCCAAAAAGAAACAAAAAATGAGCCAAAATTCAAAAAAGGCGAACTTAACATTTAACATTTCAGTATTAAGTTTAACATTTCAGTATTAAATAAAATTTTGGTATTGTTGCAAAACAGCCATTTTTTTTTGTGCGCGCAAATTTGAAATGGAAAAATGTGAATTTTTCAAAAATTAATTTAAAAAAATTGAGAAACAATTTCAAAAAAACAACAAAATCCAAAATTAGGTAAATAATTAACTTTATTTAGAAATTGGTTTTGGTGGCAAAATTGAGAAAAAACCAAAAAAAAATTGAGAAATAACGAAAAATTGAGAAACAACAAATATCAATAATTCGAGAAAAATTCAACAAAATCTCTGGATACAAATTTCAAGCTCTAGCTCAAAAATTGAAAAAGTTGACTTTTTCGGCCAAAAAAAGCAATGTCAAATTTGACATTAATTTTCCTTTTTTTGTCGGGGGGCAACAACAACAAACCAGAAAATGTTTTGCGTTTAGCGAGAGCGAGAGAGCGCGCTTTACAGCACACTGGAGTGACTGGTGCGACTAGCTTTTGGTGTTACTAGACAACACAAAACTGCCGCAAGGTGTCGTATTTAAATTTAGGCCACTAGCGCGCCATCTGTTTGCAATTTTCTGAAATGAGAAGTCAGGGTTGTTCTGATTTTGATTTCGCCGGCTCAATAAAAACAACCATGTCTTCCACAATTCGCAGTGCGGCATTTTTAAAAAGACGTTTGGTCCGAGTGGCGAAAACAATAGAATTATTGTTATTTGCTTGGCGTGTTCTAATCCTCGTCCTGTGTATAGAATACAACTCAACCAGATGGGGAATCTATACCGGCATGTGAAGGTAAGAGAAGAAGGGGGGGGGGGGGGAGGTTAAGTTTCTTTCCCAGACTAAACATCCTGAATTAGAGTACAAAATTAAGCTAAAAAAACAGGAGCTGCAATCCATTCGGAAAGAAGAGCAAAAGGAAAGGAAGCAAGCAGAAAACAAAGAGTATCGTGAAAAGAAGAAAAAGGAGAAGGAGGAGGAATAATTTCAATATAATAGTAAGTACCACCTATTCTAGAAATATTATATTCATTTTAAAGTTTTCATTTCATTTTCAAAGTTTTAAAGCATATATATGGCAATGGAGCCGCCATTTTCAATTATTTGTACACACAAAATAATGGAAAGAAAACAAACGCAAAGAAGCTGCGACGCTAATTACATGATTAAAGAAGAAATTGAATCCAATCGCCGAATTCAATAAATCTCTAAGAAATTTATATTTTTTTTTTAAAGAAATAACTGACGAACGATAAATGAACGATTTAGTTTCATGATTGACTGAATAAGTTCATTCGTTCATCCTAATGACCCACCCGTTCATTTCAACTTTTTGAGACCAACAACAAACCTAATCTGAACTGATGAAAAAATCAGCCAATTCGAAAAAATAAGTGCCATTGCGCCAACAGGACAAAATAGAGCCAGTTTTGGCGCAAAAACGCCAATTGTGGCAACCGTGCAAGCAGCACATTTATTTGATTCAAAAAAAATAAGCTGGATTTATTTTAATTATATTTATTTAATCACACTCAACATAGCAAACACAAATGATGTATTTAGTTTTGTTCTTGTTTATGTTGCCGTTGCTGTATTTAAAGTTTTACAACTGTTCTTTTTATCAGCTAGTTTTAAAGAAATCCTGTAGTGGCCAATACTCAAATTTTAATAAAAGGAAACAATTTGGATAATGATTATTTAATTTTATGCTTAAACTATTAGCAGTTTAAATGTATAGGTTCTGCATTTTCCTCAGACGTAAAAAATATATTATATCCAAATGATTTTGCATCGTTAAGAGCAGCTTCGTCTCTGGACAAACATAGAAAGGTTAATGGTGTACGGAATTTAATTTATAGGCAATTACGAAACGGGACCAGGACGGGGTCCATTTTTCTTCATTATACGTATATTAAATATGCCTAATATGCTGGAAAACAATGCGGCGGCTAATAGAACGTACATAGCAAATATTGTTGGTTTTTTGTTTGTTTTTCTTTGAAAATTACAACTATGTATTTATGTTGCGAAAATTAATAATATTAATATTTTTAATATTAGCATTTATGTATATTTATATAAATTATAGTTACAGCTACAGCTTAAACTGAATTTGGAGTGTTTTAGTGTTTTCGATTTTTTCTCAGACGCTTTATGCGATTTATAATTTATATGTATACATATATAAAACTTCAGTTTAAACTGCAGTTAACTACAGCCGGATGTTGATGTTGCGGTTGCTGCTGGTGTTTGTTGTTGTTATTGTTGTTGATTTCATGCATAAATGACAAATTGCTTGTGGCTGTGGTTTAAAAAATAACATCTTATGCCGTTGTTGAAGTTGTAATTGTTGTTTCTGTTGCTGTTCTGGCTGTTGTTGCGGGGGGCTGCTGCTGCTTCTGATGCTGCGGCGAATGCTTCTGGCGGTCACTGACAGCACTGTTTGCGTACATCAGCTGTAACAGTCGGCTTTACGTCGAGGGGCTCCACATTAGAAGGACGAATGACATCGCCTTCAGGAGGATCTCTGATTTGTTTCTGCGACACAATACGATAGATCTCTGCAAAAATAATTTCAGTTAGGAGTTTTAATAAATTCAATTAACTAATGCTTTTTCAACTGACCTGTGAGTATATTTTGGAATGCGGTTTCAACGTTCGTCGAATCGAGGGCTGATGTTTCTATGAAACTCAAACCATTGCGCTCCGCAAACAGTTTCGCCTCATCCGTCGGCACCGAACGCAAGTGTCGTAAATCGGACTTATTGCCTACCAGCATTATGACAATATTCTGATCGGCATGATCGCGCAGCTCCCGCAGCCATCGCTCCACATTTTCGTACGTCAAATGCTTGGCAATGTCATAGACAAGCAGTGCCCCTACAGCACCGCGATAATAGGCAGAGGTGATGGCCCGATAACGCTCCTGACCAGCCGTATCCCAGATTTGCGCCTTAATTGTTTTGCCATCGACCTTTCGAAGGGAATCAAATGAAAAACATATTAAATAATTTTTGTCCAATCACTTACCTCTATGCTGCGTGTTGCGAACTCAACGCCAATTGTCGACTTGGACTCCAAATTGAATTCGTTGCGCGTGAAACGTGACAGCAAATTACTTTTGCCTACACCAGAGTCACCGATAAGCACAACTGCAAAAATGGTTTTAAGAAACTATTAGCAAATAGAAAACTTTGACTTCTGTCTTCTCTCTAACAGTTGCATAATTTAACACTACCGAGCTGGTTGGTTGGTTGGGAGGGTGTTTGGGTCATGTCCTCGCATTCAGTTATTGGCAAAATACGGCGCGTGCCTGAAAGTCAGCAGGCGCAATAAATTGTTATGCTTTCGGGGGATTTCAGTGTGACGGCCATAAAAACGACCGTTTTATGGGTGTCTCAATATCTCCCCTACAAATTATGGCCTGTATTAAATTAAGGGGCGTTTAGAGGTATTTCTACATATTCTCAATATATGCTTCTATATATGCAAATAAATGATAATAAAAAAATTTTTGGACTTAATTTTTCGATAGTGTTTTTCAGTTTGGTGACCAATTTTTACCACGGTGTAATTGTAATTAATTCACCAAGTATCATATTCAACGAGTCACTCAACTGTTATTATCTCACACCTTTTTGACACCTTTTTTGAGTTTGTTTATCTGGCATGCGACAATATTTGTCCTGCTCTCCTACTCAATATCTCCCTCACTATAAAGAAAAACAAAAACAAAAAACAATTTGGTGGCCTCTCCCTCTCTTGATTTACTCTCTGGAAATGAGTACAGAGTTATCAGCACAGTGATTGCTTGACAGCAGCTCTGGAGTAACGAGTAACGGTGATTCATTACGGAGCTTCTCTCTTTATGAGTACTTTAACGATCAGCTGGGGTTCTAATAACAAATTACCTCCGACTTCAGCGGAAGCGGTAAGCATGTTACTCTCATAATTATATATATCCGTGTGTCTATATATATTATAAATTAATTTTGTAACATGACGTTTGGTTGTTTGCTTTTCACCCAGTGATTAGGCGATTATTGTACATTTTTTTTATGAGTCACACTTTTTAAATATGCCAAATTTGATACCTTATAAACGGATCACATTTCATATGCGGGTCAGACTTTAAGTAAACAGATTGAACTTTTTTCTAAATTCCTGCAAAAAATCATTTAAGATCTTACGCATTCGCTTAATACCCGAGATTCATATCTGACACACAAACACAAGTCTAACGGAGCTCGGCTCGGGTGGAATTTGTAAAAGCGCAATAATTTATACGGAGTGCTCGCATGCAAACGAGAGAACAAAGAGAACATTGAGAATTGGTGACCCCAAAATACCTAAACACAAATACTTAAAGCTACCAAACAAAGAAACTATGTACACACTTTAAATGGAACTGTGAATGTAGAAAGCCTGTGTTAGTTTTTAAATTTCATACCCGCATGCGGCTAAAATGTTTTTAGGGTTGAACATAGTTTTAAATGAACTTGTACTTTATTTGGTTTGATAAAAAAAAATGTATCTTGTCCCACAGTGCAAGCAGAAAACTGAGGCTTTAACATCCGCTGAGAGAAGTATGAACAACAACAACAAGAGAGCGACAATAACACACAAACTGAGCAAAGTAAACATATGCAAAAGAAATTGCGAAAATTCAATATGAAAACAGCTACATCAAAAATTAATACACACTTTTCTATACTAATTGCTGCCAATAGCAACAATAAACACACACATACACATACATTAACAGATGTATTAATAACAGAAAATCTAATCTAGTGGCAACAAAAACTTGGTATGTGCTTTTTATCATGGTTATTATTACGATTTATGCAACGTGTCACGCTGGCTGCTGGCAGCAGAAGCAAAGAAAGAACGGCAATGGTAACGCAATGACAAACTGACAGTTAACGGCAAAGTAGTTACTCTTCTGTTGAAAGAGGGGGTGGAGGAGTGCGGAGACGCTCCATCAGAGAGTAGAGAGAGCGCAAGTAAGAAAAGGGCAACAGCAACAAAGTTTCCAACCAGTAACGAAATGCAGCAACACAACGACAGGGGGCGTATTTTGCGATATTTCAATAAAATTTTTGGGGAAATAATCCGATTGAACGTCACTAAGTAAACATACATACCTATTTACATTGCATAAATACATAGCGTATGTACATATGACAGATATGTCTACATTTGGTATTCCAATTAGTTTCAATTAGTGCCATTGAACTACTGCGTCATTATGGCCGCATCAGCAGTGAAATCTAAATAGCAAGCAGTTTTGCTCCTGCTCAAAATTCCCATGTTTCACGGGCGACCAACCAGTCACCGGCTAGCTTATAATTAATTACAAAGGCAGCAGCTACACACGAAATTTAAAAGTCATGTTCATAATTTACCTTTGAAAAGATAATCGTATTCGTCCTCCCTTGCACCCATTTTTGTTGTGTTTTTAATGTTTTGCTCCTCCTGCTCCAACCGATTGGGGTGTCAGTGTGTGTGTCCGTGTAATGTAAAATCCAATAATCCTTGCGCGCCGCCGTTTCTTTATGCGTATTTTTCGTGTATTTTGCTCTCACACTTTGTACACTTTTATTTGTAGTTGTAATCGGGACAATATAAAGAAAAGAAAAATTATATCAAATTTGATGGGAAATAGGCGTTATTTAATCGTTGTTCTATGTTCCACGTCAGGCAAACTTTGTGCGAGAATAAAAGCAATAAAATTTGCCACTTTCTGTGGCTTTTTAATGCATTTATTTATAATTTTCTTTCTCACGACACACACTCACTTAGACTTAGTCACTCCCAATATATTCAACGACTTGAAGTTGGCTGCGGCATGTATTGTAATGCAAGTGACAGCTAAAAATACTCGATACTTGAGCCACAAGTTTTAACGCCATGTTGATGACGTCAGTACAGACCAATATCGTTAAAATTTGAAAAAGATAAAGTTGGAATGTCAACTGATGTAACTGAAAGAATCAGCTTTATTTATAAAACGATATAAAAATGATTTTTATTTTAATGTATAACATTTGTTGTATCAAAACAATAAGTTAAGAATATAGTGCAATTAATACTAGCGGTAGCTTTTGTTTTGTAGAATGAGTAAGCTTTGTTCTTATTGTACTTATAGCACTTTTGAATACGATTTAAATACGCGCACGTTGCAATGCAAATGCCGGATAGACAAGCAAAAGCCCGCCAATTATGTATGTGATCTTTGAGCCTACACACCAAAAGGCTGAAATAAAAGTAAAGAATTAAATTAAAACTTGCAATACATAGGTCGCTTTAAAAGACATACCGATAGATCCAACAACTGGACCCAGAGCACGCGCCAAGGCACCCAAAGATCGGAATATTCCTAATACTGAACCCTTTTGATCATCATTGCCGTACTTGGACACCAATGTGGTCAGACAAGTGACAGCAAAAGCGGTGGAGATTGCAAACAAAATCATCCCTGCATAAAGCATCCGACTATTCTCAGCCAGACCAACCAATATAAAAGCGGGCACTATCAAATACAGGCTGAAGATGGCATAGCTTTTGATCTTGGTTTCAGGTAAGCGACGCACAACCGAGCCCTGCAGCAGGGTCATTACAACACCCGTGGTCAAGAACATTTTGGCCTGATCCATTGAAGTGTAGCCAAATTTATGATACATCAAAAACGTGACTGTAAATTCCAAACCCGAATACAGGAACAAATACAGAAAGTAAATTAATCCAATTGTACGGAGTGCCTGGATATCCTTTCTTGACACATTTTTAATGGCAGCAAATCTGAAAAAAAGGAATTGATACAGATGTCAACAACAAAGTCTATGGACAGTCTTTTCAGTGGGTAGTGAAGGAATCACATAAGATAATGTTGTCGTAAAATGCATAGAAATTAATGCTATATTTAAGAATATCTCTCACTTCAAAATAACAGAACTTTGAAAAAACCAAACTATAAACATTGTAAAATTTTTTAAATATTTTGTAGCTAGACTTAAGGAGGGTTTTTACTGCCTCGCAATGTGAAAACATATTATGATATACTTTGTGATGATTTGCGAAGCACGTCAAAGTATTCACATTGACAATACAAAAATTGTGCTTCACACAATTGTGAAAAGTTTTGTTAAGAGCCTTCAATGTGAACACTACCAATCCAGCAACTGCGCTTTGCCTTGCGTTCATCATCATCAAGCTCAGCTTCCCCTTGTGAATCCATTTCTTCCAGATAAATAAAAACAATTCTTAAGTCCCAAAAAAAAAACAATTAATATTTTTGTACTGTCACATTTTTGTGACTCCACAATTTTATGACAATAGCATGCTGTTCACATCGCTTTTTGACGTTGTGAAACTGTGTTGTGAAGCCTTGTGAAGCAGTGAGAACACAGCTTTAGCTACTTTCTAACTACAAAAGCCTAGAGTATTTAAGAAATTCTACTCTTTGAAATTCTGATTTGACTACTATTCCAGAAATCTGGCCTGCTCCGGCTTTCAACTTATATTTTATAGCACTAAGTGAAATGAATTTATTCATTTTGAATTTAGGCAAAGTATTTTAAAATTATCGTTTTTTAGTTTATCGGACTTAATCTGATCAACTCAAAGTGATATCAAACCGCAGAATTTCGTCGATATGATATTAGAGCAGATTAAAGAAGTTCACTTCCGCAAAATTTTACCGAAAGTGAAACCCAGAACAGGCTTAATATACTTTGTAGAATATAATATATTCAGGGAAAACAAATATTGGAATGCTGTAATCAAGGAAATGTTGAACAGATAAGATTAGGAAATAGGAGTATACTACTGACTTTATACCTAAAATCTGTATTTTCATTTTGAAAACTTTTTTTTAGCTGTCTTTCTTAATCAAATAAGGTATATTAGACCTCGAAATTCTCTCATCGCTGCCAAAAAGGTGAAAAGTATGTTAAATTTGGAAATGTATTTGGAAATATTGTTGTTAGCATTAAACTGGCACACACATTAATTAGACTTTGGTGCATATAATCTCCCAAGGAGCTGTTTAGTCATACCGCAACTAATTCCAATTAATAGATACGAGTTGTGATCATGTCCATTGATAAGACATATCAGACAAAACCCAGTGAAAACGAGCCCAACTGCCGGCATGATAGCGACAACAACAACAATAAAAACCTGTTGGGCTTGCTTTGAGCTTTGCCTTTTTGTGCCAACGAATAATAATAATAATTAACAAAGTCACACGACTCGTCTCGCTAGATACGCAAATTAAATAAAGACAACTTACCTAAATATGGATGAGACATTAAGTAATTGAAGGCCGTATGACAAAGCCGATGAGATTTCTCGAGCGCGTTTCTCCTGCAAGCGGAACAATAAAAGTTACAAGGAATTATGTAGGAGGCACCTCGTGCTCACCTGGGGCAGAGTTTCGCGTAAACAGAATATTAGGAGCAGCACATCGCCAAGAGCCAATCCCAGAGCCAGCAACGAAGGCAGCACAAACCAGGCACCACCGCCGGCAGTTTTATTTGAGAATATGGCAAACATAGCTCCAATCATGGGACCCAGAATGAATCCCAGCGAGAAGGCAACACCAACAAGTGCCATGCCGCGACCACGAGTCCGCACACTGGACACATCTGTGATGACGCTCATGCAGAGCGAGATGTTGCCCTTGCTGATGCCGCCAACAATCCGCGCCAGCACGAACAGAGCAAAGTTGCTGGAGAAGGCCCAAATTAGATAGGACAGCGCTATGCCCGACTAAAGTGAAGAAACACTGGTCAGAAATGAGTTGGATTTCGTATGCAACTGTTTGACTTACGGCGCATATTAGCAAAACGGGTTTGCGTCCATAATAATCCGAAAGGCTGCCAACGATGGGACTGGCCAAGAATTGAAGAAAACTGAACATTGAGCCAAGCAAGCCGCCAAATAGAACCGACAGATAACGGTCCGGGGCACCCAAAAGCTGTTGGAACCAGCGTACACGGGTCGTAAGTGATGCATACAAACCGGAACTGTCATTGACTCGATAGTATTCCAGCAACGATGGCAACAGCGGCAATATGATGGTAAATGCAAGTAAATCGAACAGTAGCGATAGGAATATTATATATATCATGGGATCACTTTTCTCTTTTGACACAGCAGCTTTTGCATTGTTGTTGTTGTTGTTGCTGGGCTGTTGTTCCACTTCCGGCGTGGTGGCATTCTGGCGATTCCGTAAAGTGGCCATGCTGATGATGTTTTTGTTGTGGAGCTTTGAGTTGCGTGCGTGTACATAAATTCCGTCTTATTACTTGAGCAGATGACACGACGGTGAGCACATAACTGTAAGTGCGCCCAATAACTTGACCAAAACAAAAAGCAGTACAAGTACGACAAGTAACCGCTCAAGACGAAGTGAAAGTTAAATGTAGACTTCAACGATCAGATTGCATGATGAAAAATTTATTTACTAAACACGCTCACATTTATATATGCTTGTATTATTAATTAACTTATGCACACGCATTTTAAGAGACCGCACTAATTACTTACATTGTTGCATTAATGTTATGCAGCGAGAATCTGCATTAAATGAACGTTGATTCAACAGGTTGCTTAAAGTTGTACCGTGCGTGGCCTACTGCGCCATGAACTGAATTGTATCGATTGTGTGCTGTAAAACGTATCCGCAAGCAGCTGTTTGGTGGACGCTGAATAGCACTGGCAAACTACCGCAAATAACATAGACTTGGATAATTTGTGGAAAAGTGCAATACATTTCGCCGAAGACAAGCATAAATCATGTCCAAAGTGACAGTACAAGACATTGAGGCCGTAGATGATTATTGGGGCCCAACATTTCGGTCTATACTTGAAGGTAAATTGTCATAATCATGGGTCGAAAATTCGTCATCAATCTCACTTGATTAACGCCCTCCCTTCATACAGGCAACAATAGCAAATTGATCAGTGAGCAACTGGATCAACGTATACGAAGTCATGACAAGGAAATTGAACGCATTTGCAATCTGTACTATCAGGGATTCATTGATTCCATACAGGAGCTGTTACAGGTGCGCACGCAGGCGAAGCAGCTGCATGACGAAGTCCATTCCCTGGACACATCGTTGCGCTCAATAAGCGCATCGCTAATACAACAGGGAAATGAATTAGTGCGTGCAAGGCAGATTGAATCGAATCTGGCCCGTGCCATTGAGGCCCTTAAGTCCTGTCTGCCAGCTCTGGAGTGCTATATGAAATTCACGCAACAGGCCAAGAACAAACAATATTATCAAGCACTGCGTACGCTGGAGACTCTAGAGACGGAGCATCTGTCGCGTCTGCAGCGTCACAATTATCGCTTTGCCACACAAATGCAGACACAGATACCGATCATTAAGGAGAACATACGTCGCTCGGCTGCCGCCGATTTCCGCGAATTTCTGGAAAATATCCGCAAGTTCTCACCACGTATTGGCGAGCTGGCCATAACCCACACGAAGCAGTTGCAGAAGCGGGATATTAATGCTATTATACAGGAGCATAAGCAAAAGGGCAGCGGCGGGGTCGGAACCGGCGACGATGATGGCAGCAATGTTAGCGCACAGGACTTGATCGATTTTTCGCCCATTTATCGTTGTTTGCATATCTACATGGTGCTGGGACAACGGGAGTACTTCGAGAAAGACTATCGTCAGCAGCGACGGGATCAATCAAAGTTGGTGCTGCAACCGCCACCAAATATGCATGATAATCTGGAGGCCTACAAGACATACATCTGTGCGATTGTTGGCTTCTTTGTGGTAGAGGATCATGTAAAGAATACAGCTGGTGATGTGGTTATCGGCAGTTATCTAGAGGAGCTTTGGTCCAGTTCGCTAACAAAGTTTGTCAATGAAATAAGCATGAGCTCTTCCTCCTGCACCGATCCGAACATTCTATTGCGCATCAAGAATCTCATCATGCTATCCATCAACACCTTCAAATGCTACGGATACACGGTTCAAATACTATGGGAGCTGCTCCACGATATGCGTGATCACTACAACGAGGTAAGTTGACAAAATGCTCTGTTAACACATTGATTGACTTCTCTGCTTGGCAGGTGCTGCTCCAACGTTGGGTGCACGTGTTCCGTGAGATTCTGGATAAGGAACAATTTGTGCCGATGGTCGTAGAGAATGCAGAGGAGTATGAATGCATTATCGAACGCTTTCCCTTTCATTCAGAGCAGTTGGAGAATGCACCGTTTCCTAAGCAATTCCCATTTTCACGCATGGTGCCCGAGGTGTACCACCAGGCCAAAGAGTTCATGTATGCCTGCATGAAGTTTGCCGAGGAGCTGACCCTCTCGCCCAACGAGGTGGCCGCGATGGTTCGTAAAGCGGCCAATTTGCTGCTTACTCGCAGCTTTAGCGGATGCCTTTCCGTTGTCTTTCGGCAACCGAGCATTACTCTCATCCAGCTAATACAGATCATCATTGATACACAGTATTTGGAGAAGGCAGGTCCTTTCCTCGATGAGTTTGTCTGTCACATGACGAACACAGAGCGCAGTATTTCGCAAACGCCTTCGGCCATGTTTCATGTAGCACGACAAGATGCTGAGAAGCAAGTGGCGGTGCGTATATGCTTTAAAATCGATGAGTTCTTCGAGCTGAGCGCCTATGACTGGCTGCTCGTTGAGCCACCGGGCATTGCCTCTGCTTTCATAACGGACATGATCTCCTACTTGAAAAGTACCTTTGATAACTTCTCCTACAAGCTGCCTCACATTGCCCAGGCCGCCTGTCGTCGAACCTGTGAGCATATTGCCGATAAGATCTATTCCATACTATACGATGACGAGGTTAAACAAATCTCAACGGGCGCTCTCACCCAAATCAATTTGGATCTGATGCAATGCGAGTTCTTTGCTGCTTCAGAGCCGGTGCCTGGATTGCGCGAAGGAGAACTCAGTAAATACTTCCAGCGTAATCGTCAACTGCTTGATCTGCTTATACTGGAAGAGTGGAGCACGTACTTCCATGACTATGGTAAGCAAGAGAATCGCTACCATCTGGTTCAGCCGCAGTCCATAATTGTCATACTGGAGAAGATTCGTGAGGCAGACAAGAAGCCGATCTTCTCGCTTGTGCGCAAAAATGATAAGAAAAAGCTGTTGGAGACGGTTCTCAAACAGCTGAAGCATATTGCAGAGCGCCAGAGTTAAGGAGACAGATCTATCTGATGGTTTAATATTTAATAGACTTGGCTTAATTAAGTAGATTTTATTATCTGGCTAATTGGAGATCTTCATGAAATAACCATAACATATAATAGCTCCAAGAAAGTAAGAGATAACACATTTAAGAATATGTTTAAAAACGAAGAAAACTATAAACAATTTCGAGCAGACTCTATATTTGGAGCGAGTTTATTTTGAAACCAATTCAACAATATACTTCTTGAACTGGATCCCTTTTGGCAATGATTTTATTCGGATTAAGAGTTATTTCATTTGTAATGGAATTTCGTTGATTTCCGAAACTATTTGGAAGTTATTGAAGCTTTAATTTGTATGCTAATTTTGAGTTTTCATTTATGTGGTGTAAAATTGTATTTGAAACTTGGATTTTTCTATGTATGTATGTACAGAAAAAGCGTAATATTTGCAACCAACAGCTTTAAAATAAAAGAATAGACGAGCACACAAAATTAAAATATCGATGGAAGAGAAGAGCTATTAACAAATTGTGTATATATAATATATATATGTATGTATGTATATGTATGTTTGTTTATACCGCAAAATAGTAAACTAATTTCTATATTACGTATCGTATATGCATCATTTTTGTTTGCCTTTTTGTCAACTCTTCGTCTCCAGATGCTTGGGAGCGTCCGCATATGTGAATTTCAAGCGAAACGCCTCAGCGAGCAGCACATTTATTTGGCGATCGGACCAATTATGGGTTGGCAGATTTTGTAGCAGCAACATGAGACCCTGGACCATATAATTATATAAATTATAATGAGTTTCAAATAGAGGGACAAAGATAGATTTACCTGAAAATCATTCTGTTGCATCAGTTGCTCCTTCCAGTGCAACAGAAATGCCGCACACACATACAAATGGAAGAGCGCAAATCCATCTGATTCGGCCAGATATGTATCCCACAATCGGATTGTGCAATGCAGGGGCAGTTCGCGTGTCAGTAAATTGTTCATCCAGCGAAATGAGAATTGTAAATAGTCAACGCCATGCGTCTGTAGATGACGATGTAGATTGACTGTGAAACGAATAATAATAACATGTATTATTTGATGGGTTGTATAAGCTTATTGTTATTATTCAATGTCAAATAAAAGACATCGTTGATTCGCAATTACCATCGATGCGTTGTATAAGATCCTTGAGTTGGTTAACCTTCTCCTGTATGCCAAGCTGGGCAAATATATAATTATCCTGTATGCAGTCGAGAAACTTGGATAAGCACCAAAATGAATCGGCTTCGATGTTATTGCGAGTTTCCTCTGGCAGCTGCGACATGTTATATTTCTCAAGATCGGTGTCGGGTGAGAGCACCTCCTGAAGAAAGACAATGAAGAAGGGCGTGACCAGATCATTGATGCCCTGAACATAGCCAGAGGCGGGATGTCGTATGGCCCAAATAAAGAGGACACGCTCAAACATTTCCTGCACCAGTTGCTGCTGGAAGAGGGGTATTTGTGGATTCATGCGCGGCACATCGATATGTATCTGGCGATAGGTATCTTGCTGCGTCTCATCCTGACTATCCACCTTAAAATAGTTGTGTCGCAGATCCTGATATCCTTGCCGTTTGCTCTCCAGCACCGCATTGCGACGCTCACCCGATGGTGGCAAATATTTCGACAGCAATCGCCAGCTCACTGCGCGCATCTGAAAGTAGTAAAAAGAAATTGAATAAATTTCATTGAGAATGTGCTTTGTTTAAAAGCTCACCTTGCGCGGCACACCCGACCAACTGAGCTTCTTGAGTGCCACCAAATCAAGTTGTGGCGAATTGAGCAGCAGTTGAAATTTTTCAATTTTCGTTTCATATTCTCCATCCTGCGAGTTGGAACTGATCTTTTGCAGTTGAGGTCGACCAGGATAGTTTCTCAAGCGAGATCTGTAAAAAGCACAATGAGTATAAGCTGCAGTTTATGTAATGAAACCAAATAATATGATTGATATTCCAAAATGTTTACAAAGATGCTGTTTACACAGCTGGCCAGAAGGCTGTTGACTTTACAGTCGTTACGCATTTTCATTCACCCGATGCTCGCACCTGTTTTCGTTGCTATCATGCGATGATCTGGGGTCTTCCTTCATATCTTCGGCTATGCTACATCCGGGTGCAAACGAATCCGCATTACTATGGTTGGTGTCAGTGGCCTCATTAAGTATGACGTGGTTTTGATTGCTACGCGAATGCGTTTCGATGACATTAAGCGCCACCGTTTGTGATACTTGACGCGATATGCGAGCGGCATCTGCAGAATTAAAACAAAAGGGATATAAACACGATTCTGGTTCCGATTTGAGATTTGTTGTTATACCCCCAACTGCTGCGGCCGCTGCAGCTTCAGTGCTGCTTATAATACAAAATTCATCATCACCCGTATCCCAGGCATCGCTCACCGACTGTTGATAGTCACGAAAGGTGGATACCATACCGCTGCCGTTGCCACGATCACGCTGCACTGCAAGTGCAGCGCTCGACTTGCTGTTTGTATTGTCAAGAAAATCGCGTTTTGGACTTGGCCGTCCGGGCACTGCGCGGCCGCTGTTCTTCCAAAACGACGTTGAGTTTGTTAAAATGCTAGTTTGTGACTTGACTCCAGTTGCAGTGCTATGTGTCGGCGCAATTACTTCCGTTGCGTTTGTTGTTGTTGCTGCAATTTTGGATTTTTCTTCAGTTTGTCCTACATTATTTTCCATAATAAATATCGAAGTCCGATGTCAGTGTTGTTCAATGTCACAAAATTGCGCAGTGTGACCAATCTAGAAATTGATACAAATCCCACACATGTTGTTTCTTTTGTTTGTCGATTTAAATTGTTGTTTACCTTTTATTTTATTATTTGTTAAACGGCTTTCGCTGCGTCAACTGCTGCGACGAATTTTTGTAGCTCGTTAAGGTTGGTCTGCTTTCATCTGCAGCTTCTTCTTGGAGTGTCTCTTTTTTCTTATATTTTAACCCGCTGTTTTGTTTGTTTTTGTTTTGCTTGTTTTTTAAATTCAATTAAAGGTATTTAAAGCTAGAATTTTGAAAATTTTACCAGATTTTTTGTTGAACTTTTCTCGAATTTTTAGAATTTCTTACTCAACTTCGCCACGAGAAGATAAAATTGCACCAAACCTCTTTTAAAATTAACTTAATTATTTTACATAATTTTGTATTTTGTTGGTTTTTTGAATTTGTTTTTAAATAATTTTTAATTCATTTCTAAAAATAATTAATTTATTAGAGAAAAGGACAGGGGGCCAATTTTCGATAAATCACCATCACTAACATTTTCGATATTTTCAGTATTTCACTGAAAACTCGCTAGAATATACCAAATTTGTTAATTTAAAAATGCCATATTTTTTGGTACCCATTTGTACCAAACTTTTTTAATTTCAAATAAATTGTACCATTCTATATGCACCCAATAATATTTTTTTATTTCATGCAATAAATGGGCATTATTTTGGAACCGTTTTTAAAAATGTACTTAATACTTAGTTATCCATAATATCAATATAGCAAATTCCATAAGTCTTTCATTCATAGTAAACAGTACTAAATTTTCAATATATCTATATACTAGAGTATCTGAGGTTACATAGTTATTTTGGGTCTTTTCATTTTTAACAATTCGATTTCAATTCTTTACATTACGATTTCAAATCGTAGATAATCCACATATTAATACTTAGCAAATTCATTTTAATTTCAAGCTTTTTTGTAAAGCCTTTTGGTTTAGAGTATATAAACATAAAAGAGAATCTTAATTTGAATTGGAGCAAAAACTTTTCATTCATAGTTAAAAGTAGTAAATCTAAATTAAAAAAAAAGTATATAACTTCAAGCTTTTCAAGTGTTTTGAAATAGACTAATAAATGCTAGATCATAATGGTTGTTGTTCATCTTCGTTATGTATTTATGTGCTCGATTGCTTAATATTTTCTTGGCTAATCCACATGAGCATCATTTGGTTTTAATTCATAAAGCTGTTTTTCTCCCAAAGCTTCTAATATTAGCTTTCTGTCTGTTGTAATCATATTTTTCCAGTTTGAAGTTTTGGTTATTTCGTCAATATTGATCTGAATAAATTGAATTGTCTCGATCATAAGATCCTTAATGTTATAGTGATCGGCTGCCTTTAGAACTATAAGTGCACTTTCTACGGATAGATTATCTCTCATGCACTTGGCACACAACGCCTTCAGCCTGTCGAGCTCGTACTTGTCAGCTGCCGCCATTAGACCTACGGGCATCTCTTCCAATTTAGGTGCTTCCCCTGTGTACATGAATTGTAGCATTTCCGTAACAATATCGAAAGTGAAATCGCTAATAACAACACTATTCTCAATGTTTTCCTTCAGTGGATGCTTAAACATGGCCGCAAAGACTTTGCTGCGTGCTACAAAAATAAAGAAGCGTTTCCATCAAATGCTTAGAGGTATAGGATTTATTCTTACCTGAAAGAATGAACTTATGAACTGGTAGCCTATGGCCGTCGCCTGTGATGATTGTAACATCGGCCAATTCCTGTGTGCTTAGCATATCCCCAAAATGTTTAGCTAATTTACAATTGGGAACTTTGATCAAAGTACCGCGAATTTCACATTTGGCAGCAATGTCTGCTATTAAAATGATCTCACAGTGTAATGTTAATTTTCGACCGGTCAAACCAGCATATTTTGTTTCGGATGAGTTTTTGAAACAAATTAGTAAACCCCTATTTAATTCGAAACTGTAGAATACATCTAGAACACCAGGCAAATACAATTTTCCCATGGCATTCTTTACTGAGTTCCTTGAGGACGAACGCAAATTAACATGTAAATGAGGAGGACCAGCACAACTCGAGGCAACTATCTCCAAATAAAATTGCAGACCATTATCGTTGTTTGGAAACGTGGGTGAAGTGAGGCCTATATCTAATTGCAATTCTTTTAGTAAACCATAGTTCTCGATAGTCCATGTGTAGAATATATTTTTAATTTTCTGCGATGTTTTACCCCAATAATATTCTTTCGAATTCATTTTATACTGTTCTTTTACTTCAGTGTGTTTCAAGAATTTTTTAACAAGAATTCAAAATAGCCCAACTCTACAACTGAGCTACGGTTGTTGACATAATATCAATATATCGATATTTAATTTTTGGTGATGATATATTTTTAAGTGATATTTTTGTAACACGATAATATCAATATCGATATAATTGTACGATATTATCGTGCGCTACTTTTCACCAGTTTTTTATCCTTTGCCGCCACTTTTTTCTTCACGAAAACGTCGAATCAAAATTTTATTCAGATATATTAAACAACACTACATCCAAGTGCCAAATTTGCAACAAAAATAGTATAGATTAGTGGTAACATGACTTATTTGGGGTGGAGAAACTGTTGATTTAAGCTCGCGCCCCGATATTTATATCATCGATATTATCGATATCATTTTGTCAAAAATATCAAGAAAAACTATATTTCTTTATATCGAAATATCAACGATATTGATATTTTTAAAAATAGCAACAGCCCTAAAGCCTAGTACCGACGTGCGTAAGTCAAACTCCATATAAAAAAAACGCTAGCGTAAATCGAGAAAGAAGAAGACGACATTTATCTCCTCTTGTCGGTTCGGACGTAAAGTAAACTGAAACTAAAAACGGAGTTGCCAGATAAGGAACGGGCGTTATCCAGCACTGTGTGAAACAGCTGACTGGCCCAGCGAAACATTGAACTGTTTAGAGTTTCGCTATCTATCTCACTCTCTCACAATAACTCAAACGAAATGGCCGGAAAATTATCAAAACAGCAGACAACAATTCTGCTGATTAACTGATACTGCCAATGCACGCCTTTTTGTTTCCCAATTCATTTCAAATAATTATTTGTTGTAATTTGTTTGTCTGTTTGTTTTCGTTTTGCACAGCTGACGCATAGAGTTACCACTCAACTTTATGTTATTTTTTCGTGTTGCGTTGACAACACTGTCTTTAGGCTCGTCGACTGCGAAATATTAAGCATTTTCCGCCGCTAAAAATGTATCTCACCGGTGCTAGGCTTAAACTGAGCAACTGAACAAGTGAGCAATCTGAGCAGTGTTGCCAGATTAGCTTATTTCAGGCTAGGTCTAGCGTATTTGAAAATGGAATAGCTTATATAATTTGCAAATAGCTTATAGCCATAAATCTAGCATATTTTAACACATAGCATATTCGAAATATTTTATAATTTTATAGTGTTTCTCCTCTTTAAACTTTAATTTCCTTTTTTCATTAAGTATTCCCTACTCATTTCAACACTGGGTCGACAGCTAATTATTGAGCACTTTGCGTCGCGTAAAATTTATCTAGCTTGAGTACTAAGCTTTACGCTAGGCCTTTTAGTTCACGTCAGTACCTTTTAATACATTTTTTTTTAAGAGTTGCCGCAGAGATAAGAAAATTACCTTCAAATGTTTACACTCCTAAACTGCATGCGCTCTGGTCACACTGCAACAAAAGCAGTGTTATTTTGTGATAAGGAAACAAATTTCATTATTCTTTGTAAAATTGCGTTTCAAACTATGAACCAAACGAACCTGAACACATAATAGTGACAGCCCAAAAATGCAAAAGCAAGAGGAGATCACAACTCGCCTCAAACAGATCTTCGACCTATTCCTGGGCGAGAACTTTTTAATGACCGACAATGTTTACTTTGAAAAGCTCATATCACACTTGCAGGCTAAGGGTAAGTGTGTGTGTGCGAGACTGTGTGCAACAGGCGGCATTTCTAACTGTAAATTGTCCACAGAAAATGCATCCTTGCTGCAAGCGCCATTCGTCATCGAGTGGGTGGATAAGTGCCTCACATTGATCACCTCCGATTTTTACAAAGTGCATCCAAAGGTAATATCTTTCATGCTGAATATAATTGGTTTTATGGCCTCCAACGAATGGATGCTCATCAGGCTGCGGGAACTGGACATTATGCATAGGTAAGTGTAGTTTAAGCAATTCAATAAATTGCTAATCAATCAATTTGTTATTCGCAGAATGATGTCCTTTATGCGGGCGAATGAGCAACAATTTAGTCCATCGATCAAGTTGAGTGGCATACGTGTTATGAAGGTCATCAGTAATTATAGCATAGGTCTGGCCTTTCAACGCATGAATCGCACTTGGTCGGTGCTCATCCAGTACAGCAGCAATGAGCACACACTGTATGTAGTGCGTGAGGCGCGACAGCTGCTCTACGAGATGCTGTACAAGTTCTGTGACAAGATGCACGATGAGGCTGTCACACTGGAGATTCTGTCGGAGATTATGAAGCCAATACAGGAAAATGTCTATATAACCGACAATATCAATGTCAATGCTAGCGGAGAACAGGAGCGTATACATGTCAGCGTCGATGATAACGAGCTGCTGCACAAGGTCACGTCAGCAGTGGATCTGCTGAGTTATATATTGCAGCAGACTCTGGTTAGCGAGGAGCGTACCAAAATTGTGTCTCTTCTGCGAGATCATCATAATATTGAGTTAAACATCTGGAAGCTAGTTGAGATGACGCACAATACGTACTTTACTGAGAAAATGCTTAGCACATTGTGCAGCTATCACTTTGCATTGCTACTCCACGAGAAAATCCTAAATCCCGACTGTACTGAGCCGCCGGAGCAGTTCACCGAATTTGGTCTATCGTTTTTCAATCTCATTAAGTTCTGTATACAGCGTTGTGATGGCATCAACGTTGTCAAAATGGCTGAAGTGCATCATATACTGTGGAAGAAGCTGGGCAGCCGTGCCCCCAAAGAAATCATCATACAAGACGAACGTGTTGTGTTTGAGAATCAGTTGATTTGCTTTCATTTGTTACCTCTGCTCTTCTCCATGAAATTCGCCATGAAAATGGCCGATGAATCCAAAAGCGAACTGTTTGACACATACATCATGAAACTCCTGGTGATGTCCTGTGAACAAACATTGCGACTGTGCTACAGCCTTCGTGATGCCTTCATTACGCCCGAGGGTAATACCAATGTCAGCCTGTTCACACCGGAATTGGCTCGCAAGTGTGTACACAGCATACTCTCACTGGAGCACATCATGGACCGGGAGCAGGCGATTACTGTCTGCCAGGCGTTGCTCTATGCCTTGCGTGAAGTGGTCGCACTCAGCGATGCTAGTAAACCAATGGATCCAGAGGATTGTCACGGCGCAAGTACCTCGAACAACTATCATGATATCTATCCGCGAGGCGCTGAGGCCATTGTCAATGATCCCAGAGTCTTGCATTCTGTCATTGTTGGTCTGCGTACGCTGATTGAGCGTTTCAAAATTACATGGAAAGAGTCCGTGGAGACCATTGGCCTGGTCAACTGCCTGGCCTATGTGTTGGAAAACTGCAACATGGATGCAACTGTAGGTAGAAACCCTTTACGATCTTTAAATCAAACTCTAATATATTTTATCTATTCTTACAGTGCATCGTTCAGGCATTAAAGCTAGTTCAACTGTCAGTTGAGCACTTTCTGTCGCCGAATATGGCACTTCTGGTGGATAATCTACAGGGTTCGGCATTGGTTTGTCTTGGTCCGATCATTGTGAAGCGTTTGCACGACACCTCATGGGAAGTGCGCGACTCTGCGTTAGAATTAGCCACATCAATTGCCAGCATCTCTCGCATCAGTTAGTTGCTTTGTTCTCATTTCTTATGCATTGCATAATTCAAATATTGTTTATTATTATTTTAGAATTTCCTGCATTCCAACGGTTTCTAATCGATGTTAAAATCCCACCTATTGTGTATGAGATGGCCAAACATGATGGTGAACCGTATGTGCGCGCCTCCGCCTACAAATGTCTGTCCAAGATGGTGCCCATCAATGCGATCTGGGAAAACGGACTCAGCCAATTGGATCTGGTGGTAACTTAATGACATTTATCCAGTTTTCCGTGGACTACTAATACTTTCTGTTCAATTGCAGGATCATCTGCTTTTTGTGCTTTACAGAGAACACGAAGATATTGTGCGTGCCGAGGCGATTTTAACGCTGAGTAAGGTCTACGATCATCGTAAGATACCAAGCAAATACAAGAACACGCTCTTCTCCACACTCAACTTCTGTGTGATCGGTGATCATCATTGGGAGGTGAAGGTTAACGCTCTCTGCTTTTGGCGCATGGAGTTTCAGCGTCAGCTCAAGAATCAGGGCATGATCGATGGCGTCTTTCCCAGCGTCACATTCTCCAAAGAGCACAAAAAGATTGTTACACTAACGGACCGTGAGATTAAATTGCGTGTAGCCAAAGTTTTGGCGGAGATTCAACAGTATGGATACTATGGGATGATGCTCAAGTGCCTGCGGGAGGAGTATGCTCCTGAGGTGCTAAGAATTCTTGTTGCCGGCATAAAAATGATGAATGAGAAGCTTAACAAGTATGATTTTGAGATCATTTTAAGTCACATTGAATCGCTGACGCCGTCGGCCGAAAATACTGAAACCTGCCTCGTATCCAACCAGCCGGAACAACAAATGTCAGTTGACCATGACGAGGATGGTACGTCAATCAATGAGAGCCAGTCAAATGAGGTCATTGAATCCATATTGAATGCTCAGGATGTGCAGCTGTTGGAGAAAACGTTTGAGTCGCAAATGCAAATTAATCAAGAGGATACCCAGAAGCGTCACATTGATGAGTTCTATTATAAGCAGTTTGCTGTCTCTGTACGGGACTGGAAAGAAGAGGTAGGCAAAATTGATTTGGATCGATTGGTCGCACAGCAGGAGGAATGGTTCGATTGCAAGGATAACTTGGTTTGCCTCCTGGATGACATTCTAAATGCTATACAGCGTGATGCTAATAATGAGGTTTCCGATTGTTATTGATTAAATCAAAGCAAAAGTAAACGGCAAACTATTTTTTCAACTACATGTTTTATTATGAAAAGTAAACAATTGTCTTTTATAAAAGACGTTGTGTTCACCATCCACATTTTGTTTGTCAAGCTTCGTTTTCTTTCCTTCCTTTCTGCAGCGAGTTCTGCAGACCGTGTTTCCTTCATCTCACGCAGTTTGTCAATTAAATGTCCATATTACGACGCTGCCAAGTTAACATTTTTAATTTGAAAATTATCAAAGTTACAAATGTGGTAAAATGTGTTTGGAGCCGTAAAGCATAGGCGACTGCGAACCATAAACGCATTCAACGGACACACGGTCACCAATCCGACTTGGATGGAATGCGAAAGAAGGATACCAATAAATTTAGTTTTATAACGGTAAGCAACCGTGTGGAAACCTTGGCGCCCAAAACACGGTGGCGACATCAAGCCACAGAAATAGATCGATTTCCATATTTAGGTTTTTTTTAAAGGGATCTTTTTTTGGAATTTTGCTTATTTTGAAGCTAGAATTATGAAAATTTCCCACGAGCTTGTGTTATATTTTTGTCGATCTTTTATTAAGAATTAATATACCAACTTCACCTCGCGAAGCGTGCACCAACCATTCTGTAAAATTAACAGTATTATTTATCTAATTGTTGCTAAATTAACAAGCAAAAGAAAAATCACATTTGAATTGCGCACCAATGTTAATTAACAGCAGGCACATACTGATGCAGTGTTGCCAGGTTTTCATCGCCCGTATAAGCTAGATTCTGAGTAAAAATAAGCTAAAAATATAAATGAATGCTACTATTGTAGACTTGCTAAAATCCACCATTGCAGGAAAAAAGTTCACGGTACAATCATCCAAAATGAACAAGCTCCGATATTTGTATGCCGTAAAACATTTTAAGCTTACAAAATATTTCGTTGATGTCACGAAGACATTTATTGCTAGAATATGCTGTATGAACTTTAAAATATGCTAGATATGTGGCTATAAGCTATTTGCAAATTTTATACAAGGGTGCTACAGAAATCCCTTTCACTTGAATTTCACGCCAATTTCATTTCGCTGTGCCACAGGTCAAATCGCTGAATAATTTTACGTGGTTTAAATTAGCGCTAAATCCGCCGGCGATGCTGCCACTTAGTCCGATTTGGATTTTCGAAGTCAGGGTCAGCGCTGCCACATTTTTTAGTCAGAATTCTAAGTACGGTATTTAAAAAAAATGCATGGAACCACTTCAGTTTTCTTTAAATTAAGCATAAAAAAAATTAGAACTTTTGAGATAAATCAAGTTTTACAGCAAAAATCCTTTACTTATTGTTCAGATTGTGAAAGCATTTTTCACGAAGAGTTGCCAGACTTATTGCAGACATTTGCTAGAGCTTTCTTTTCATTTTGTCGCGTCAATTACTTTTAAATTCTTTTAGCTAAACAAAATCAATTTTACATAAATGAATAAAATTATATTAATGATACAAGAAAAAAATTTTAAAGCTTATTGCTCTGCAATGATAAACTTGAAAAGGTTGATAATGAAACCCTTGGGTAATTTAATCTGAGAAGGTGTCAACCCTAAGCAGCCTAGTTCGAAAGGTTGGTGAAAACGCTAAAAAAATTAAATCTGCGGAATTCTTTTTCGCTTGCGATTTCTGTGGCATCCCTTATGATAAGCTTTTTCATTTTCAAATATGCTAGATCTAGCCTGAAATAAGCAAATCTGGCAGCACTGTACGGATGGTATAACCCCGTTTGCTCCACTTAAAAAATTCGTATTGAGCCAAAATACAAAAAAAATCAACCAAATTCACTTAAATTAAACAAAAAGTACTTTTTTTCCCAAAACATATAATAATTTCAAAGTTTTTTATATTTAAATTTTAAAGTTAATTCTACTTAAATTTTGAAATTAGTTCATGTAATGTTTGGCATCAATGAAAAGGTCTTTTGAATTCATTTTGAATGATGGAAAATTTTCCTTTTCCCATTAGGTACCCACTGAAAATTTCAAATTTTTGTAAACGTCTACTCTTTCAACTATTTTCCTCAATTAAAAAAAAAATATTTTGATGCAAAAATTTTCTTCAGACAATTCTTATAGTGACTGCAAAATTTTTTTTCAAATATCTCTTTGCTAATATTTTGCATAATTTTTTGAAGCCTGGAAAAAAGTCACTTTTTCCTCATTTTCATGGATAAAGAGCAGTTTTCAAAAAATTATATAATTTTACGTCAAAATATATTTTTAATAGTTATCAAACACCTTATTTAGAAATAGAAAAAATGGGCCTTAATCTAGTGATTATGTAATTAAATAAAAATAAATATGTACTTCAACCTAAAACTGTACAAAAACACTGATTCTGAACTGACGAAAAAAAGAGCAAATTCAAAAATAAAACTGCCATTGCGCCAACAGGAAAAAAATAGCCAGATTTGGCGCAAAATCGCCAATTGTGGCAGCCGTGGGTATAACACTATGTTAACAGCTCATCTGAGCAACATGGCTTTCCTATTGTAAGACACATATATCGAAAATTGACTCCGATAAGCAACCATCTCTAAATTCTGGATTCTCGGTTTGTCATGATTTGGTCACACTGTTTGATGGTCCGTTAGTCATGGTGGAAAATTTGAGGAGAGCGTACCTATGCGCAAGAATAAGTGAAGAAGAAAGTTGAATATTGATTAAAATTTCTGCAAAAAAATATATATATGTAATTATATATTGTAAATGTCTTTAATTTAAGTGATATAAATCAAATATTTGTGTAACTATTAATATTTTAATACGCGTCAAAGTACAACGAGAGAAGCTAATCGCACACTAAGAAAACCAACAAGCAAAAGCACCATCTACAATACAAAAGAACGCAAAAGCAAAACTTTTCTTGTGTGTGGCACATCTTGCAAATTGCGATTGCCAACAGTCGTCGTGTACTTTACGAGAATAAAAAAAAATTAAAAAAACAACGTTAAACAAAACAGAATCAGTTAATAGTGTGATTTTTTTGAGCCTTTGTCTTTAAGTGAGAGGAGAAAGCTTTAAGCGGAATCCCTTTAAGCAAACATCCCGTCGCCATTTTGAAAGTGATTTTACATACATACAAATATATACGTACATAACTATCAGAATAAATCAACAACAAAAACAATCCAATTTCCCTATAGAATAACAATTGCAAAATTTAATTGTAGCTGGCAACAGTGAAAACAAGGCAACTCTTAATATAAATGCAAATTATTTGTAATAATCAGTATAACAAAGTGGCAAAGAAAAACCCCCCGCAGCTGCAAAGCAATCAATAACTGCGACATTATACAGTCGTCTTCTTTACTCCCATACCGCATTACTAAAATCGGCGAGTGTGTGAGCGAGCAAGACAACTGCCAAAGCAACAGCAGCAACAACAATATTGGTGTGAAAAGGTTTACAACTCAAAGTAAGTCGCAATTGTATTTGTAATGTGTGTATGCCAATGTTTGTGTGTGTATGTTGATTCATTAATTCAGGTATACACGACACGTTTTGACGTCGTTGGTTGCGCGTTAGAGTAACTTTGTTATAGACAAACGACTACAGGGTATAAATAGCATTCGTTTGTTTGTGAGAAAAACTAATGCTCCGTTGAGACTATACAAATATGAATTTCTAAAAATATTATTTGAAAATACTTATGTTTTACTGTTCGTTTAGTCCAGTGCCTTTTAAGCTGAAAACGTAATAAGTAGTGGAATAATTTTCAAATTGTGCAATATTAAAAAGAGTCTGAGTGGGGCTTAAACAAAGACTATTGTTGACGCAAATAGAGCACATATTGTATAAACATGCAAATGAATTGTACATACATACGTAAGAAAAAGATGGTCGCAGACTGTTGTATACACACATACACATGCATAAGTTTGAATGCATGTGAACTCGTTATATTTGTCACCAATTTCCCTTTTGCTAAGCGCTTTTTTCTTGTTTATTTTCTTTATATTTTCACCTACACCTATGAACAGGACCCGGGCCCGGCTTGGATGACAGCTAAGACGATAAGGCAAGAAAAAAAGAGCAAAAGGAAGAAGGAAAAAAAAATTTGGAAATTAGAGCTAAGGAGAATAGCCTAACAAAAAGAGATAAATCAACAGACTGATAAACAATACATAAAGTTAAAAGTTAAACTATATAAAGTATATAACTCAAGCTGTACATACAAACACGAGACACAAATCGAATACCAGCTACACAAAAACAAAAAGTATACTACGTGAGCAGCCGCCCGTTTGCCGATATCGTGTGATAGAGAGGGGGAGAGCATCTTCACAGATAACCAGAGCAAGAGAAGGAGAGAGAGAGAGTGTGTGAGGCGATAACGGAGAGAAGACGGAAACGAAGAGCAGGCAGCCAAGTAGCAGGTTCGAGATTGTTATCGATAATAAACAAAATTGATTTTAAGTGCGTGTGATATTTAAAGTTAAGCATTAATTTAGCGAATAACCAAAAACAAAAAAGGCAGAAATTTTATCAAAAGAGTTTGATCAAGAGAGATAGAAAGAGCGAGATCGCGCGATTTAGGTAAAGCTCGATTTTGATTGAAGAAGAAGGAAAAGAGCAGTGCGAAAAGCTTTGAAAGAGAAAGCGACGAAAGCAAGAAATTACTATGACATACTCGCACAATAGCGTTAGAAACAACATTAAAATGACAACAGCATCAGCAACAAAGTCCATACGCTTGAAAAAAGGCGCAACGACCCCACCCCCAATCCCCGCTACACCAATAGCATCATCAACAACAATAGACACAACAACAGCAGCAACAACACCCTCGGTAACTGCACATTCCAACAGTATTGCCAGCAGTACAAACTTCAACTTTAACAACAACAACAATCACCACTTCCATCAGCAAGCTTTAAGCACATCGCCCACGCACTGTGCCCCAACCACCCCCAATAATCGTACTCAGCAGAGACTGCAAACCCAATCTGCAGGCTCCAATCAGCGCAGTCGTCAACAGCGACAATCGCCTCAGCAAATGTGCGGCGGAGGTGGCGGTGGAGCGTTCTTCTTTGCGAACAACAGCAGGCGAAATGGAGGCGGCGGCGGTGGTCGATCTCCACAGGGAACAACATTGGTGCGACAATCGCCAGCAACCATTTTGGGTGGTGGCTTCTCACCGGCAGCAGGAGGAGTTTTGGGAGGATCAGCAGGTGGTTCGGCACGCAAGCAGCGCAGGAGTCCAACAACAACAACAGGAATGACCAGTTTTGGTGTGGGCGGTAAGATCTCGCCCCAACACCAACTAATACCCACCGCATTGACGCATTTTGCGGGCAGCAAGTGCTTTGACGCTCCGGCACCAACGGCACTTCCCAAGCCGCCGCAGCATTGGACATTCTCCAAGTCTGAGGAGAAGTTGGTGGCCAGCAGTGCTGGTCCCGCATTGCAGAGTCTCTTACGCGGCGAGAGATGCAGTGCATCCAAGTTGCATCTCAATAACAGCATCGGTGGCGGTTACGTGGTAAAGTCATCCAAGCGCAATCTGCTCGATGACTTTGATACGCACAACCTTAAACTGTTGTTAAATGTGCAGTCGTAACGCAGGAGCAGTTAAACCAACCGAAGCGATATAACAACAAACTGAACATGAAGGACCCAAATGACCCTGTTAATGACTTGCGAAACAAAACAAACTAACAAAAAAAAAAAAAAAAAAACAAGTATACAAAAAAAGAATCAAAAACATAAAAATTGTAAAAACTTAAAAAAAAAAAACGAAAAAAAAAACCCAAATCATTTAACTGAAAATTTGAACTTTTTTAAACAAAAGATAAAAACAATATTTAAAAAAAATAAGTAAATGTTTGTGATCTCAAATGTATCATAAAACAGCGACAAAATTGAGAAGCTAAAAACAAAAACAAGAATAAAAACAAAACGAAAAAATTGTAAAATTTAAAGAAAACGTAAACAAATGGAAACAAATCGAAAACAATTGTCCTCACACCAATAACAGCAACAACGACAGAACTACAACAATACACACATAGAGATACACAACAAAAAAGATGCAAAATTCCCCAAAGGCAACAACAACAACAAGAACTGTTAACTTCAATATGCAAACTTTGAAAATGGCCAAACGACAGATGAAGAGTAAAAGAAAACCTAAATCGAAATTAAGGAAAGTAAAGAAGAATGGACGCTTGGCTAGAAAGATGGAGATGTAGAAAGAGAAGAGAAGAGGAAGGAAGGAAGGAATGATTGAGAACGAACAGTAAGAGAGCTCTATATGTATGTATAACGGATACTTCACAACTGAACATTGTTTTATAAACGTGATACGCAAATAGACTTGAAAAATGTAATTAATAAGTAAAATTATAAATTATATAAATATGTATGATGTATTTATGAGTAATTAAAACGACGCTAGAAGCGCTACATAAGTACACCTTATGTTTACTTATATTCCCCAAGCGGACAAAATGTGCAACGTACCTTAAAAAACAAACACAAAAAAAAAATAAAAACAAAAAAGAAAACCAAACTGTTGAGAGATAGCACACAGATGAAGAACCAGAGAGGAGAGAAATGATCGATTAATCGACGAAATAATACCACTTTAATAACAATAATAATCATAATAATAATTTAAAAAAATAATAATGATAAACATTAAATAATACCACCCACCAAATCACAAAAGACTAATTCAACTTAAAAAAAAAAGAAGAAAGGAAAAAGGAAAAACTCAACGACAAACTCAACGCTGCAGAAAGCAGCGCAAAATGCATTCAACTTGCCTCTAAAACAACGGAAACCTTAAACTACAACTAAATAAGTAAATTTATATAAAGAAAACTCTACGGCCTCTCTACCTTAAGATATCATACACATACATGCATAATTACACGCATACCAACACACTTAATATAGCATAAACTTCCATTATTTTTAGTTTTTAAAACAAGCTTTGTAAAAAATGAGTTAAAACATATATAGAAAAAATGGCTTTAAATTCTAACTGTAATTCTAATTTATACATTCTTGAATTGTACATATTATAACGCTATAAATAATAAATATTTCAAAAAATATTTAAAGCAATTCTTCAAAATGAAAACAAATTCAAAAGCTAAAAAAAAAAAGAAAACAATTGTGAAACTTTGTTGCAATCCTTACAAAACGCTTTATATAAGAGTTGATGATGATGATGATGATAATAAGGATAGTGTTAGAGAGGAGGAGGAGGAGAAAGAGGAATATAAAAGTAAACAAGAAAATGAAACTACTACTTTTTATGTGAAACTATTCGTTGATGCTCATATATTAAAAATAACAAAAACACTTGAACCCAGTACCTTATTTTCATTATTAGCATTTAATATTAATTGTTAATAATTAATATGTATGTAAATTATTTAAGCAATCTTCCCCAAGAAACCATACCCTAAAACCTCACAAAAATATCCAAAGTTATTGTAGTTTGTGCGTAATAATTGTAAAAAAAATCAACAACAACAACAGGGAATTGCAGCGTGAGTTTTGTTGTTATTTGTTTTTTTTTTTTCCATGTGAATTGGCTCTTTGAGTGATATGCCAAAAAAAAATTAATGATTTGAGTTTTAACCATTTTAGATATCATATGAAAAAAGTTTATTGTTTAACTTCCTGCTACAGCTAAATTATACAAAACATACGAATGATGATCATTCTGATATGTGAATGATGTTAGTTTTTAAATGTTGAAAAGCCAAAAAAGTCATGCACTACTGTTTAGGTTTACTTGAGAGCAAGTTGTCATAAATTGGTAGCTTTAAATCTTGTATCCTTCAAGTTACTATACACAAACACACACACATACATGTACCATACATACACATACATATGTACACTATACAACTAAGAGTATTTTATGAAACAAAAGTTCGAGCAGTGCTCGACACTAGCCAACAAGATAAAGGTGTTATCCCTTAATCGCATACATACAGAAAGCAAAGCAAGAATGAAGAACTCAACAACTTGTCGCGCAGAATTTTGCATTTTTTTAAGAGTGTAAGCTATTAAACAAAACTGAAAACATAAGAAAATCACATTTGTTACTGGACGTCAATTTAAGTGAAACGTACATTTGATAAATAAATGAAAACAACTAAAAGCAAAATCATAAAGATAAATATACAATTGCAAAATCATAATAATAACTGAAACTGAACCAAAATGGCGCACAGATTGTTTCATTTTTCACTTACCTTCGAGTCGTCAGCTACGTTATGGCTTTGATAACTTTTTAAACACCAATCAGTACAAATTAATTTCCATTTTAAAGTTCGGGGTCATTAAGAGCCATACCCTAAAGCAAAGTCCGTAGCCCGATTCGAAGACAAATGAAAAATAACAAAACAAAAAAGAAAGTCCAAAAATAAGAATTCATATATTTTTTTAATTTAAATGACGATTGAAAACAACTAAAAAGAAACCTTTTATTGGAGTTCGAATATTATTTTTTACCATTTTTAAGCAGAGATTTGTCAATCTTACTATATACATTATATATAATGTTTTTTTTTATTTCTCCATTGATCTAATTTACAATTTAATTTGCAATTTTTTGTGATACTTTGCTATATAATTTTAAATCCGGTTTATGTATTTACAAATCAAAACTGAAAGATACAAAAAAAAAACAACCTACACAATTACCAATTACCATAAATGGACCACGCAGACACAATTTGAATTGTATAAACGAATGAGAAGATAAAGATAAGATGAAAATTTGTAAAAGCAATATGGAAATTGTGTTAAAATCAAGTCAACTTGTAACATTTTGAGAAAAAAGAAAAGGATAAGAAAGAAAAGAAAAAGAAAACGAGAACAACCCAACCAACAAAACAATAGAAAAAAATAAACAATTGTACACGGCTTTCATAAAGTAATTTATTGAAGCTTTGTATAATTAAAAAAAAAATTGTATATTTGTGTTTTTATTTGCATTGTTCAACATTTTTAGCACTCTTCTTCTTCCCCTAGCAACACGTTGCAACGTCACAACCCACAACGCTTAATCAGCACATTTTTGTAATTTCTACGTAAATATCCATACACCACAGGATGACGATCGACGCATGGCTTCCACATGCGTTCCACTCTCACATGTTTCAAGCTTAAATTTGTATATGCTACAAATGAAATGGAATGATGGGAGTTGAAGTACACCTGCAGATCTGAACAGCGCAGTAAAGAAATAAATATTATTAAATATTAATATTCAATATGTATCCAAGCTAATGAAATAATTTTGATTGTACTGAAAGCAAGTTTAATTGTGAACTTTTTAATTTGTGTTGTAAAAAAATGTCGAGTACAGTGTAAATACATTATTTAAAATGGACGGATATAAAATATCCAGCTTTAGTCCTTCACCTGTTCCCCATTCTCCTTTATCCGCACCCAAATCCCCCACCCCCCAAAACTATGAACAAAGAGATTAAAATATTTTCAATGAGCCCCAAAACTTGCCAAATACGGATGCGGTGTGGATCGGAGGTTATGCAAACTTCATTGAATTTGGACTCGAGTGGTAAGTGGGTAATACCCTGAGCTCAGTGTCAATCGAATATCACCTCGTCGCTGAAGAAATAAACACATGAAACTGGTCTACGTGTGAGCATGACTCATTTTTAGCATACACACATTTATACCTAGAAACAGCTAGATATGTTTGTACATGCATGTATATACATATGTACATATGTATTTGTGATGATTTCTCGTCGTTTCTTGTGACAAAGACGCACCAAAAAAAAAACTAAAACTGTAAACGTGCCTCGCACCACCTTCGTCGTCACACCGTCGTCAAGCAGACCACGAAGAAGAGGAAGAAACGATCGCTTCAAAGTTGTTTATTAAACGTTGTCGCGAAATAAAACTGGATTCACGCGTGCAAACAAAGCTGGCTCTGACTAAAAAAAAGTTTTAAGCCATACAAAAGCAACACTGTTTATATGGATAACCGTGTATACATGCACACACATGCATACCACTATTTACACATACATACAGATATAAACATGTCAAATCTATTTCAACATGCCGATTCATTCCGTGCGAAAACCGAATTTCATGCTTGCTGGAAATGTAAATACATATGTAAGTATGTATATGCATGTGTAAGCCAGCATAAATATACATACATACATACATCTGTATACATACTTTCATTAATTTTGACATACATAGATGGTTGTAACTATGTATGCGCATATCTTGGCTATGTTGCCAGTCCTAGGACAAGCTTAGTGTGTGTACACAATATGTAAAGTTATGCATATTCAAATTTAGACATGTATGTACATGTGTACATTTGTGTGCTGAAGACCCAAGCAGCCGTATTGCAAACATCCGTACATATGTACATACATACATACATATATGTACATATGGAAATACTTTGTACCCAAAGCAAATCTTGAAGCTTTATAATGCTGGGCTTGCAGTATTAAATATGTGATATGCAAAAAATATGAGAGAATGTACATGTATGTATGTAGTGGTCATTTGTATGCACATATGTATGTATGTAGGCTATTTCAAAGCAAACGCGTAAACAATCTTATTTTTGTTTTGTTTTTCTGCTGCTATTCTTCTTTTATGGCGCTGTGCTTGCGATAATTGCAATCAACAAGCAACCGTGCAGACAAACAGTGGAGCAAGGGGCAGAGGTGTCCCACAAATATATGTACGTATGTATGTATATATCGTACACATAAATATAAACAGATGTACATGTGTATGTATTTTATTAGACACATATACACACATAGACAACTCGATGTTGATGTTGACTCGCAAATGTTTGCGTATCTCTCGCGCTCTTTCCAACTATAGCTCCCCTCTCCCTTTTGGCCGCCTACGGCCTAGAGGCAAAGCTCCAACGGCTGTCGAGATAGCGAATGTGAGTTCACGTTGTTGTTAAAAAAAAAATAAATCAAGAAACAAATCCAACTGAAAACAACAAGACGAGCGTAAAGCGAAACGTGTGTATGCGTGCGGTGGTCCGCAGACGTTTCCACACAAATTGTATCTCTAAGATACATACATACAGATGTGTGAGTATGTATGTAAATATGTTTTTTGTAAGTGCGTACATGTTTGTATATATATTTATATACTTGTGTATGTGCACCACACGCGCGCACACATACTCTCGCACAAACGCCGTTCATTTTTACAAGCTTTGTGCGTTGGTCTCTGACGCTCAGCATGTTATTGTAGTACAGACATACAGACATATTCATACATTTACATACATACAAATGTACGTATAAATTTATATTCTACTCATATGTATGTATGAACATATGTGCGAAGCGTTTACGTGCGACATTCAAACATACTTACGCAAATGCTGAGAAATATAAAAATAATTTTGAATACAAATTGAAAATATACATATGTATGTACGTACACTGCCGAACATATTTATTGGCACAGCAAACATTTTGAGATTTGGGGGCTTAATTGTTCCCTGATCGTTAACATGTTGGTATCAATGGAAAGGTCATATAAATTCCTTTTGAATGATATAAAACATTTCTTAACCCATTAAGTACCCTTCGAAAATTTCGAGTTTATGTAAAAGTCATTTTTCGAAACTTTTTTCCTCGATTTTTTACAAAAAATATTTTGATGCAAAAAAATTATTCAAACAATTTAAGGAGTAACTGCAAAAAAAATTTTTCAAAAATATTTTTGCTAGTATTTTTTATAATTTTTTGAAAATCCTAAAAATGACCATTTTAACCCCTTTTTCCTACTTTTTACACAAAAAGTGCCTTTTTAGCAATTTTCAAAAAATTATAAAAAATACTAGCAAAAATATTTTTGAAAAATTTTTTTTGCAGTTACTCCTTAAATTGTTTGAATAATTTTTTTGCATCAAAATATTTTTTGTAAAAAATCGAGGAAAAAAGTTTCGAAAAATGACTTTTACATAAACTCGAAATTTTCGAAGGGTACTTAATGGGTTAAGAAATGTTTTATATCATTCAAAAGGAATTTATATGACCTTTCCATTGATACCAACATGTTAACGATCAGGGAACAATTAAGCCCCCAAATCTCAAAATGTTTGCTGTGCCAATAAATATGTTCGGCAGTGTACATGTGTATGTTGGTATTTGTGCATTTTATTATTTGTTTGTGCGTATGTTCGTATGTATGTAAAAGTTTGTACCAACGGCTTTTTCAAGCTATGGAATAATTTATTTTTGCTGCGCAATTTCTACTATTGATTCCCGTCGTTTCTGTTTTTTTGTTTTGTTTTCATTTTTTTCTTTTTACTTTTTTTTTCAACTTGCGCGTCGCAGTCGACGTTGCTGCTTTTGGTTTGATGCAAATGCTTACATACATACATATGTATATAAATAAGTATATGTGCACACTTATAGGTACATTCATACATAAATGTGTGTGTACATACATATGTAAATGTGTTGTTGATTACGGGACTGTATGTACTTTTGTACATATGTATGTATGTATATACTGTGGCACAGAAAGCTTCAATCGATAGAGTTCACATGGAATAGTAACTATACATTAGTATTGCATGCTTTAGATTTTTGTAGCAAAACAAGCTAATTCAATTCAAAGCTTTTAAGTTTTAAAATAACGAAGACGGTTCCTGAAAACAAATTCAAAATGAAAACAGTTTTGACAAAATAATACTTTATTTTTATTTTTTTTATATGTGAATGTACATATTTTAATGAACAAAACCCTTTACGTTAAAATATATGTTAAATAATGCCAAACAAATACACTTATTATTTATTTTTTGACTAAACAGTTACTATACTTACATATGTACATACATACATACATAGTTAGGCACAGAGTCTTTTGGTGTCCTACGTGACTTACAGCAGAACCTACAAAGGCGAAGCTTCAGAAATGAATTATAGTAAACCATGTGTAAATATATGTACATATTTATACTTCTGAAGGTATAAACTTTACACAACAAAGTTAACTTGGAGTGTAAACACGGTCACCATTTAAAAAAATTAATTTTGAACCATATTCGTGGGAAACAAGTGCGGTTGCTTTTGATGTAAACTTAAAAATATTTGTTTACGCTTATCTTAATTTATGAAAACGAAAATTAAACAGAGAACTATTATATTCAAATTTGTATTTCACATTAAACTAAGGTGGTCCGGTGGCTCTCTGGTTAGAATCGCCGACCTGTCAATAGAACTCTGTTATAAATTAACTGGCGCTCGATTCCCACACAATGCTAAGTTCAAAAAAAAAGAACCGTCATAAATGAAAAAGGGATTTGCTAAAATCAAAAGCCACATAATTTAATGATTGTCCCTCTAAGGACATATTTTAAATCTAATAAAAAGAGAGAGAACAAAAAACATATAACTAAAACAATGAAATTAAAGAAAAAGTACTAGTCTTAGCACAAATGTACTAAATGTAGCAACCGCGACTGTAATGTTAATAGGTACATTCATACATATGTACATACGTATAAATTTTACATGAGCAATTAAATACTAGATTATTCTACATATGTACACATACATATATGGTTTTAGATCACGCTTTACGGTTTTTAAATAATCAAAACAAAATCATTAATCAAATATATATACATACACTCAGACCAACATTTATTCGTACACCCTTTTTTTTACTTTAACAGCTATGTAAGTAAAGTATTCACAGTTAAAAAAAATATTTTTGGAAAGGTCGTTTAAATTCCGTTTTAATGATGCAAAAATTTCCTTAACCCATTAAGTACCCATTGAAAAATTCGAATTTTAAAAAAAGTCTACTTTTTCAACTTTTTTCCTCGATTTTTTACAAAAAATATTTTGATGCAAAAAAATTCTTCAAACAATTCTAAGAGTAACTGCAAAAAAAAAATTTCAAAAATATTTTTGATAGTATTTTTTATAATTTTTTGAAAATTGCTAAAAAGCCGAAAAATGACTATTTTAACCCATTTTTGCTACTTTTCACACAAAAAGTGGCTTTTTGGCAATTTTCAAAAAATTATAAAAAATACTATCAAAAATATTTTTGAAATTTTTTTGATGACACAAGCACATCCTGTAGGCATAGAGGATATTAAATAATTAATTATGTCCGATGATACTGCTTCCCATATATCTTCCGTATGTCCATAAGTATATGTATGTATGTATTTGTACGCGGGCCGTGCCCATCTCTAGTTATTTACATACATACATACTTGTGCAATTACGTTGCGAGTCACTTGAATAGGGTAAATACACTGTAAAAGGTAAACATTTCTGAGGAAGAAGGTGCTTAAATTATTTGTAAATATGTGTGTAAATAATACTATTTTCGTTAATATTTTTCTAAATTCCACAAAATTTTGTAATAAGGATAAATAATAAATTACAAATAAACTTTAGGCCTTGTAGGCATTCACTACACTGCAATCAATTCCACTCTATTTGCATTTAAATCTTTAGTACTACTTTATGTACTCTACTGAATATATTTCGATTTGTATAAAATCTTTAATTTATTTCCATTTCCGGCATTAATCAATAAAATCAATCAATCATTAAAATCAATAATGCCACAAATTTGTATTTTAATGAATTCATTTATTACACTTTTTTTATAAGTACTTTATACATATTATTCGAATTTATTATTCCATTTTCATGCAATACTTTATTGTTGGACTTTTTTTATTTACTAATCTTTTGTTGTGGATTTTATATAAAGTTTTCACCGGGCAACATGAATAGGTATTGCATAAACAATATCTGAATGCTCAATTCAATTTTCATAAGAACTTTTAGTTTTGTTTTTATACCCTGTGCCCATTGAAAATGGTCAAAAAGGGTATATTAGATTTGTGTGATGTATGTAACAGGCAGAAGGAAGCATCTCCGACCATATAAAGTATATATATTCTTGATCAGCATCAACAGCCGAATCGATTGAGCCATGTCCGTCTGTCTGTCCGTCCGTCTGTCCGTCTGTTTGAACGCGTCGATCTCAGAAACTATAATAGCTAGAGACTTCAAATTTGGTATGTAGGTTGCTGGATACCGGACGCAGATCAAGTTTGTTTTTAAATTTGGATCGGACCACTATATCATATAGCTGCCATAGGAACGATCAGTCGAAAATCAAGTCTCGGTATGAAAAACTTTTTTGTTGTTTGAGATATGTAAACCAAACTGACAGAATATGCATATGGGATGGTCGCATACATCCTGACCAAATTTGATTGAAATCGGACCACTATATCATATAGCTGCCATAGCAACCATCAGTCGAAAATCAAGTCTTAGTATGAAAAACTTTTTTGTTGTTTGATCTATCTGAATCAAACTCACAGAATATGCATACGCGATGGTCCCTTATAACCTGACCAAAATTGGTTGAAATCGGATCACTATATCATATAGCTGCCATAGGAACGATCAGTCGAAAATCAAGTCTTAGTTTGAACAACTTTTTTGTTGTTTGAGATAACTGAACTAAACTGACAGAATATGCATATGAGATGGTCCCTTATAACCTGACCAAAATTGGTTGAAATCGGATCACTATATCATATAGCTGCCATAGGAACGATCAGTCGAAAATCAAGTCTTAGTATGAACAACTTTTTTGTTGTTTGAGATAACTGAACCAAACTGACAGAATATGCATATGAGATGGTCCTAACCAATATTCTATTTTATGGATACTGGCACAGGGTATCCTCCAGTCGAGCAAACTGTCGACTGTAGCCGCGCCCACTTGTTTTAATTTGGTAAAGTTACAATTTGGAATTTATATAAAGTTTTTGATTTTTATTTTGGGAAATAGGAATGTTATAGTTAGACTTCATATAATGTGGTTATCAAAAGTTTTTGTGTTAAAGAATTTATTTCTCTTTTTAACTCTTCTTTTTTTACAAAAATTAAGCTTAAGTTAAATATTATTCGTAAATACATACATTTATAATACATTTTTTGTTTTATTAAGTTCTTGGACTATTGCATAGACATTATGTACACATAATCATAAAAAACTTTAGTTTCCAGTCTTGAAATTACACAAAATACTTGATTTCATCCCTGGCATTAAGAATTGCATAGTATGGGAAAATCGACCCACGTGACTCGTCGATCGTCTGACGGAGGTCACAGTGGATTGACCTCTAGTGAGCAGCCGCACGCCGCCTGACATTCATTGAGTAGTAAATGCGTTATCAGTCCCGATGAACTCTCCGTTGGTCCAGATCCAGATAAGCGAGTGTGTCTAGTACTATACATATGGTGTGATCACTGATCAGCTTCGCATGGGACTTGACTTGAGTTCAGTTGAACTGTTTCCAGCAACGTTGCAAGATGTCACCACAAATCCCAGTTGCCACTTGGCATGTCCTCATTTTGAGCGTTCTTGCTCTGCAGCACAGCCAGGCAAGTCAAGCTAGGACCAAGTTTATTTGAGTCACTTTAACTAAGATTCTGTTAATTGCAGGCGAATGTTATTTTTCATTTTTCATTGGATTTCAATGTGAAGCATCCCGCCAACTCCTCCGAGCCAATCAATCAGACAATCCTCGTGGAGAATAATCGAGTGTCCATGCAGGACAATGCACTACGATCAAGTACGAATGCCCCGGGTGCACAGTCCTGGCCAGAGGAGAGCGTATACAACGAGGCGGCAGTCCAACTACTGCTGTCAACGATGCGATCGGTTCAGAAACTCAATACGGAGCTGGCACCGCTTGTAGGACGTAGCGACGATTTGGCAGCACGTCTCAAGAAGACTATGAAATATGTTAACGAGGTGGATGCCAGTCTGGAGAACGGCCACTACGCCCAACATGTGGAGCTGTTGCGCAAGTACCTGTCGCTTGTGGATTTCCTGCGATCCCCATCCAAAGCGGGCGGTGTTCGTACTCTCGAATTTGTGCTGCTCAAGTTGGCCCTGGAGAAGTATGAAGTGCTGGCCAATCAACAAGAGGTCGACGCATATTTACAGCGGGCGGATTTGGCTTGGACCAGATACAAGAATACTCAGGTTGTGATATCAGATAGCTGAGCCCGAAAATCCAGCTGAGATTTAGATTATACATATACTTAGAATCGTATTAAATTCTTATGTACCATATACTTTCGTATTAAGTAAAACAATAAGCAAAGGTGGCATTAACAAAATGCTTTAAAGGGACGACTTCCTGTCGATTGTTGGGTCGGTTCCCGGTTCCACTGCAATGCTCGGCATTGATACAGGTACAAGAGACAGGAGGCATTCTGGCATCTGACCTAAATCTCTTTCAAACATGTCCCTATGCTGTCGGGAAATACGTTACGCACGCTGGGAGTACGTTATGAGAGGGTTCAGGTAGACGCAGACAAAAGGCAGCGACGCGTCGCATTAACAGCCAGAACAGCTGCCACTTCTGCCGTTCCTAATATGCAAGACGGCAACAGACGGCGCAATAGGGTCTCTCTCTCTCCCTCCCTCCCCTAGCTCCGGAGCAGTCCTGAAATTCCTGAAACTCGAAACTACCACAAAAAACGGTTGAAATTTACACACATACATATGTATATACATGAGTATTGTATGCATACATATGCAGTTATGCGGGCGCTGTGTGTGCGTGTATATATTTACTTAAAACTTATGTGATACTTGAGTATTTGCCCTCAGTTTCTCTTGACGCTCAATTAGGCTCTTAATAAGAACCACTACAAAATACATTTGTACAATATATACCAGTATATACGAAACATTAATGCTGCCCTGGTCTGGCCAAATTGCAAAAAAGTATGCTGCAGCCCTAGCTTATAATATGTATGGTTGTATGCGCATATGGATGTACGTGTGTGCAAACATACATATGTATTTACATAAAACTCGATTGGCAATATTCAGGTTTAGGCCTTTTATAAACCACAAACAAGTCAAACAGCTTTGATGAACATACACACATGTACATACATACATACATATACAAAATGCATTGATTTCGTTTTGACAGTTTATGTCTGCCTACATAAAAGCGCACATGCAACAAGAGTTTCCGAGGGCTGTTCAAGAGTATATTCGATTGTGAAATTTGTGGCATTCATTCGATCAGGAATTGTTAACATTTCATTTAACTCGGCTGTTGATGCTGATCAAGAATATATATACTTTAAAGGGTCGGAGATGCTTCCTTCTCCCTGTACATACATTGCAACGAATACAATATTCCCTTTTACTTATTTTTTAAGTAACGGGTACTAAAATAAACAATTAACTGTCTTTTCATCTCATTTGGAAAGACAATTAACATTTTACATTTAAATATTTTTAAAACAAGCTGTCAGATTAGAATGATAGAGGCCCCAACGGTCCCATTCGCTGCAATCATTTAAATATGAACCAAGGGAGTTATCAAAAGTCATAGCATGCACTTTTGATGGGTAATGGCTATCCCTTCGATCGGTATATAACTCGATCTAATTTTTCCTTTTCCTGTATTTGTTGTTAGTCGCCTTCATGATGCGTTCGTCACTATCGTGGACTGCAGTCCACAGTGATTTGCAAGTTGCAATTAGTCCTAAATAAATTCAATTGGGTATTCTCTTTTCAAATTGTGCTTGAGCGCCTAAAATCGATATACGATACGACATACGCAAATAAGGCCAGGGCTGAATCACATATCGGTTTAGGCATTCTAATCGATATATTCGATCAAAAAAATTGTGCATACGTGTATTCTAGTGCTGGGACTTTACGATTTTTTTAAAAATCGATTCAATTCGATTTCTCAATCAGAAAAAATCGATTTAAAATCGATTTTTTTAAATTAAACAGAATATTTTTAACTTAATTTTTTTTATTACTTTATTTGGATTTTATTATTTTTTTTTTGTTTTTTAGTATTTATATTATTTATCACAATTTTTGTATGTTATTTAACAGTCGTCATTAATAAAAAAAAAGGAAAAAATTACCAAAATTAAAATAAATTCAGATTTTGTTGACTAAAATTAAACTCGTTTAATTCATATGAGAGATGGAAAAACAGCTATTCTTTAGTACATTTTGTGTACTCAACATACGCGCCTTTACATTCCCAGTCACGAGTAGCATTTCACAGGACTGTTCCTTTTTAAAAAAATCGATTTTCCTTAAAACAAAATCGATTTTGGCTCCACAACAGAAAAAATCGATTAAAATCGATTTTATTAAAATCGGTCCCAGCACTAGTGTATTCTATGTTTGTATAAAAATAAAGTCGACAATAAATTAATTCTTAACACAATTTTTATTTCCTGAAGTAGACGTATTATAATTTAGAAGATAATAACAGGGCACTCGCTCAAATATAGCGCTCTTCGCCAAATGATACGCACATCCAGTGCTACATTTACTAATGTTTATTTAACGTATATTTTATTCAGTCACATTTACCTAAATTCTAGTAGCAACTTCTTATTATGCACGTACTTTAAAGCTGTTCTTGCTAATACAAATTGCATATGTCAATTTGGTATTGGCTTAAAGTGGCGAAGTATTTTTAGCACTTCGATTTTAAACTCTAATTTCTGATCGCTGCTCATGCGCTGCATGTCCGGCTTGATGCTATCAAAGAATGCCTGATCGGGATCGGGATCAGCGGAGACTGTAGCTGATGGAAGTGTAGTTGAGCTGCTCGCACCACTGTTGATGTCGTGAGGGAATGTGGTGCTTGGCTCGCCCTTGGCTCCGTGAATTGTTGACGTGTTTGTTGTGCAGTTTAAAGTGTCCAGCATCGTGTGCAAGCCATCATCGGATAAGCTATGATTATGGACATCTGCCTCGGAAGTCCCATCCACGTGCACGGCTGTGCTTTGATTGTCCGATTCACGACGCCGCTTGACCGGCGTTCTTAGTGTGCGATATTGCTTGCGTTTGGCAGATGCCTTTTGATCGTCCTTGAGCGTCTCCACGTCATCTGCCTTAACGTCTAGTAGAAAACTGAGTTCCTTCTCGTATATGTAGGATGCACGAGAGATCTCCTCGCCGCTCTGCCGCAGTCTGTTCACCCTCAAATAACTATCACGCGTATTTTTCCATCGTTTTAACAATGTTTTTGCTGTTGGTAATCAAAACAAAGAGCATGTAATTAAATATTCGACGGATTATTGCATAGCATTTCATATCTTACCAATTTCGAGCTTTTCTCCGCCGCTGGCTACTTCGAAATTCTTGCACAGCTGTAGGCCAATCTGTTGCCAGGCCTGATCGCGCAGCTCTCGATTATGAAAATTCTCGTGCTCTCGATCCCAAATGATGTGATGCTTTTTAACCGCATCAATAAAATCATACATAGAATACCTTAGATTAATGCCAGCCGTTTTTAGCACTTTGTGGTTGCCCATTGCAAAATATTGTTGCTTGTTTATGCGGCGTTTAATTGCCGTTTGCTTGTTTCTGTGTGTGTGCGTGTGAAAAACGCGCGCGTAAACAACGTGCTGGCTACAAAAACAGCTAAGAACTGAAGAGAGCCTCGTATGAAAAACGCTAGCAAAGCGCACGGCAGTCGCTATTGGAGTTGCCAGATGAATGAAACAAAGACGCGTTTGCCAGAGCGTCGTTTCTTATACCCTGTATTTGTATTGGTTGCTTGAGCATCGACAAACAGTCGATCTCTTTTATTTATTTGCGAAATGTGAAATTATATACCTTTAAAAAATGAAAATTCTGATTCGCATTTAGAGTTATCAAGAATTAAAACAAGTTTTTATATCGTTTGCTGTTATTCTTCTAATTAAATTTTTGCCTATTAAAAGCTAAAGATCGAGTAAGAAAACCGCTAGGTGAATGAAATTAAATCTCATTCGTGTGTGTTATGAAAAATAATGTTTCATTTTATTTTATTAGACATAGGCATAGGTCAGTTATTGTATATAGTTGTTCAAAAGGTGCAACAAAGAAGCCTGCGATTTATGACCAAGTAATACATGTGAACGTGTGTTAAGTTAAGAGAGAAAAATGCAAATGAATGTTTGCGAAACGCATTGAGTGTGTGTGTTTGTTGATGTTATGCTTAGTGTTGTTGTTGTGTTGCAATTGTTTGCTGCGATTAAGTGTAGTTTATTTTACATGGGCCTGCCCATTCCGCGACCCATTCCCATGCCGCCACCAGCCATAGGTGCTTCGCCGGCCTTGGGGCTCTTAATTGTTTCATCCACAGAAAGAATCATGCAAGCGGCTTCCGAGGCTGCAGTCAGTGCATTGATTTTAATAATCGAAGGCTCCCACACGCACTGCTCAAAGTTATCGGAAATATCCTCCTTGGTGATGTCCACGCCATACCATTGGCCACCTGTTAATTAAAGAAAAAAAAAAACGGATTAAATATATAAAAATTTTTTATCACACAATATATATCGTTTAGTTTCGTGCACGCGCTGATCACGCGCATCTCTAGTAGGAAATTACAAATTCCAACATGATGGCAGCTCCATGAAAAAGTGCCCGCGCATAAGAAAAAGCGACAGATATACAAGCACTGCCAATGAGAGTGAAAGAGGCCACACTATAAACGTAGGCTGTCGAACGAAAGAGCTGCCAAGACAAACACGCGCTAGCCGAAGAAGTTCAGTTGGACAGCAGTTTTTGTAGTTGTTAAAATTTCAATTAAATTGTAAATTGAAAGTAAACAATAAATCAAAATGTCGACATCGGGACGTAAACGGAAACAGCAGCTGAAGCCGCGTCAGGATGTGCACAGGTCGCCGGTGAAGCGTCAAAGTCTCGATGTGAAAACGGAGCCTCTGCTGGCCAGCAGCTATCCACTGGCTGACTACGATTGTGTAGACATTAAGCCCGATCTAACGGAACTGCAGCTGCAACTGGCGGTGACAACGCAACTGGGAACGGCAACATCAACAAAAACGACAACAACAGCAACGGACACAGAGGAAACAAAGTCGGATTTGGAGTTGCAGCAAAGTGACTCCGATGAAGATGGATACTCGGAAATAAATTTTGGAACACGCGAGGTCTTTTGCGAAGGTAAGTAATTGATTTTGATTATATAAGAATGACATATGTATAAAGGTCACTAAATCCCACACCCGTCTCTAGATGAAGTGGATGACTATGATGCGGAGTGGACTGTGAAACAGACGACGCCACGGCTCATATTCAAATTTGATACGCCGAATCAGCAGACGGGCCTCAAATTAGTCAGGAAGTTTGTGTGCCCTTTGCACTACTTTAACCAACTTCTGGGCAATCGTGTCGAGTTCTTTGCCCAGCTCGCACGTGGCTGCAATGCAAGGAACTTGTCGCTAGGAGCCAATGGCGAGGAGCTGGAGACATTTGTGGGACTCTGCCTGCTGATGAGCGATGTGAAGTTGTCCCAACTAAGCGACTATTGGAGCGATAATCTGTTTCATGGATTTGTTGGATTTGCTCAGAAAATGCCACTTCATCGATTTCTTGAATTGCTGCAGTCGCTGAGCTTCGATGAGCTTCCCGGGAACACAAGTCTCAGCAATGCTGGAGGGGATGCAGGCAAGCTGGTCAACTATTTTAATGCCCGCATGTCTGAGATGTACGTGTGCGGTCAGCCACTGGTGCTGAATGAACCCATTATCCAGTGGAAGGGCAAGTTCAGCTATCAAAATGAGCTGCCGGAAAGACATCGCTGCAATGCATTAATACTCCACTTGCTGACCGAACAAAGTGGCTTGATAATCCGCATCATGCCAGAGATTGTGGAGCAACACTTGGCGAGGAATTCACGTCAATTGGTGGTGCAACGGAGTCAGCTGGCGTTGCAATTGCTCCAGGATCATCTGCAGCTGGGACACAGCGTTTATGTGTGCAAATATTATGGCAGCTATGGGCTGGCCCATGAGCTCTCCAAGCTGGGCACCTATTGCAGCGGACTGCTGGACAGGAATCGCTATGGCAACAGCAAGGCGTTGGTCCATCAGCAGCTGGCGTCGAATAGCTTTGCCACCAGATATGCAACTCCACTGATGATGGCCAAGTGGCGGCGACGCGAGAAATGCGTCTATTTCTATAGCTCCGACTGCCTGGCCATTTATGCCAAGGAGTTGTCTATGCAGAAGATTAACGCACGCCCCAAGCTCATACAGCAGTTGGACTTTCATCTGCGTCCCACACAATCCAGCAGACAACAACTCATCAGCTATCAGCCCGCCTGCTCTGGCCTGCAACGGCAGCAACAGCTGCTCATCTATCTACTTAATATGATCGTCTTCAATGCCCATCTGCTCTATACGGCCAATGCACAGCTATCTCGAGGATTTCCCAGCTCGGAAGCTAAACTTAAGACTTATGCAGAGTTTCGAGTGGCCATCATCAAGTCGCTGCTCGAAGAGGACACCGTGGGAGGAGCAGCAGCTTTAGTTGAATCGCCACCACCTCCACAACCAGCTGCAGTCAGTAGCAGCAAATCAAAGACTAAGACAATTCCGCCGATTCGAGCTGTTGCAGAAGCCAAGTTAATTGAACCTAAACATGAACTGATTTCGATTCAACAGCAGCAGAAGTCGAAGTCGGTGCGCAAGAATTGCCAATATTGCAGCAAGGGCGGCATGTTGCAATTCACCAAACACATGTGCAACCTCTGTCCCAGTAATCCCGGACTGTGTCAGGATCCCTGCTTTCAATTGTGGCACGACCAGCTCAAAGACCAAAATATGACAACAAATGCAAACTAAATGTAAATCAGATTAAAGTATTAATTAAAACAAAATGCACTGAGTTTCGAATTCAGCTTGATCTTGAAAAGGTTGAGGTATTCTAGGAATTATCTGGGATACCTAGGAATGAATTGCGCCAAATATTAATAAGGTCAATTTTTGCAATGTCTCAGTTGACTGCATAGTATTTTGATGTAAAATGAATGAAATTTCTTGTCGAACATAAAATAATTAAATTGGGAACAATAAAATTTTAGACACAAGAAAACTTGAAAATAGCAAACCAAAATTGCAAAACGTGTTATTGTAAAAGTTTAAAATCAAAATTTTTTTTTTTAATGTTGTGTGATTTTGGCTCCTGCACTTTTTCCTACTGCTTTTTAATATCTTAGGTAATTTTTTAGAGTTCATACATTCTGTTTATCCATTTAGTTAGTATCATTTAGAATCAATTGAGTTGAATTCTGATTTTCAGGAAATCGCAAATAGTGATTGCTGTTATTATTAAAAACCCGCAGAATAAAATAAAAATATATTGAATAGAACACTCAACAGTTCTCTGAAAAGCAAAGCTATTTTGTCAATTCTTATTACAATTGTTTTCTAGTTTTTCTTCCATTTTGATTTCTTTAATTTTATTCCTTTTTTCACACCTTTTTTTGTAAATCTCAAAATAAGCTATTTTCATGATGTACCCTAAGAACACTCTGATAAACTTTATATCTGGTTTCTGAGTAGGTATAAAGGAATTAAATGTATGTTGTGACTCACCTTGGGCATGCTTCTGGCGCAGCTTGTTGAGAATGTTGGTTGCATCGAAACCGGCATTGTCGCACAGCTGACGGGGAATAATCTCCAGTCCCTTGGCAATGGATGCAATCAGCAGCTGCTCCTTGCCGGCAATAGTGCGTGAGTAATCTCGCAGCACCTTGGAGAGTTCCATTTCGATGGCACCGCCACCGGCGACCACTGAATCGTGCTGAATGGTGCGACGCACAATCATAATGGCGTCGTGCAGTGAACGCTCCGTCTCCTCAAGGAACTGCTCAGCGCCACCACGTAGGATCAATGTGCTAGTCTTGGCATTGGGACAGCCTGTCATGAAAACGAATATTAGTAAACTCATTGTATGTATCGTTTGTATAGTAGTGCTTACCTTGGAATAGATTGAAACGATCGCCACCCACTTGACGCTCCTCGAAGCGCTCGCACAGACCCAGGACATTGGCCTTAATGTCGTTGGCTGTGGTCATGACGGCGCCACCGCAGGCCTTCATTGTTCGCTTGAGATCCTCCTCGGGAACGCGGCCCGCGCAGAATATGTCGCGATCGGCGAAATACTGTGTGGCCACATCACCAATGGGCAGCTTGGAGAGCACCACATTGGCACCAGATTCGTGAATTTTGGCCAATTTGTTGTAAAGAATTTGCCATTCGGCATCAACAACTTTCTGATACTCTTTCACATTGTCGACACGAATCTCGGCATTGTCACGCTCGGCCTTCAATTCCAGTTCGATGTTAAGCAATGCAATTTTGCAGTTCTCATAGGATTTGGGTGCCATCTCGAAACCGGCGTATGAGAAGGTCTTCTTAAATGCAACACCAGAAATCAATTGGGATTCCTCCAATGAACCGCCAGCAACCTTCTTGATGCCAATCATGTTCAGCGGCAGCAGCTCATCCAGAGAGAGGACAGCCTCGACAACGATTCTGGAGAAGAAATCCTTTTGCTGATGTATCAACTTGGATGACATGGCCGTAGCGGCACATTTCTCCAACAAAGCACGTTGTTGCTCCTTTGATTGATTCTCAATACAAACGGCCATTTCATTGATCTTCTCCATACAGAGCTGCAGTGCCTTGCGTATGGCCTTGATCACAATGCGCGGATGCACGCCCTCCTCAATAAAGGGTTTCACCTGCTTGAGGAACTCGCCAGCCAGCAGCACAACAGATGTGGTACCATCGCCCACCTGTATTCAAGTTGTTTAAGTCACGTGTTCCAAGTCATTTGATCAACGTTAAGTTAAACTTACCTCGGCGTCCTGTGATTTGGCAATGTCAACCAAAGTTTTCGCCGCAGGATGAATAATCTCCAGTAGTTTCATGATTGTGGCACCATCATTTGATATAGTCGCCTTGCCCTGCGCATCCACAATCAATTTGTCCATGCCGCGGGGACCCAAAGTGGTCCGGACGGCGTCCACAATCGATTGGCAGGCATTGATATTCGATATCAGCTGCGGCTTGCCCTGCGACGTGTCGGTGCCTTCCTTCAGGAGCACTATTTGTGGCTGCTGCAAATTGAATGCAATAAAACAATACCAAATTAGTCAGTCACCATTTAATTTGACAGCTGTGAGCCTCAGTTGTCATTGGGCAGTTTGCGAGAAGCTTCTTTGAAGGTTATGTTGGAGTGCCGCATGATGCACAGTTGCACTCTAGTGCACTCTCTAATCACTTGTTGAATATTTTATGCTGTTTATTTTATCTATAATTTTAACTATTCTTATTAATTACTTTAATCACGAGGGCGCACATGGCGTTAAATCGCGCATGTGTAATTTTTTAACAGTTCTTATTAATTACACTCTAATTATAGTTGTAGCACTAATTTACATCCTTACTAACCATTTTTAAGTGATGTTATTTGCCGTTGTACGTTAATATTAGCTAAAACAATCAATTTTGGTAGCAGACAGGCGGCAATATGATTTTCTTTCACGTTTTCCGCAATGAGTAAGCGGCAGAGCTCTCAATTATCGATGACTAGGGCTGTTGATATAATATTGATATATCGATAGATATTTTTTGGCGTTGATATATTTTTAAGTGATATTTTTTTAAATCAAAAATATCAATATCGATATAATTGTGCACTATAATGCCAGGTTAAAATTTATTCTCATATAATAAACGACACTACATTTAAGTGCCAATATTGCATTAAAATAGTAAAAATTAATGGTAGCATGACTAATTAAGGGTGGAAAAACGGTTGCTTTAAGTTCGCGCCCAGATATTTATATCATCGATATTTTTTTGTCAAAAATATCAAGAAATATTAAATTTTTAACGATTGTGTTATTTTTAAAAATATCAACAGCCCTATCGATGACACTATCGATACTGAAGCAGGGCTGCAAATTTATTAATATGCCAAATATCGTTTAAAAAGTTGCGATATTGTATTCGGTAAATACCGGCAAGAGTTTCTTCGGACGATAGCAACTGGTATTTTCAAAACGACCGTTACAAAGAATGTTTATTTGTTTAACTTAACAATAATTTAACAATAAATAACAACTTCAATAACCCAAAAATATTATGAATTAGATAAATAATAAATTTCATTTTAAAAAATGTTTGGTGCATGTTAATATACGCGATTTGAAGTTGGTTGTTTTAATTCATAATAAAATGGTAAAAGATCGACAAAAATTTAACACAAATTCGTGTGAAACTTTCAAAATGCTAGTTTCAAAATTAAGCTTAATGCCAAAAAGCTTAATGACCCAGTAGAACATATACATATTTAGTTATATAGAATCAATGGAGCATTTTTAAAAAAGTAAGCAAAAATTATGACCGTTACAATTGGATACATTTTGTTAATTATTATAAAAATTCATATTACTGTTCAAAAATATACTTCAACGGGAGGAAAAAACCAAAACTTAAATTTAATAATATAAATAAACTAGAATTTCGATACATTTTGTGAATTTTTTCCTTATTATTATTATTGCAACTAGATTTTTCAAAACGACCGCTACAAAGACGTTTCATATTAAAAAGGGAATGATATGCAGATATATTTCTATGAGAAGCTAAATGATAAAAGCATAGTTTTCTTTGCACATTTCAAGAGAAAAATATATGTATGTATATGTAATTGTCCCCTTTTATTCAATCTTCAAATATAGATGTGTTTTTCTATCTATTTATATAAATTTGGCGATCTTTCAGTCGTTGCACACGCATATTCCATTTTCGAATTTGGTTGCGTGTTTTTAGTTTGTTCCGATCGCTCAACTTGAGTGAGTTGTTCGCCTGAGCAGAGGAGCTATTTAAAAGCCAATTTAATTATCAACTATGTTCAAATAGTCTCACCTAAATCTAATTCGGTAAAATGGAATTGGAATTTTAGTTGCTTCACGTTTGTGATATCGAAGACATTAAAGTGATTACGAAGTGATTACGAAACTGTAACCGTGCAGGACTTGAAAAACGAAATAAATATGTATGAGGAGTAAGTAAATAAATCTTTATATTAGGAATTTACATAGTTACACATTTAAAGGTCTATGTTTAGAAATCGTTTTCTCATTTGTCCCATACACACTGAAATCTTAGCGTCCTAATTGTGTCCATCACTCATAGTGTCGTTAAGTCGCTGTCATAAATTTATGTATCATTTGTAAAGCTCCAGCTGTTGTCAGCTCCCCCTTTTTATTCCCTTCTAAACACACCACGAAGCACACATAGTTTGTTTTTGTTATGAATGCAGTCAAAACAAACACTTAAGATTCAATCAAATGCCGCTTCCGGCAGCGCCTGTTCCCGGTCAAGAGTTTCTTGAAGCGGGCGAAAGCTTTTACACCCCCCTCTGCCGGCAATTGACCCCAACCCGCACACGCACTCGGAATGCATCAATAAAATGCCAAAGCTTTCTTGAATTAAATGGAGCAAAATATGGTATGTAAAGCACAATCACACGAAAGCTCTGGCCGTCGGGTTAGTCAATCGGTGTCCGACCGAAACGAAAGATCTCTCCGCTTAACCACGCTAAGCAAAACGAAACTAGCAACTAGAATACAAAAGTTTATTTTTTTAAATTGAAATTAATTAACAAATTTATAACATAATATACGAGTATACAACAACAAATACATATTTTTCGAGGAACTTTAGCAGTAGCTGTAATATTGTCGAATATATTGAAAGCTACTTGTTACCGACTCAAACGAATTGAAAAGTGTCGAATTTTCTTATAATAATATACAAGATTTTAGTGGAAAGCAATTACTGTATGTATATTGAAAAGATTTTAAGTGCTACTCGACATATACTAAAATTAACTTAGTATACGCAAATTGACGTCATTGCCAGATACACTGCGAGAAAAATTAGTTCAAACGAACCGCAAAAGTAAATAAACAGAAACAGTTTAAAATTACGAAATTACAAGTGGAGTGGAGTGAGAGAAAAGTCAAAGAAAACAACAATTTCCTATGCCAAACATTGTTCTAGTTAACGCCAAGTATATCCAAGGTTTTTAATGTTAATGGTGCGTATATGTACTAAGAGTGTGATCTTGAATGAATCAGATTCCCGAACAATTTATAGATCTTAGTGTATACACATTTTAACGACTCATCGTTTCCACATTATTTGCTGTCTGATAAATAGAAAACTTTTAGGAAATGTTGCAAAATTTGCATCATTTCTGACAGAATGAAGTATACATTTTTTTTTGTGGTATGGTTAGTGGTTGGAGATGTTGTGGGCGAGTGTGAAAGGCAAGGCACGTGATGTCACCATGTCGTGCTCCAATCCAAATAACACTTTATTAATGTTGTCGAGTTGAGGCAACACAAATTTAATTTAATTAAATGTGCAACATGAGCTCCATAAATTTACTTAAACTTGTAGTCTACTTATTCAAAATTTATTAAGTCTTTCAAATTAAATTCCAATCGTCAGTTCTATTTATTCAGAGAGAGCAAGAGGTTACGGGTGCATAGTATAGTATATATAGAGATTGTTGGCCTTGATAAAGATGATCATGCTATAATTTTCAGAGAGAATGAGGCCCTCGACCATATAGATGATGTCTGTACCGCTCTCAATTCGCTATCTATATATATGTACGTCTACATACATATATATATAGAGGATTGACTGTATTGTTATTATTAAGCGGATGCAAGAACAATGTAAAGAATTTTGTTGCTCTGCCACATCATAAAATACAATTTTCATGCGTGTTTATATGGATGGTACTGCCCCATTTGCTCTAGGGGCATTACATGTTTATGCATACATTTAGTATATCATTGAAAGGCGCGCCGCTTGACGTCATGTACATAGTAGATATAAAACTTACAAAGTAACTTTAACTAGACTACGAATAGTTGATAAATTGCACTTGCATGTGTGCCACATATTGCTGAAAGAAAAGCTCTACACTTTCTGTATAAATCAATAAAGGGGGAGAACTTGTTGAACAACAGAAGAGCTTAGAAGTTAACCGGGCTGTTAGAGAAACCTTGCAAATGCAAGTGAAATATTCAAAAGATATAGATTTGATTTCACATATTACAGATAAAACCTGAATGAAAATCAGCGGCTACGAGATTGATGGACTCTTCCAAATGATTAACGAGACTTTCAGTTAGGTCGGACCACACCGCATATGCAGCATTTTTAAACGACGGCTAAATATTTTATATGTTCAAAGTTCATACATAAAAAATGGCTGAAAATCAATTAAAAACGACCTCTAGCAAAGGGTTCAATGAGAAAACCGCACACATATTGATGCCCCACAATGGGGCTGTGCGTAAAATGGAGCATCATGACTCCAGAACAAAACAGAGCTTCCAGCACGAAAATGAAGACTGGCAAGCGCTTGTCTTGAGCAAAAATAAATTGAAACGTAAAAAGAAGCTGAGCACATCGCTCACATCCGTTGGGGATACCGTAAATCAGGAGAAACGCACACGCATCGAGGGCATACACTTGAATATTAAGTCTCGACACGAGACTGCCAACTCGACTGCCAACTTAACTTCCAACTCGACTGCCAACTCGACTGCCAACTCGGCAAACGCTCCAGTCAAGCAGCCTGAACGCAAAGTCGAACGTCCCGTTATCATTGGCGGCGTCAATGTGCTTTCAGCGGCACCACAGCGCTTCAAGCGTAAACTACAAGAGAATGTGGACACCATACAAAAGCTAAACGCACTTGCAGAGCAGTTGCGTTTGGAAGTAAATGAGGTAATATTATTACGACATCTAATTTAATTAAATGCATTTTTTTTTAAATATTTATCTTTCTATTTATAGCTTAAGTCCAGCCTGATAACTGAACGCGGTGCAGTGCGCGCTTTAAGGTATGTGACAGTTTCTGCCTCAAATAATACTTTTCATTATATGGAAATTTTAATAATTATTGTATAAAATTTTCTTTAATCGTTTGTTTTAAATATTAAATTTCTAATTTTTTCAAATTGAACTCGAAAAACTCGAATTTCGTTTTTTAAAATTTCCCACAAGCTAGTCGCATAAGAGAATAAATAAATGTTTATTATTACGGGACGGCCTAAATGTATGCAGTAATTATTAAAAAGCTAGACTAAAATTTGTTGATACGATTTTTTATTATTTTTATTTTTTTGATCACATTGATCAGGAATAGGAAATCAGATATGAGAAAATAACCCGCTAAAAACATGTGGGGTATGGAATTATTATTAAAATTCAATGCAATACCAGGTGTATTAAGTCCGAATTCGAAGTTGCTTTATCGATCTTTTGACGACATTTTGCAGTCCGACAACAAGCTGACAAATCAATCAAATCAGTTGATAACAAAGAAACTGAACAACTGAAAATTAAACTGATTTTCATTATCATAGGATAGTCCCGTTCCTATCATCCTTAGGAATTTATTAGGAAGCTTTTTTGTGTAGCAGCAAGGTATATCTGTAAATTTAAAATTCATAATAAAATATATTATTTTAATTTTAAGTAGCAAGCAATTAAACCAATTACCTTATATAAAATACACCGTTAAGTGTACTCAAGTGTAGTTTATTTAGCAGTCCTGACTTCTCAATATTGACTTGGCTAAATATGCGCTCCACATCGGACAACGACAACCTTAGCCAGCTCTGCAAAAGTATTGTTGCCCCCAGAATCCTAATAGGAATTAACTTCAATCCGTCTGTCCGTCCGTCCGTCTGTCCGTCTGTAAGAGCGCCTAGATCTCAGAGACTATAAGAGCTAGAGACTCCAAACTTGGTATGTAGGTTCGTCTATATTGCAAGCAGATCGAGTTTGTTTCAGATTTTGGATCGGACCACTATATCATATAGCTCCCATAGGAACAATCAGTTGAAAATCAAGTCTTAGTATGAAAAACTTTTTTATGTTTTGAGATATCTCAACCAAACTGACAGAATATGCATGTATAATGGTCCCATACATCCTGACCAAATTTGGTTGGAATCGGGCCACTATATCATATAGGAAGGATCAGTAGAAAATCAAGTCTTAGTATGAAAAACCTTTTTGTTGTTTGAGATATCTCAACCAAACTGACAGTATATGCATATGGGATGATCATATAAATCCTGACCAAATTTGATTGGAATCGGACCACTATATCATATAGCTACCATAGGAACGATCAGTCAAAAATCAAGTCTTAGTATGAAAATTTTTTTTCCATAGTAAGTACGGGGTCTCCGACAGTTATTATATTGGCTTTTAATTTTCCCTATATTTTGGCAGTTAAGGCATTCCAATAAGGGAATTATGTCTTTTTATTTGGCGAAAAAATATTCAAGCTAACAGCAAACAGCTATAATTGTTTCGTACATTTAAGCATAACAGAAAAAGCTATACTGAAAAAAGCGTCTAAAACTAAAAAAGCCAGAATTCCAGTTGCCGGCTGTTTGCAAACTTTTCCAGCAAAAGGCCTTTGATAAAAGCCAGATTTGACGGGAAAAAGCGAATCTGGCAACACTGATCGCCAATTTGTTTTACTTGTAGGGCACAAAATGATGCCGATAGCCGAAAATGGCGCAGCGAGGTGAAGAAACTGCAGCAAACGATGGAATCTGCAAAGAAATCAAATGTAACGAAGAAACCCAACGAGTTGACCCCTGACCCGGCCAGCAGTCATGTGGCCGCCGACGGCCTAATCAACTATGAAATCCAAAGACTGACTAATGAAATTGCCGTGCTAAAGGAAGCAAACAAAACCAAAGAGGAAAAAACTCAGGTATGTAATTAAATAAAAAGAAATGTATGTATGTAAATATATGTATGTACTTAGACGTACATATGTATGTATGTTTAAGTTTGCATGCTTGCCTGGCGTTTGCGCTTTGTTTTGACCCAGTTATGTGCTAGCAACTCCCATAAGAATACTAAGAGAGACAGCCCAGTGCCAATGGCCCAAAGAACGAACACGGCGTGAAAGTGCTCCAATTTGAGAACGACCGGATCATCACTGTTGCTGCTCCGACGATTGTGGTACACTTTGGTGCCGGACTTAATGAATGCCGAGTTCATGATGCGATTCCAATAACGCTCGAAGCCAAACTCATAGGCGCTGCGTAAGATCTGGTTGAAAAAGCCCAAATAGGGAGAGCCGTAGGGCACCGTGTAGACCGCATGATAGGGCACCAGACAACTGCCCATCAGATGGAACACGGGCAGGCCCTTGAGCATGTGCTGACGAGCATTCACTTGAAATTTGGCAATGTGATATTTTTCCAAATAGGCAAACGTGCGATCGTTTTGTTTCAAGAAATTATAAAACGCCTGATCCGGCACCTCACGCATTAACTGCTGAATCTTCGCCCCAAGCTGATGGTTGCTGCTCAGAAATTGTTTCACATGCTTGACATGAGCCGGACGGATGAGTATCTTGTATGGCGAAGTGGCCAGATCGCTGAGCTCATTAATATCTGGCAGAGATTTGCGATAGACCAGCATGCTGGTCAAATTACACTTGAAGGCGTTACAGATGAGCATGCCAAAGTACAGCCAGAAGATGAGGAACATTCGCAGCGAACAGTTTCTCGGAGTATTCCACAAGGGCTGAGACAGAATGCAGGAGATGAGCTGGAATGCCACCCAGCTTCCACTACGATCACGGTTGAGAGAATAACAGAAGATAATCGCGAGCAGCACGGAGATGAGGATGGAAAGCCAGACCCATCCGCCAAAGGAGCGGAATATGTTCCAGAATAATGGCTCCGACCTGGCCTTGGGCACAATCACGCAAAGATCATCGCGATTGTGGGCTTGGGTGAACTCGACGCGCCTTTGAAATGTGTCCGGTGCAAGGAATCTTATGTTCATGGCGATATCATCGAATTCATTGGAAATCTCCACAGCACACAAGTCCGCCGACTGATTGTGCAGGGAATAGGACATTGGCCTTGTGATAATCCGTGTGGCATTCAAGCGCTCAGCTATGTAACCAGAGAGTAATCCATCTGTGCCCAGTATCTGACCATTCGGACCATAAACCGCCCGCACTTCATCCATGAAGAGGCACATTCGCAACGGCTTGCGTTGCATATTCGGAATCGTCTTTGGAAACATCTGTCCCAACGTGGGCAGCTCTCCCGGCTCTACGGGCACAGGCAACAAAAAGTCATCCGTAAACGGATTATAGCGATATATATGCATGCGATCATTGCGCCAAAAGATGATCACAATGTTCAGTAACCAAATGGACCAAAACTGCCTGAAACTGGCACGCAACCAGCCCAGCGAGAGTTTCCTCGAATCCCGGACGAGCAGGATGACATGTGATAGATGCTTAGCCGCAGATTTCTTATTAATCACCGATAGTTTCAGAGGCTGTGATATGTCCTTGATTATCATGACCATGTACATCAGGATGCCATCATCCATGACAGCTTCCAGCGGTCGAAAACGCTTTCTGTCAACGAAAATACAAAAATATGTAGAAAACTATATTACAATGGGGTGAAAGAATTTAAGAAATTTCAGACAGATATTTGGAAACTACAGTAGACCAGTGGAGAACCAAGAAGGAAAATGTCCCCCCTTTCGTATTATAATCTTAGTCACGAAGTCTCCGAAAAACACCTGAACTTCAGAGTCAAACTTTGAACTTATAAAGATTTTAAAAGCTTAGAAACTCGATAGTAAGGTAGTTTCGAAATAACATGGTAGTTATTATGGAAATGATAGTGAGATTTTCGGAAAGTACTGTAGAGCCTATGTATGATCAACTAAATAGCCACTAAGCAATTGATATATACTAACAGATGATATAGGATCAAGAATACACACAAACGTAACCTGTCTACAAAACTCTATAGTATGGACATCTGAAACTACAGTAGGATCCAGGGACTGCAAACAATAGATATGAGTTTCAAAAAAATTGAAACACAAAACAGAGTCATAGAAGAGTGGGAAAACAGACATATGTTATTTTTTAACGCCAAATTCGAAAACAGGATAAACTTTTATTTGCAATTTTTACAAAAAAAAGTTATTTTTGATTATTAAAATTAATTTAAATGATAAAAATTAAAAACAATTATTATTTTTAAATTTTTTTATATTTAAATTAAACCCTAACTTTTATTTTTAATTTTTATTATAAAAATTGACACAGTGTGGAACTTAAAGTTCCTAAAGAGCCTCAGTTTGATAAACATGGATTTTTCCTAATTTGTTGAAGTACTACCCATTAGTGTTCTGGAAACCATTTAAAAACTCTACAGATAAAGTTATTTCTGTCTATATTAAAGGCAGCAATATAGTAGAGTATAACCTGTTTATGAACATCTCTGTAGTGAGTGAAACCTGAAATAGTACAAAAATTCTCCTTAAAATACCACAGATTAAAAGGGAATAAAAACTACAGAATATAGTAAATAACCCATGCAACCCGTATTTCACTTTTTAAGCTAGATTACTTATCCCTTATAGTAAATCTATGGGGATTAATAAAGGATTATGCAAAAAACTTTGCCGATAAACCAGGGATTAAAACCCTAACCGAAACCGTAACCTTTAACCGGTAAAAACAGATTGAAATAGGAAACCGTAACTGAAACCGTAACCGAAAAAAAATTTTATTTGACCGAAACTCTGTAAACCTAAATAACTGTTTAGTAACCGTTTAATTTGTATGGTTTAATTTCGGTTTTTCATACATCCAAAAAAAAAATTATTTTGCATTTTTAATTTTGAATTATGATTTTAATTTTCTTATGTTTAATTTTGAATTTTTTTTTGTGATATTCATGATCGTATTTTCATAGCACTGAATAATCGCAAATAAAATAAATTTGTTAAATGAAATATTAAAATTTAATTGTTATTATTTGTAAATTATTAATATAATTATATTTTTTTCAAAAAAAAGTTTTTTTAAAACCGAAACCATAACGCTATTTTAAACCCAAATCATACAAAAACCGGTTCACCGTTACGAAACCTTTATTAAAGATTTTGCGTAGCCGAAACCCGAAAACCAAAATGCGAACATAACCGAAACCGTAACTAAAACCGATATTCGTTTCGGTTTTAATCCCTGCGATTAACGATAACTTGCTTAGGGCTATAGATCTGGGTGAACAGCAGAACAGATTTATAGCGGACTTATGCAACGATTATCACTGCGGACGGCAGTCCGCGCTAGTGACGAAAGCAGCACGAAGGGTGCGAAGGCGACTAGCATATATACACAGGAAGAATGAAAAATTTGCTTTGACTGTCCGATCAGGTCGAATTATATACCGATCGAAAGGTATAAATTTAACTTACAAATGTGCATACTAAGACTTTTGAAAACTCACCTGGTTTGTGAGATAAACAGGTGTAAGTGGGAGGGTCACATTTTAAATGATTGGAGCTAATGGGGCCGCTGGAGCTTTTTGGTCAACATTTTTAATTTTTTAATATTTCTCATAAAAATACGCGTCGAATGACACCTCAATCATCAAAATCCGACTACTGGTTCAAAAGATAATTAATTTTGAAATTTTTAGTCGCTTTCCGAAAATGAGATGAAAAGTCAGTTTGTCTGTTTGTCTGTTTGTTTGTTTGGATCAAATCGTTAATTTAGCTAAAATGTTTGAATGAGGACTTGTTCCTGTTCAAAAATATAGAAACGTTTGTTCTACGACTTTTTCGAAAAATAGCTAGTTTAGCGGGAAATCGCTAAAAACCGCTAAAACTAAAAACCCCTATAGGGTCCAAACCATAGAAGCTACAGATGTGATCTATACGTCGTTGGAAAGGTACTTTGAAGGGCTTTTTAGCATATGTTCAAACTTTTTTTCTAAAGTACACAGGTAAAAAGCTACAGGTGAAAAAAGGTAATTTTTTCCACATTTTGGCGGTTTTCGAGAAAACGCCGCTAGCGATTTTTTTTAATTTTGAATATGTTTGAGCTTTTAATATTTCGCGTTTTTTGATACATCATGCATAAATTTTTGTTGATTGGTTTGGAAGATATAACCTATTAACTGAATATATACGTTTTACTTTGAATTGAAATAGAACAGCAGCGGCAATTACATTTGACTAACAGTCCAGTAACAATGAAATCTATAATTAGACAGTCGTAATTAAAGATCGCCAGTGGCGCAAAGTGTAGAGCGCCCGATTTTTGCATGAATTCTCAGCTCGGGTTCCGGGTTCGAATTCAGGCACGAACGAAACTTTTTTATTTTTTTAATTTTAAATGCAATTAATTTGTTAGTAGATGATTATCATGCATAAATTTTTATTGATTGGTTTGGAAGATATAACCTATTAACTGAATATATACGTTTTACTTTGAATTAAAATAGAACAGCAGCGGCAATTACACTTGACTAACAGTCCAGTAACAATGAAATCTATTATTAGACAGTCGTTCTTAAAGATCGCCAGTGGCGCAAAGTGTAAAGCGCCCGATTTTTGCATGAATTCTCAGCTCGGGTTCCGGGTTCGAATTCAGGCACGGACGAAACTTTTTTATTTTTTTAATTTTAAATGCAATTAATTTGTTAGTAGATGATTATCATGCATAAATTTTTATTGATTGGTTTGGAAGATATAACCTATTAACTGAATATATACGTTTTACTTTGAATTAAAATAGAACAGCAGCGGCAATTACACTTGACTAACAGTCCAGTAACAATGAAATCTATTATTAGACAGTCGCTCTTAAAGATCGCCAGTGGCGCAAAGTGTAAAGCGCCCGATTTTTGCATGAATTCTCAGCTCGGGTTCCGGGTTCGAATTCAGGCACGGACGAAACTTTTTTATGTTTTTATTTTTAAATGCAATTAATTTTTTAGTATATGATCCACTAATGTTTTTTTTATTGTTTTTCAATTTAAAAAAGGTGTTGGCAGAAATCTTAGCTGCAAAATAAAGAATCGCTGTAGTCGATCTGTCTGTGTGCATATTGAAAATCTTCTAGCAAAGTAACAATGCCAGAAGCGTATGTAAATAAAATATTTATGTGAAGCGATAATAACCAGTGCTGCCAGACAGTTCAGTTTTGTCTTACAACAATGTGGGCTTTAATTTATTCATATGAATTAAACTATGAAGGAAACCAGTGTTGCCAGACAGTTTGCTTTTGCTTGTACAAACAATAAACACCGATTGACAAAGTTACACTGTCAAAAAATATATCAATTGTCAAAATTTCCAATGTCTTATTAAAAAACTTCTGATATCTTATAAAAAAACCTCTTTACGAGGTAAAAGTCTAGTGACGAAAACATTTTCATGCCCCAAAATTTCTGATATCCAATTTTGTGACGAAAAATATTAAATTTTACACATGAATTATTAAACAAAAATTTTTGTCACTGGGCACATTGCGCTTAATTTTTCATACCTAATAAATAGTATTTTTTAGCGCAGTGCCAGTGACAAACATTTTTGTTTAATAATTCATGTGTAAAATTTAATATTTTTCGTCACAAAATTGGATATCAGAAATTTTGGGGCATGAAAATGTTTTCGTCACTAGACTTTTACCTCGTAAAGAGGTTTTTTTATAAGATATAACTTACCTGAGTGATATATAGGATATATCGCACTTGGTAACAACACGCAGGATTTCGCCCGAGTGATCGTGTGTTCGCTGATTCTCAAAGTAGACGAAGAGAACTTTGAGCCGGGCACGGCACAATATTTTGCTGACCTCCATGATAAGATTGGAGTCGCGACTGGTGTCTCTTGGAATGGGAACTTGACTCCTGACGGTCGACAATGATATTCCCAGGAGCAGGAGCACGGCCAGCGAGTTAAAAGGAGCAGCTGTCATTGCGTTGGAGAACTTGCAACTATTGCGAAACGCGCTCGCCGAGGGTTTTGTTTTATAGCCAAGCCAAGTGACAGGCGAATGGTAATTCCATTAATGTTGGCCATAAACTGACAGCCAGCAAATATTGTTACTTGATTGTTTTGTTATGTGTCTCTCGTTTGGCTAATGGAAATGGCAGCTAAAGTGCAACTAACAGCATGGAAAATGCTTACTTTTTTCTAATGCCTCCGCCTCCTTTGCTAATATCATTATCATCGTGATGATGATGTTGATTGTTATTAGGTGGCTACCCCATTTAAGAAACCTGTAAAGTATTCGTGATAATTTTTTGCAGATCATTGGCCAGGCTGATAGACGCAAGGCAGCTGATATGCGCCAATTGAAAACTGCATATGATAACCGATTGACTCAGATACAAAAGTCAGCCAAAATTGAAATAACACGTTTGGTAAGTTACGCACAGTTTTGTTGAGGAACACAACTGGTGTCGCTTAAAGTGGATAGGCAACTTTTTATATTTCTTTATCATAAATACATAAATACTTATATACCTCAGACAAGTAGGAATATCTTTTGTATAATTAACTGTGTATTGATGTCTTTGCATTTATTTTTCACTTTTGAATTTGTTCCTTTTTGCAGCTAGAGGAAATTAAAACCAAAGAACGTAATATAGGACAACTGAAGAAGGATTTGCAGACATTGCAAAATGGCAAGAAGTTAACTGAAGCCAAAACGAAACCCAAAACGAACGAATCAAGCCAAAAGCTAAAGAAGCCAACTACGAAATTACAAACAACAACAATACCAACAATAACAATAGCCACAAAAGCTATAAACGAAACAGATATACTACCAAATCCCTTATACCAGGCTCAAGTTACAGCTGAGGTGAGTTTTAAAAAGTATTCATTGTTTGATTCCTCTGGCTCTTTCTGTTATTGTCCAAAGAGACTAGCTTAAATCGAGCCCTTAATCAATTGAATAATCGTTGGGCAAACAAATATTAAAAGTTTTAGGAGAATTATAGGAACTCTCGGAAAATAGCTAAATAGCTTATTAAACCGTTTAATCTGTTTTGCAAGTACATTAAAAGCTTTTTATAAAGCTGTTTGCGAGCTTTTATGCATTTTCTTATTACAGTTAATAGTACAATTTAATGCTTTACCTAAAGCTCGTTTCAATTAGTTATGTACTTATGCAAACGCTCTAATTAGTCAAACACTAGTTAACGCTCTTAAATTTAATGTATGTACTTAATATATATTTGACATTTTAAGCTCGTGTCATTTTAGTCTTTTGTTGTTGTTGCTATAGCCCAGACACTTGAACTTGTCCCAAGTGTACAAAGCAATTCGAAAAGCAGACAGGTTAAATGTTAAGCGCTCATAAAGATGTATCTTAAGATAACTTGAGATATGTATCTGAAGCTGATGGTGATGCTGATGCTGGAACTGAATTTGTATTTGTATCAGCTATTGTAAATCAACTTTCTGCTGTTGTCAGTTGTTTGTCCGAGTTGGTTATGCACTATTGGCATGATCTATGATATAATTTTGCGTTAGTTATGAGAACGGCAAAGACAACAATCGCCGTCTAGCGATAAAAACCTGCTGCGAGGCTGAAACGTGAGACAACGAGGCATAAACGCAAGAAGCCGATACAATAACAAAAAATAAAGCAAACAGGCTGCAAGCAAACTGCAGCGCAAGTGTTGCAACTTGATCGAACGGCAAACTGAGAGCGAAAGAAAAAGAGAGAGAAAGAAAGAGAAAAAGCCGGTTTTGCGTACAAACACACACATGCTCAAACACAGAGACGAGTACGCATGCCAGCATATACCACCACCAGTCATCAGCCGTGGTACCAATATTTCTAAGGCCAAAATCGCACTTTTTATTTAAAAAAATAGCTAGAAATAGCTAAAAAGCGAAAAAGTGTTTTAAATATCTTAACTGTTTTTATTTATCTTTAATTTAATAATAAACTGCTGATTTTCGAATTATGAGTTAAATTAAAGAAATTTTGTAGTTTTGAAATAATATAATTTTATGACAGCGAAATATGTATCTTGGTAGCTAAATGTAAGAAAAGTTTTTTTGTTTTAAATCATAACAGCTGATAATAACAAAGTGCTGATTTAAGACTGTGAAATTAAAGATAATTATGGAATTTTAAGTCATCGTAACATTTCCATATTTTCTACATTAAAACACTCAATTAAATTCTATTTGTTTTTGAATTTTTTAGTAATATACTTTCGAGAATTGTAGGATTTTCTCATGCATATTAAAATAATTATTAGGCAATCTAAAAAATAGTTTAAGACAGTTTAGCCATTTTAATCATATTATATCGTAGGTCAAAGCATTTCATTACCTTTTATTGGTTTAGCAAGTGAAATATAGTTGGCGCTCAACTATAAATTAGCTAAAATGACAACACTGCCGCCAGCACTAGCAACAACAGCTACAACGCACTCACTCACACTCACTTTCTCTTACCTGCAAGGAGAGTGAAGAGCGCAGTCGCCGCTGTTGCTGTCGCAGTCACCGTTGCGACGCGCGTCGCAGCCGAAGTCTCAGCTCACAGCCCAAAGCCGATAGCAAGCGGCCGCAGCGTCGGCGTCAGTTCAGCTCAGTTCAGTTCAGTTTCAGTTCGCAGGCATCGCAGGTGCGCATGGCCCGTTTTGAGTGCGTCTCTGTCTCAGTCGCCGTCGCCTTTTGTCGCTGTCGTTGTCGCCTGCCGCGCAGCAGCCAAGTGTCAAGTGTACTGAGTTTTATTTCTGTGTTCGTTCGCTGGAGTTTGAGTTTGGGGGGAAGCATAATGGAAGCTAAAAATAATGAATAATAATGAAATCAAATGTCGTATGCCAAATGGGTTCAACGTGTGTGTTGTGCTTGTTGTGTGTATTCTGTGGCATTGTGGCATAATTAGGTGAAATTTGTTGTTAGCCTTTCAAAGTGCCGCAAATGAAAAAGTAAACCAAACATCATCCAACACCCAAAACTATACAAGTGCATTGTGTTTGTGTATGCCGAAATCGACAACGCAGAAATAAGCCGAAAAAAACCTTTGTATAATGCACATCAATGGATACATACAACAATCGCTCGAGTTGTTGTCGTTGTTGTTGTTGTTGCTACCTTTTGAATCAGGCAACAAAAATGTATTCATACATATTTACAGTTTGTCTTTCACTTTTCCTATTGTTTTGCAAAACTGTTAAGTTTAACGCACCATGGCATAGGGGTAAAACGGGCAGCCTGAATGAACCCCCCCCCCCTCCCTCACCACCTAAAAGGGGGGGGAGTGTGTGTAGTCATAATTTCACCAAATTTGCAGCACAGATTAGCAAAGCATTCAAAAAAAAATAAAATTAAATTAAAACAAAAAAGTTAACAAATTAATTGTCTATGGATCGTTCCGTTCCGTTTCGTTCCACTGATTGAATTCAATTTTACAGTTCATTAATCGCGCTTAGTTATTGTTTTTGTTTTTTTTTTCTATGCATCTATCGATATTCAAAGCAATCTAAATTGTGTATGGAGCGCGTTATTGTCGAAGCATGACAATCTTGGCAAATTTGCAATTTTAGCTATTTCACACAGTTCTGCTTTAGTAATCAATTCAGACGCAAGGAAGATCAATCATTTGAATGCTGCATAGCTGAAGTGCAATATCAACAACAACAACAACAACACCTGCGAAACCATGTCATCTAACAACAAACACGACAAGAAATGGCATCAATAAACAAATGCGTGTGCAAGTGTTCATGTGTGTGTGTGGGGAGTGTGGGGAGTGTGTGCACCACCAATTGGGGTCAGTGAAAAGCGTTTTAAATGTTAACGCTATTTTAAATACGATATATACACACACACTCGCATGTCTCTGTGTGTGTTAACTGCAAAATTTTAGCCATCTTCAGCCGCAACTTCAACTTCATCGTCATCGTCATCGTCAAACGACAGTAAAAGCGAAGCCCCCCAAAATGATGCTGTAGCTTACGATCATAATAGTAATGATGATGCTGATGATGATGATGATGTTGCTAAAAAAAAAACAAGATGGTCCGCGTTTCCAATATGCAAAGTAACCACAACATAGTAGAAAATAGTAAAAAATAAATAAACGGGGTGTGTGAAATGTGAACCATATGCAAATCGCTGGGAATCGCCTTTTTTTTGCCGTTTTTTCTATCAGCTCTTTTTTTGTTTTTGGCGAAACTGTTGTCTATAAATTTCAATGTTTTATTGTAGTGAAATTAATATCACAGGTGAAAACAGTTGTAAAACGCAAATTGTCAAAAAAAGACTAAATGAATAATGTTATAGTTAACAGTTATATTAATCAGAGGATTTAATCATGGATTACTACTACGAGCTTAGAGATGTTAAGGTAAAAATCTCTCATTATAATTGATTCACAGAACAATCCTAACTCATGATTACAATTCTATTGTTATTACTTATTACTAATTCCACCCATTAGACATACAATAGCTGACTATACGAAATTTATTTAATATCATTCACGCTGTTGTTCCAAATCACAAATACTCTCTCTATAACACCTCTGCATTCTTAACTTTTTTAGTTAAATAGTCTAAAACTGCCTTTATTTCAAACTATTATTTACCTTTTTAAATCCTTTATATTCCAAATTTCTTTCATATACAGTCACTCATTAAAGTTTGTATGCACCATAAATTTGTCAAGTTTTTGTATAAAAAAAAAGTTTTGATGCAGATTTCTTAAATTAATCTTTTATTCACTTAAATTCCGTTTGAATGAAACAAAAATTTCTTTAACCCATAAGTACCCATTAAAAGTTTATAATTTTTGTAAAAGTCTACTTTTTCCACCTTTATCCTCGATTCATTTAAAAATAATATTTTGATGCAAAAAGATTCTTCAAACAATTCTAAGAGTAACCCTTTTTCCTCCTTTTCATACAAAGAGTAGCTTTTTAGCAATTTTCTAAAAATCATAAAAAATACCAGCAAAGAGATTTTTAAAAATTGCAGTCACTCTTGGAATTGTTTGAAGAATCTTTTTGCATCAAAATATTTTTTTAAATAAATTCTCAATTTTCAATGGGTACTTAATGGGTTAAAGAAATTTTTGTTTCATTCAAACGGAATTTAAGTGAATAGAAGATTAATTTAAGAAATCAGCATCAAAACTTTTTTGTTATACAAAATTTTGACAAATTCAGGGTGCATACAAACTTTATTTAGTGACTGTACAATCATTGTGTCCTTCATGTTCACTTTAATAGTACATTTTTGTATAAAGGCCCCTTCATATTTTAGTCACACTCCTTCCATGTTTGCCTAATTCGCGTTCACTGACAAATCATGCCTAGTCATAGATATTTCAATGTTGACTTTGGTCAATGAACAATGAACTCTCGGGTCCTCTTTGGTCACTTTTTGGTAGACAAACAACTTAATTTGATATGTACATATATCAATTATTTTGTATTTGTCGTAATAATAAAGAGTTTTACTATGAAAACTTAACAAATTGAGCAATAGATCTGCAGGGTTAAAAGAGCTTCTGCTTTTGTTTACTTTGAAAGCCCAGGTTTACTTTTGATTATGTGATTAATGATATGTTGATGAGACAGGGACAGAGAGGGAGAGATAAATTAACTCTGCGGTTTCGGTAATACCCTGTACTTATTGAAGAAGTATGAAAGTATTTTAAGATAAATTTCCAATTTCCAATCGACACAGCTTGTTGATTACAGGGTATTATGTAGTTGGGCAGCAAGTTCACTTAATTTGTTCGATTTGGGAAAGGAAAGGAAAGGCAGACAGACAATCGGAGAGACGGAAAGACAGCCGGGAGATAGTGTGGTTTGAAGAGGTGAATTAATGAGCATCATGTCAACAGCATACCCTCTCAATTCATTAGTTCAATTAGCTTGTTTTAGGCGATGCTACGGCTGGTTGGCTGACTGGCAGTCTGGCAGTCTGGCTGTCTGGCGATTGGGCTGGGCTCCCCAGCTGATAAACAATATAATTCATTAGCGCATACGAGTATATAAAAAGAAACTTTCGCTTTCGCAAGATCAAATCAAAGCAATGCACAAGAGCAGACCGAGACATGTCTGTTGTCTGCAATCTGGCATCCAAACCTGTATTACAATGCCAAATGCAAATACATGTACAAATATAAATACAAATATATCTTGTATATTTGTATATTTGGCCATAAAGCATCCATCGCTGGCTGCAACTCTTGACACGTAATCGTGCAACGGGAGGGAATCGAACCCGGAACGTTAACGTTAACGTTGCAGTTGCCACAGAGCCTAAAACAGCCTGAACAGTGGTGTCGATCGAGTGAAACCTGTCCGAAACTCTGCGGCCGAAAGGAAAACCATTTCATTTCACACAAACAACAATCACTGTGCAAACAAACTCAACTCAAGTCAACTTGAGACAAGACCAAACACTTGTAAATATTTATACACCGATAGATACGATACGAGACAGAGACTCCTCTCTCATCTATATAAGTAGCACAGCCAGTTGCCAGTTGCCAGTTCCCAGTTGCGACTTGTCGACAGATTTACACACAATCATTTGAAATTTAGCTGGCAGCGTTGCAGTTGCCACGCACAGTGCAACACATCATTCGTTAGCTGGAGCTGGCAAGAGTCTAATGCAAATATCATAATTAGCATATTTATAGCTTCATCATCTTGAGCAAAGGCAGGGATAAGGACCTACAGGGTGTAATCTTAAATTAGAACACCAAATGTGACTGACAGTTGCTCACAATTATGAATAAAATTGTGTACAGCAATTAAGCTTCAAAAGTTTATAGCTTAAAGAACATTAAAGTTGTTTTTAGAGTTCTAAGGTCAAAGTATAAACTAACTTTGTTTAGCTGAAACTGAAACTTTGGAATTTACTGCCAAAATAACACTTAAAAAAGTCTATAGTTATTCTGATGTAATTTTAAGTAAATGAGATTGTTTCAGGATTTATTTCAACTAATAACAACATAAACATAAATTATGCTCAAAATGTAAGGCAATAAGAGACTTTCTCTAAAAATCTTCTTTTAGATCGAATAAATTTACCTTTAGCTAAATGTACATTTCATACACCAAACATATTATAATTCGTCAAATATTCTTTCTACAAAAGTATAAAAAACCAAACCAAAAGCGATTCTCTTTATTTATAAAAAGAATTTTAAGTGAAATGACCAAGTAATATGAAATTATTGTATATTTTTAACAAAAATCGATAGCAGTCGAAAGTCTCAAATTAGTAACAACATCATCAGTTATTCTTTAGAGAAAGTAATTCTTCAAAGAAAGTTCTAGTAGCTACCTCCACTTAAAATTTGTATTAAAGAAGAGTCATGTTCATACGTATATAGTATATTATGATCATAATCATATCGATAATAAGATAGCAAAGAACAATGAATCAATTTAACCCACTGTGCATTGAAGCATTCAACGCAATCTGCAATCTGCATGATAGAATCGCCAGGAAAACTGTGTGGCAACCACTTGAGTGAGATAAAGTCATCAAATGCAAAGATGTTACCGTATGTATGTCTGTCTGACAGTCTGTCTGTCTCACTGCCATTCCGTCGACGGCACTTTGTTAGTTTGCGAGGCACGTTGATCCGAATGGGGTTCGTTAACTTTACGCCGTTACGCAAAATGTTCTTTTTGGTGGATTGATTGAAGAAATTACCATAACGGTTACCCGACGCGCGATCATCGCAAGTTAAGTCGATTCAAGTCGAGTCCAAGTCGATTCCAAGTCGATTCCAAGTCGAGTCCAAGTCGCCGATTGGGACGTGAAGGCATTCAGCCACGACGCCAACTCCATTTGAGGTCTGTTAATGGGGATTGCGGATTGGGGATTGGGTACTTGGATACTTGGGCCACCCTGGGCCTGCTTAAGTATTCATAGCTTTCAGGCCATTGTGAAACGATACGAATCGAAACGAAACGAAACAAAGTCGATTGGTCATTGCACTGGACTCGGCTTTTGGGTCTACCCCACCCAATTTCACAATTGATTAATGATTTCACTGTTACCAATTTCAATTTCCATTATATGCTGAGACTCGCAAATTAGCATAATTCCCCCCAATATGCGTACAACATGACCATTATTGGGTGTTATATAAACATAAATAGATATACAAATTGACATGAAAGTGAGAGAGCGAGAGAGAGAGAGAGGGATATACGATAAATACATATACTTAAGTTATGAAAATGGGCGTGCTTGATTGGAAAGTGATTTGAGTTTTGATTAGTCAGCGGGGTCAATTAGCCCCGATGGCCAATTGAATGAGATACACAAACGTATGAGGTGATTAAGGGGGAATGGGACTTGGAGGAAACGTGACCGTGAATTTCGTGACATGCTGCTAAGCGAATGGTGGATGTGGTGGATGTGGATGGCGTGAATGTAACCAAATGTTTGACTATACATACAGGTATCTATCCAAACTTGCGTGTAGCTTGTGATTTAAAGGAATCACGATAAACATTCGTAAACCTGTACATTCATTCAACAAACAACAACAACTGTAAAAGCCGGTACAGTGAAACAAATTCAACGGCCAATCTACCAAACGGCTTTTTTGAAACCATTCAGATTTTATTTTAAGTCAGTTCCGATTCTAGTCTCACTAAAATTGATATCTTTACATTAAAAGATTTCCTCAAAATAAAATTGGAACTAAAAAACTCGAGCTAAGCAATAAATATTAAATATATTCAAGTTCCTTAATTTTTTACCATTTTCTAGATAAACGATCAAAGTATCTTTTTTGATTCAGAAAGACTTTCAAGTGTAATTTAGTTGTCAGTATTAAGCTTTGGACAAATGCGACTTTTATTGGCCCAGAACAATGCGGATCATAACAATAGGTTCAATCTTGCGTTATAGAATATTCGCTTTTTGGGTACCGTTGGGTCAATAACCCCAGCCCTGTGTGTCGATTGCTCAAAGCAATGAATTGGCAATTTCTTGTCGATTTTTGTGGCATTTTGGGGCAAGAAATCAAGTCATAACTGTATTCGCTGACAGCGGAACGTCTGTTTGAAGCACTTGTTGCACGCTTTTTTTGTTAACAAGCAACAAGTTGAGGCAACAATAATTTCTTTTGTTAAATAGTTCTCTTGTTCTTTTCCCCCTGCGTAGATAACCCAACTCAAGAATATTGAGCTAATCAACAATACGAAGAATGTGCATAAATCAGCGCTTGAAATGCGTACAACAAAAGCAAAACAACAACAACAACAAAGTAAACAACTCGAAGTGAAGAATATTGAAGAAATCATGACGGGAGATAGAACAGAAGCAACAACCACAACATGGATGGAAACTCTGCTCAACAGCAGCTCCGCAACAGCAACAAAGCCAACAACGCGCGAATTCAGATCAAAGGTAGGCATATGATCATATTACATACTTACATACATACATACATACATACATATATTCGTGTCTCTTAATAAGGCTTACAAGACAAAGAACTAGAACTGTCTTTTGAATAAATCCCAATTGCTTTAAAGCACTGCAAATTATCCACAGTTGTATTGCAGAAACATAAGCCTTAACTGAAGGGTCCTGAAATTAGAACAATTACAATTGTTCTTATTTTTTTACAACTTTTAAGATTAAAATTACAATTGTAAAACTAAAAGTTTTATCGTTTTGAGCTTAATACTATAGCTACCACAAAATATTGTAACTTCTTTCTAGAGCAATACATGTTTTTCTAGCATGTCCTCAATTTTTGGTAGAATGTTGCGACCCAGTTCAGAAGATCAGAGAATAAGTACAGAATCCGATCTCCCAAAATACACAATGTTTTTGTTAGGCAAAAGTGGAATATTGTCCGTCTGCTTTCGTTCAAAATCGCAGAATGTTTTTTGTTTGTACTGCGTCCATTATCCATAACAAAATTGAAAATCTTCTTATAATTCAGTTTTTCTGAATTGTTGATCGAATTAAGACATTTAATTTCATACCAAGGTACCTGATTTTTAAGATTATATTTAAGAAATTATAACATTTTGCCAATTTAAACTAACTTTTATCGATAATGATATTTCGATTCCCTGACAGGATAACAACTCGGATACGGACTCGGCGTTGTCTTCGGCACCGCCATCGATAAGTCCGCAGCCGCCTTCAAGTGGCGCCGACAGCGGCGTCATGTGGCAAGCGGTAAGTTGTGGCAGCTGTTGCGTGACATTTAATATATGTGTCTTCCTTTACATTGCTTACAGCTGCAGGATCTGGACAAGTTGCAGAAGGAAGTGGAAATCTATCACAAGGAAAACGAGCGGTTGCAAGCGGAGCTGCAGCTGATGAAACGGGAATTGTTGAATGCCGAAAAGGCCGCCTTATCGGCCAGCAATAACAACAAACATATCAATGAACTGCTGCAACGCATCAAGGACATGGAGGATCAGCAACAGCAACTTAACGACGAGGCAAATGAACTGAAGGAACAAAATGAACTGCTTGAATTTCGAATACTCGAGCTGGAGGATGATAAGGTGAACACACTACCAGAGGCAGAGAGAGAAAGATAAAAGAGAGAGAGAGAAACCAGTTTGAAAAGACACTCAAAAAGTAGCTCACGAGTTTATGAATGAATTGGGTATCTGGTTTGAGTGTTGTATCTGAGTATTGTATCTGAGCGTTGTATCTGAGTGTGCACGAGTGTCAGTGTGTGTGTGTGTGTGAGTGTGGAGCTGCCTCAGCTGCTTGATTCGTGCCTAACAATGGTTTGGTTCGCTTTAGTTTTGTTTGGCGTCTTAGACAGTGCGGAAATTGTTTTGATTAACGGCAAATGCAATTTCAATTAATAACTGCATTTATTTAACTGGAGCAACAATACAATACAATAGTAATTTTGATTATCATAACAATCATTAGCATAATCAGTAATTGTTACAATTGTCATTAACTTTATATAAGTGCAAATTGCTAATGTTGTGAAGTGCTGACCAAGTTTGATCAAATACTTCGATTGATTTCTGTAGCCCACAACTGGCAAGGCTCTTCGAATATTGTCCAAAAGTTGTTTTAGCCAAATTCGCATTGTTATTGTTACAAATACTTATAGGGTCACAGCTGCCTCAGCCATGGGCCAAGTCTTGTTATAACTCCATATTGATACAACATTATTACTCATACCTCTTTGTTTACCCCCACATAAAAACACACACACCTTTTTCACTAAATTTGTTTTTCTTCTATTTTCTTTATGTTTTATTGTTTGTTGTTGTTTTGTTACGCTTAATTTTCAGAGCCGAACCGAGCTGCTAAAGTCGTTCAGCTTGAAAATCTAATTGCAATAGCCAAAAGTAATTATTACTTATACAGATACAGATGCAATTCACACACATAAGGGTAGCTGATTTTAGTAAAGTGAAAATAACTAAAGAAGCATCGTTATTCAGCGGTGCATTAAGCAAATGCTAATCAATGTTTTAGTTAGTATTTTGTGTTAATTTAAACACAATTTATTAATACAATAATAACTGTAATTCGTGCCAAAGCTTAAGTTTAATTTAAAACATTTCTTGAGTCTTTTATTTGGGTATAAATTCAAACTGTTCTTCACTCGTGTTTAAAAAATTTCCCTCCCTTCAGATCGATTTTAATTGACAACCAGCTTTCAAATAAAATGTAAACAATTGTCGTTATGGTTTATAATTAACTGTAATTAAAAGGTGTGGCTTGTGCTGCACTTGTTGCATTCGAAACTAATATCTTATGCCAGCTGCTCGATACATAGCAAATATTTTCAGAGGAAAATACATTTCGATAGGCAAGAGCTTAACTCTATTTGTAGTAGTTTTTATTTTATTTACTTTACTAATCAACACTTTTAATAGATGGACGGCACTTGTGAGGATCATTGTCAGCGTTTGGAAAATCTACTTAGAAAGAGTACACAACAATTGGAGGATAAGGACAAACGTTGCCTGCAACAATTGCTGCTGTGCGTGCAACAACTCGATCTGGATGCAATGGCCGACCAGGACAGTTGGCAGTCATCGGTGTGTACTAAATATTTATTTTCTAGATATAAATTTAATTCAGATTTATTTTTCGCGATAAATGTATGTATAAATTTTAAAATTTTTTGCTTCACACCTTCAATATCAGTCGTTTAATCATTAAAATGTTAGCAACATTTCTAGAACAGAGCTGGAATCGATGAATTATGACCGATCAATGCCTGATCCGGTACATAGTTTACTCTACATCACAGAAATCTGCTGGGCAGTCAGTAAATCAGTCTTCAAGGGGTTCTAGTTATGTTTTTATAAGTCCCAAGTAATACTGGGTATGTTAATCATTCAGCTAAGGTCAATCAATATGTTTAATGTCATGAAAGGGAATCCACCGAGATTAAACCACCTAGAAAAAAACCAAAACCGTATCATAGACATTGGCGGATCAGACAAAACCAAATTCTCAACTAATTTTTTGCATTGATTGTTAGGAATTTAACCAGTTAATTAGCTGGAAACTTGCAATGGGTTCCTAATTATCACATCCACAGGTGGATAATATGCGTTGAATTTTCGTTAATCAGTCATCAGCCATCAATGGGTTCCCATTCACAGTCCCACAGGTAGTAAACAGGGGATCGAACACAGTTCAAACTTAAGTTTATATGCAGCTTCAATATAAGTCAGTAGTTAAATAAATCCAAACGTTTAATTTAAAAATCAACCAAAAATGTTTCAAGATTAAAAGTTTTAACATTTAATTAACTCCTGTCATAATTAACTGAACTTAAATCTGCAAGCGAACTACGATGAATAAACTTCAGTGTGTTGTAAATTTTTGAGGAAATTTTATTTTATTAAAATCGCAACCGGCAAAAGTCAAGTGCTCGCGCGCCACCAAGGGATCTTCAATAACACCATCCTCAAGGGGGGGGGGGGGGGGGGGAAAGCTGAGACGGCCAATACCTGATAGGACCAAACACAGTCCATAGCTTACTAAAGCTTCAGTTATCAGTTATCCAATCAGTAAAAAGTCAGCAAACAATTATTGAAACAGAAACGAGCTTGATTCCCATAAGATTTTACACATTTAACTGCAACATTTTAAAAAGGAAACTTAACTTTTTGTTTAAATTGTTTTAAAAGAGAGCGTAGACAAGAGGTTGAAATAAATTCAAGTGTTGAATTCGTGGTCTGCTTTCAACTTGCAGACAAAGGCGGAGAGAGGCGTGAGACACAACAACAGCAGTCGGATTGTGGCTACCGTTCAGCCGTACAACAACAGTGCCACGCCCAGTGCCCCCTCAACGCCCAACAAGCAGCAGCAGCAGCAGCGTTCCTGCAACATTGCCTGGCAGAGCAGCAGCCTCAGTGAGAGCGGCGTCTTTGTCGAGTGCGAATCGGAGCGGGAACCGGAGCGGGAACGGGCAGATCCGCATCCACATCTGGTTTATTACCAGGAGCGATTGGTACAGCTGGAGGGAAAGCTGCTCGTCTACGAGAGCAGCGGCGAGACTCAGGCAAAGCTCTTGGCCGAGCGACTGCAGCGGGAGTTGCAACTGAATAAGCAGGTCAAGGATCTGCTGGAACGGGTGGAGCTGCTCGTGGAGCAGAACGCCCAGTTGGACGAGGCCAAGTGCGAGTTTGAGGAGGCGGAGAACGACACACGACTCCATCTGCAGCGCAACGAGGAGGAGCTCGAGATACTGCGTCAACGGAACGTGGAATTGGAATTTGGCAAGGACGCGTTGGGGGCCAAGTATCGGGATTGTCGGGCCGAGTGTCTCATCCTGCGGGAGGATCTGTGTGCGGCGGAAACGCAGCTGGAGCTTCTGCAGGCGGAGCGACAACTTGCCAGGCAGCAACTGGAAAATCTGCGTCGTTCCTTGCCCTTGTTGCTCATCTGCCGTCTGCTGGCCTTGGCCAGAACCAGATCTAGTAGCATGGGCAATGAGCAGTCGACATCCGCTCCAAGTCGCACATCGGCCGGCGCCTGCAAGTGCAATCCTTGCAAGAAGAATCCAAACAAGTCAAACAATGCCGCCCAAGGGCCGAGCACATCGCGTGAGGTCAACTACCTGAAGGAGGAGGTGAGAAACCTGCGCACCTCGCTCCACGATTTGAACACGCGACACTATGAGGCCATGGAGACGGCCGACTCCCATTGGGTGGACCTGGAGCGGGAGTATAAGGCTCGAGAGGATGCGTACCGTGCCAAAGAGGTGTGCCTAAAGCAAAAGATCAACAAGCTGCAGGATTGCCTGCGCGATGATTCGCGTGCTGCGGCCGAGAAGATCCAACAGCTGGAGGAGACGGAGCACGGACTGAAGACGTGCCTAGTCCGTTTGACCAAGGAGCATCGTGATCTCATCGAGACGAATCGCGCCTTGGAAAAGGAAATGGAGACTCGGGCAGCGCAGGAACGTCAGGCACTCGAGCAACTGCAGCCGGTCACCGAGGAGCTGGAGAACGAGAAGCGACGCAGTCAGGCGCTAATGGATGATCTCACTTTCGCCAAGAAGCTCCAGCAGAGCATGGAGGAGCAGCTGAAAGCCGAGACGGATTGCCTGCGCCAGCAGATCTATGATCTGAAGAAGGAGCTCCTGCACATTGAGGTGACCAATGGCGAGCTGAAGGAGGAGGTCGGCACACTGGAGGCCAAAATAGCCGAGTTGGAGAAACAGCTGAAAGACTGCGAGGAGCACGCCTGCTGTCTGGAAGACGAGCTGCGCACCAAGGATGAGCAGATACAGCGCATGGAGCGCCAGCTGGGCACCTGCCCCGAGGGTTACAGTCTGGCGGACGAGCTCTACGACAGCCCGGAGAAGCGTGCCAAACGTGATGAGATCAACGATCTCCAGACCGCCAGCCAGGGATTGGGCTGTGCCCTGCGTGACCTAGAGGTGGGGTATTCCTTCTTTTCCTCTCAATTCGGTGACTCTAATTCAATCTCTCTTTTCCAGCGTCGGGAACGTGAGCTGCCCACGCACAGGGACTTCCAGACCATAGCGTGTAGTGTGAAGCAACTGGCGGATACCATACTCTCTGCCCAGAAAGCCGAGGTGAGTCAGTGTGATTGCGAGGGTGCCAAGCCCGCGGAACCGATTCCCATTCCCCTTTGTGAGACCAAGCGAAAGAAAGAGGATGAGGCTAAGAAACAGCAGGGGGATAAGCAGGCGGAGGTCGGGGAGAAGAAGCAGGGGGAGGGAGAAGCGGATTCGGCTGAGGAGAAGGAGAAGGAAAAGAAGGAAGAAGAAGCGGAAGCCAAGGAGGAAGGTGATGAGGCCGCAAAAGAGGCACCAGCTGAAGAGACACCAGCTGAAGCGGCACCAGCTGAAGAGGCTCCAGCTGAAGAGGCTCCAGCTGAAGCGGCTCCCGCTGAAGAGCCAGCCGACGAGGAAGCTCCTAAAGAGGATCGGGTTAGCGGCGGCTTTAGCCACAGGGCACAGGATGCAGTTGGTGCTGGTCTCGGTCTAGGCGTGAGATTCTTTGGGAGGCAGCTCAAGAAACAGATCTGCGAGGTGCCCATGACACTGAGTCGTTGGGTTTATGGAGAGAAATCGGAGATATCCAGGTCGGAGACGAAGCGCCAGGAGAAAGTGAAACTGAACAGGGAGGCGGAGAACCGCCTGCTCCACAGACGTCGCCAGTGCAAGCGCTTTGTCAGTCGTCGCATCTTCCGCGGTCGGGTGCGAAGCTGTGGCGCCAGCTGTCGTCCGATCTTGCTGCAGGGACAGCGCAGCAAATCCTGTGTCAGTTTCCATTCTGTGGCATCGCTGCACACGGCGCATTCCGTTAAATCGGCAATAACGTCGAGGACGCAGTACGTGAGGATCGTTGAGCCGCAATGGGAGCAACCGCAGCTCAATGGATTGGCCCAAACGGAGCCCGTGAGTGCGCGATGCCAGTTGGTGCAAGCGTCGCCAGAGATGCGGGACGAGGAGTTGCAGACGCTGCAGTGCGTCACCCAGGATTGCGGCATACAGGCGGAGAATGTGGGCGTGGAGCAGCGTTTACTCTTGCTGCCCGCACGAACTCGTGCATTTCTCGTGCTGCTGCAGTCACGGATCACGGATGCAGCCAACTTTGATGTGGAGAAGTTCAGATCCCGGGTACTGCAGCTCTGGGAGGGCAGCGAGGAGTTTCGCGAGCACATTGAATTATTGCAGGATCTCTGCACGGATCAGACACGGGCCCGGGATCCCGCCAATCATCTGGAGAGCTATGATATATTCGTCGGCGTCTTGGGTTGTGTGCGTGCACTCAAATTTATACTCAAGCCAAGCAATTCTCTGCTGCTGCAGCAGTTGGAGGAATGCATCAACGATCGTCTCACCAATTTCCACAATCAGCAGGTCGAGTCGGAGTTCTACTGTACCATTTACCTTCCCGTCGAACGACCGAATCCTCTCAATCTGGGCCTGAAGGAGGCGTGACAAGATAACTTCCCCTTCAACTCCAACGTTAATTCCGTACCGAAATTACCCAGCAAAGCTGGCGATGCTCGACGTGTTTAGTTTGTTTTGTAGATCATCCAGTTGGGGTTACATTTTTTCGAGTATTTCCTAAATTGTGTGTGCATATGTAAATAAAGTTGAGCAACGAATTGAATGTCCAAGACAATGGCGAATCTTCTCGAGGATTGTTTCTATGATTGTCTAAGCGATAGTGAAAGCGACGACGATAGCGACTTCGATCTTGAGGATAATAAGTGCGGAGAGATCGTCAGGGCAGTCGCCGGTTATTGCCCCAACTTCGATGATCCTGCCGAGATGCGCAGAGCCTTGGAACGTGTGGCAAACACGTCACGATTGTTGCTTCGTAGTGTTGGTGGTAAATGCGATTGCTTTGAGCAATCGTTCTTCTACCCGGCCACCTTGGAGATTTGCGCTCGTCTGATCACGGATAAGTCGCCCCCAATTGGTCAGTGTCGACTGCGTGGCGATCCGGTTACATTGAAGCTGCCCATGGAGCTTAATCCGTACAACGGTCAGGTCAATCTCAATATATTCCAGTCCGGATCAAAGGCGTTGACTGTGGCCGGCATCAGCCAATGTGCGGGCGCTGGCGATCGACGCACCGGACCAGAAGCTAAACCCGCCCCTGGGCCCGAACCCGAATCCTCAATCGATATTGGGCCCGGACACGGTGTCGCAAATCGTGCCTCGTTTGGCCTCGGTCTCGGCGGCATTCGTCGGCATACACAACGACACGACGGCGTCCAGAAAAGCGGACGGAAGGTCCGTTGGCCGGACGTGCTGTGAAGGTGGCATCAACGATTCTTATCGATACCGAAATATGGACGGAAGACGAGAGAGAGTTTTGTTGCTCTAGTTATCGAAGCCTTAGCTGTTATAGTTATCGTTTTCGTCAATTTTTAATGTGCAATTAAGTCACCTTTGTGGATTAAATTAAAGATTTGATAACGCACATCATCTGTCTCAAGGTGGATTTATATATGGTGATGCAAGGTGGATTTATATATGGTGGTGTATTCGTTTGAGTATAGAAAACAAAACAAAACAAATTTTCTATATATCTATCTCTGTCGTCTCTCTCACGTCAGACTCATTTTGACAGCTTTGCCCCGAGAGAGAGCGAATACACCACCATATATAAATCCACCTTGTGGTGATGTATTCGCTCTCTCTCTCGGGGCAAAGCTGTCAAAAAGAGTCTGACGTGAGAGAGACGACAGAGATAGATATATAGAAAATTTGTTTTGTTTTGTTTTCTATACTCTTCGCTCATTTTCGTTTTGTGCGCTGTGCAATATATAAAATGAAAATAAAATGCAATGACATGCTTGTCTTGTTGTTCCTGTAATTAATTGTGATTATGGAGATCTGTTAAGCTCCTGTTAGCAGTCAGCATCGACACTGTTATCCCTGTTGCTCTCTTTGTGGAAGCTGCTCACCGGTGCATGCTCCCACAGTTCCTGTTGCATTTATTTGTCTCCTTTTCATATCTCTGGAAACACAAACCAAACGACTTGCGTTCGAGCGGCATATGTATTTTTCACACACGGGGCATTTTTCAGAGAATTTAATACAACCGGTCACTACGATGTTTGCTTTCATAATGACGTTTGTGCCCCGAAAAAGAGAGCACGTCAAACGAATACATCACCATATATAAATCCACCTTGAGAGCGAATACATCACCATATATAAATTCACCTTGATCTGTCTACTGCGTTATCGTTGCTTTCTTTATTAAAGTCTCAGTTATCGTTATCGAATTCGTTAACTCCCAATTTGCTGAAGGGAAGGAAAGAAGTTTCGATGAAACATAAGTCTGTATCATGAAGCAATAACATGGTCATGCTTCATGGTCTGTATTATCGTAGCTTTTCTTATTAAAGTCACAAGTATCATAGGTATCGCTCTCAAAATGTGAGAGTTGAAGGAATTTTCGATAACACAGTCATTGAGTTATCATATTTTTATAGCCTTTACTTAAAAAATAAGTAAAAGGGTATATTGTGCTCGTTGCAACGTATGTAACAGGGAGAAGGAAGCATACCCGACCCTATAAAGTATATATATTCTTGATCAGCATCAACATTTCTAGCATTTCTAGTTGGACTAACATACTGTTGGAACTTGCAGATCATATCGATAACACATAACTGTCTGTATTATCGTCATCGAATTTAAATAAACGAAAATGTACGATAAATATAATCAGTAGGTCTTGTTGACTACATGCCAAAATATGAGAAGATGTGAGTTCAGTTCGTTTTAATTATTTGAGCAGACAAGAACACAAGTAAAAATTTCATGTAAATTTTGATATTAGTTGGGAAGGCATTTGGATTAATTAGTCCATTCAGCGATGGACAAGGACAGAAGTAAATTAAACTCAAATGCGGGTGGAAGAGCCGCGAAATGTGCGAAATGCACAAAGCCGGATACTTGCATCCATTTGCGCACGCTCCGGCAGCAGCAGTTGGAGAAGATAAGCTCCACCCAGGTGCTGCATATGGTTAGAAACTTCCAGGAGAACCGCAGCGATGAGGACATCTTCTTCGACTGCATGAGTACTGGGGACAGTGATTTTGTACAGGCCGGCAATAGCTGCAAGTCTTCGAGCGGCAGGTCGAACGGTAAATCATCGGGTCAAGGGCCCTCGAAGAGTGAAAGCTCCAGGCTCGATGATCTTGAGGCAATACGAGCGGCCCTGGAGCGTACTGCCCAACGCGCCCAAATGATGTTGAAGGATTTTGAGCATTCGAAAAGCGGTTGCCGGAAATCGTGCAATGCAACCCTTGAGATTACCGCACGCCTGATAACCGACTCCAAGGACAATGGCCCCAATTGCCGCTTCCAGGGCAGGCCGGTGACAATGAAAATGCCCTTGGAGTTCGATCCAAGCACTGGACAGTTGGGCACCAAATCCGCAGCATCATCATCACGTCACATATGCGAAATGCCGTGCAGTCGCAGTCGCAGTCAAAGTCAAAGTCAAATTTCACATCCAGGTAGGGTTCTATCTCAGCCTCAACAAGAACAATATCAGCAACAAACATCTTGTGTATCCGAAACGGAGACACACGATGTTTTTGTGGGCTCGTGCACTCCAACGTTGGCTTCCAATTCCCAAGAGCCAATGATAGTGCCCCTTCCTGTACCGGGTCTACTTCCACGACAGTCGCAATTCGAACACGAACCCGAACCCGAACCCGAAACCGAGTCAGATATAGTAGTAGAATCCTTATGGGAACCAGAACAGTTACCAGAGTCGGATGGACAGGAAACATTATTGGAGTCCGAGGTGGAAGAAGCTCCGACGCCAAAGTACAAGAAGCCTTCGGATGCGGAGGATACTCCGAGGACTTCAAAGCAAAAACCCCCCGGAGGTGGACGTTATTTTATGGCATTGCCTCAGCATAGGGACTTCTCGAATTGTTCACCATGCCGATACAGTCCTAGTCCAATCATGGACGAGGCAGGCAATGTCTTTTGCCCCGGCCAATGTGGCTGCTGTCAATGCGCATGGAAGCGTCGCTCCTTCGCTGATAATCGAGATCATATCAATGTTAAGGTCTGCCGTTGCGTGCAGCGAGGCACAATCTTCTCCAGCTTCGACGATAGGGAGACCTGCAGTCAGACCTCATATTTCGACTTCTGTCCTTGCCGGGAGAAGGCCGAGGCGAAATATCTCGAGTTATACAACCGGGAGATGTGGTCCTCTGCAAATGCGACTCGCGGTCCCGAAGTGCAACTGGATCAGATCAAGGAGCTGACAGTTCCGCCACAGCCGCGTTCCTGATAACCTCTTTCTGTGCCTTGTCCGAAGCCAAAGTGTCCAAAGTGTCTCTCTCATGTCCAAATTGACCAATTTCCTCTTGTGATCAATAAATTTTGTTGAGTTTTCTCATCAATAAGCAACTGTTATTAATCTGGGCTTTCTTCTCTCGTTTCATCGCAGGTTGCCCGGCTCTGATCTACATGCAGGACGAGCGACCATATCCGCGCCAAGCTCCCGATGCCAATGCCAACGCCGACGCCGCCAATTCCGAACCCAATGATCCCGAAAAAATACCAATTCGCTCCCAGAAAATGCAAACAGATCAGTCCTATTTAAAGGATAAATGGCGGCCAAATCGTACCGATTTTGAGGAGGAATCGAACAACGTGAGCGTGAAGTCATCTCAAACGGATACGCAAAGTAAAAAGGCGTCGCCCATTCCCAGTAAACCCTCTCAGACGGACACATCCTTCCTCTACGATCAATACATGCGATCGCGGGGAGAGAACAAGACACAGGACTCGCTATCGCAGACGTTTTTGAAACAGGATCTCAAAGACATGGGCAACATTCGCTATCCCACCCAGTATGTGCCCGGCATGCGGGGAGTCCCAGTTAATGAAGAAACCAACCCCTCCTCACGTCACATCAGTCGTCGACCATCGGATCCAACAATTCCATCGGAAGTCGCCGTGACCAAGACGGATAAGTGTGTGTGTAGCAGTCCTAAGCTGATCGTTTGCCCCTCCAAGTCGATGCCCATTATTAACGCAGCGTCGAGTGCCTTTCAGTCGACCTGCTCCAAGCAGAGCACCCAACGGAGCCAGGATTCCACCGTCTGGTATAGCTTGGAGTCGGATACGAGCAATGCCACCTGCCCCGCTGCATCAAAGCCCTCCTTTTGCCCCACAAAGAGTTGTAAGCTCCCAGCAGATAAATCAATGCATGCAGAGTCCATGATGTCCAAGTGCAGCTGCAAATCTTCCAGAGCACGCGATAATTTCCAGTCGGTACAGAGTTCAGGATATGCACCGCTTGATCTCGATTCCGAGTCCAACATGCAATCTGCCCGAAGTAAATCCACCAAGTGCTTGTGTCAATCCTCCACAGGTCGCACCAATGTCAAGTCCACGCAGAGTACACAATCCTTGCCATGTGGCGAAAATAATAGGTCGGCACATTGTGTCACAGTCGTCTATTGTCCAATGCGGGATTATGTCAATGGTCCCACATCAATCGACATTGAGATGGGACAATTTACCAACGTTATCTCCAACGATGGCACCAACTGGCAAAGTGCTCGCTCCAATATTTCCGAACCTTTTGACCCGAGTAAGAGCCAGGACCCATGTTTTTGCACCAACGAGAGTAATCCAACGGCAGCGACTGCTTGGAACAGTGCGAGGTCTGACTTGTCTGCGGCTAATCCCATTGTTAGTAATTTGACCACAGCGACTCCTTGGAACAGTGTTAAATCCGCCAAGTCCTGTGCTTGTGACTCCAGCAATCCAAACCCCATGAGTCAGCCATCCACCAAGTCCTGTGCTTGTGACTCCAGCCATCCAAACCCCATGAGTCAGCCATCCACCAAGTCCTGTGCTTGTGACTCCAGCAATCCAAACCAGCCAAGTCAACCATCCTACACGTGCTACCTCGACATGGAGAGTAATAAGCAGACAGCGACTGCTTGGAACAGTCTGAAATCGGACAAGAGCTGTGGATGTGACGATATCAGCAATCGGGCTCCCATTGAAACATCCAATTCGCAAATCTGCTCCCGTGCTATTATGAAATCCGTCCAGAACTTTGGATCCAATAATGTGAATACCTCGAATATTGTGTCGCAAACGGAAACATTTGCCACATCCGTAAAGAACACTCCAACAGGAGAATCTGCGACTCCGTGGAGGAGCCTGCAATCGGACAAGCCTTGTACGTGTGGTTCCAGCAATCGGAGTCCAGTTAGCAAATCATCAAACACGGAGCAAACCACTTCCCGTTCCCGATCGGTTATGGCGAAGGTGACTTGCCTCTGCTCATCCGAACAAAGAGCCGACTTGGGGGATGCGGGTCGCGACGGTAACGATGGACCTCCATTTGCTAGGGTCGACGAGAGCAACATGGACTACGATATTTCCGCAGCGGATCCCTGCCTGGTCTCAGCAGCTGGAACCGACTACCAGGTTGGGGATGAACAGCAGAACTACAAGTCGTGCTATACACCATCCCAGGGCACAAAGGTGGTCTTTATGAAGACTGACGGATTCTGCGACTGCGGATCTTCGACTACATCCTTGGCGGAGAATACAGCACTCTATCAGGATGTGGAGACCACTAAGAAGTCGAAATCAAGCAGCTGCGTTTGCTCCAAAGCCCTCAGTGCAGATCCTAAATCTCAGGTGAGGTCACAGAACCCCTCAATGAAAAGTACAGCCACTTGCTCGTGCGGTAAGGAAACGGTCCATGACTACAAGTCAACCCGTTCGGATAAAACCTCGTGCTCGTGCAACATCAAAACCTCCAAATACGACGACTTTAGCTTGGAGCCGGAAAGTGTCGGTGTCGTCATGGACTGCGATGCCACCGTGTGTGTCGATAAAGAAACTTTCGACAATCTGTCGGCCGCGGCATCGGCTCGAAGCCAAAACAGCGCCAGGGATCGTCTATTTAATATGGTCGACTTGGTAACCAGCAGCAAGGATTCCTCGGTGAATCGTGGCGACGTGGCCCAGCAAATAATCCGCGAGCTAACTCTGATGTTGCGCAAAGACGAAGAGGATTCTAAACCACCGAAGTTATCGTACGAAGATTGCATGGAGGCAGTAAAAAGGGGGGACAGGCCCGTTAAAAAGCAAGTTAAAAGCCAGGCGGATATCAATCGACTGAAGTGCTTAGATCGAATGGAACAATATCTCCAGACATGCTTTCCCCGAAAGAAATCGGTTGAAGTGACGGAAATAGGCGGCTTTGAGATTGATCCTAATTTTGATCCAGATCGCAAGAGTTCCTCTACGAGTGAGCCGGATATGCGGGAATCTCACATATTTCGCAGTTGTTTCACCGATGTTGATGCACGCTTCATGACACCCAAAGGGGGTTCCGGTACCCCATCTACGGCGGAAGCTCCCGGCAGCCTTAAAGATGCAGCAACTGATGTTATGTCTGAAGCACAGCCCAGTGAACGACTTGAAGCAGAATCAGGGGTCAGTGCGGAACCTGTAGCATCATCGCAACCCAGCGATGAACCGGGGGCATCACCGCTGCGAGGTTCAACACCAAAAGCACCATCACTGATCAGTTCAGAACCTAAAGCACCATCTAGGGACGGTTCAGAACCCAAAGCACCATCTAGGGATGGTTCAGAACCCAAAGCACCATCTAGAGACGGTTCAGAACCCAAAGCACCATCTAGGGACAGTTCAGAACCCAAAGCACCATCTACGGACAGTTTAGAACCCAAAGCACCATCTAGGGCCAGTTCAGAACCCAAAGGATCACCTCAACCCAGCGCAGAGCCTGATGGATCAAACGAGGAATCTCAGTTGACAGCCCGACAGCCCGACTCCGCAATGGTGTGTGCTAATGAACTGTGTCCCGAGGCAACATCTCAAGGCCCCAAGAGTAGCGCAGGCTCATGCCAACTATGCGAGCTGGATTCTAATGATCCGTTGAGTCCACTTACGGATCGGGAGCGATTATTATGCGAGTATTTGCTCCGGAGGATGTGTGAACTATGTGACGATGACCAAGAGGGCGAGGACTTCGAAGGCGAAGCCGACGGCGATCGCGGGGGTCGTTCAGCCCCAACTCAACCCTGCCTTTGCTGTCATTGTCGTGCTCTCGTCTGTGACAACCAATGCAAGACCGTATCCAAGGTTCTGGATTCGGCGATGTACGATCCCGTTGCTGAGATGGTAAATATGAAGTAACATTGGATAATGAGATCCTTTGCTGTAACATTTCATCTTCTTTCAGAAATTCTTCATTGATTCCGTTGTCTTCGATCTGCAAGCTATGGACCATGTGATGAAGAAAAATCAAATAAACCCAAAGGTAAATTTGCAACAGAGTTAATTCTTTATGAGATTCTAATGGTCTTTGAACAGGCTCCAAAGCCATCGCCGTGTATGGGAAATGGGCCGGGGGAAAGCTTTCCGGTAACCATAACCGATGTCTCCAGTCTGGGATGTCGAGCTCTCTACGTTCGTTGGGAGTTGCAAGACTGCAGCGGCGTTGGTGGCTATGAGGTGAGCACAAATAAAAGTTGGGCGTCTTTTAGAGCTCTATTAACAGTCTGAATTCCTGCCAGATCTATGTGGATGGACACCTGACAAATCGTTTCTATAGTCACCGTCATGAGGCTGGCGTTGTCAGCAATGTGGATGTGACGAAGCGTCATCAAATTATACTGCGAGCACAAGTAATCGGCCAGGAGTTTCCCGGAGAGGATAGAGGACCCTGCAGTGCTATGATCAATGCCCATCCAGAGATGAGCGTTGGTGCCCAGCAGCCCTGGACACCCAGTGTCTATTTTTATGAACCATAACGAGCGCCTCAGTCGGAGGCGGAGGCGCTAAAGTGCTAGTCAAAAGTTTCTAACCGAGTTTTGTGTATGTTCTACCCAGAGGTTTATGTAGATCCTCTTTTCCTGTGTCTACACATGAAAAATGCATGCATAAATCACTAGTTTTTCCCAGTTGTTTTCATTTGTACCTAAGCGTAGAGAGAATTGAGATTTTGAGGAATGAGAAATGTTCCAAGAAGCAATCATACTATATATGTACCACTATATGGAATTGAAAGTGCCCACAAAACGTGCCTTAAAGTGCACTCATCAATGTTGCACATGTTAAATTTGAATCTGTTACACACTAAACAAGTTAGAGATGGGCAAACTGAACAAGTGTTATCAATTCTTTTGATGACAAGTGCACTCAATCACAATGAATACTCCTCGTATGAGTGTTGTACAGTCACATTTTAGAGTGAATCACAAAAAAGTTGATTGCATCAATTATCAGGCAATATTGTCACAATGGAATGCAGAAGCAAATGAATATTTTATATAAGCCTATTGAATAGTTGAGTGTGAAAGCTTTTGAATCGAATACTCAAACTCCTGTTAAGCCCATCTCTATACCAACATTTATGAATGTAATCTATCACTTAAGAGGTTATTGTTAGTCTGCCGTTTTAGGCAAGAAGATGACGAAGAGCTTTGCAATTTGCAGTTAATATTGAATATTGTTGTAAACAATTAATAGTAATTTATAAATCCATTATTTAGATGCATACTTACCACCTTGGACGTAGGCAATTGTGGACCAAGGTTCATAATTGTTCAAAAGTACGTTAATTTTACACACTATTTAATGCGCATTATTTTTACTGTGAATATACAATAAAATTAACATTTAAATGCATGAAAGATGCACCATCCCTCAGTGCAGAGGGCGGGGAGAAGTGGGATGGTCAAAGCTACGCTCACACGATCGTCGGAAAATTGATTCGTCTTGTAACCGACTTAAGCCAAAAGAGCGGAATCGGCTCTATCGGATATCGCCGAGTGTTTTCTGTTATTTTTAGTGTCTTTTGATGTAAGTAAACAAGAATCCGTAGAAATTAATTTGTTGATGCTGTGAGCGCAGCCTTGGGATGTCGTCTAATACTAGGAGTAGTTGCTGTTGTAATGGAACTTAGACTTAAATCTATCTACGCAGGCAGGGCTCGCAGGTGCCGGGCAGCACGAACGACGGATGGCACTCGGGGCACTTGGGATTCTCGCCAAACCATTTTCCATTTGCAGAGACCCCAGTGTTGCTGCTGCTTCTGCTGCTGCCGCTGCCGCTGTCGATGCTGCTGCTGCTGCGACGCTCTGGAATCCTTAGCTGGAATGAATTGTACAAATTTCCGGCGGCACTTGAGCCGGGTACATAGCCAGTGCGTCCGATTTGCTCCAGTGGAAAGGCAAATTCGGGTATCAACAGCTGCTTGCGCAGCTGTGTAATGTCTGTGGATACGAAGTTGGAGCTGGAACTGGAGCTGGTGACCACATCCGAGCGACGTTGGGCCTTCTCGGTGGCAGCCACTGGCAGCTCGTTGGCCTTGATGGAACGGGAACTGGGCAGCCGTTTGGTAACCGCACTCTGACTGGCAATGTCATTCAGCTTACTGCTGAGGCTCTCCTGCTTGCCGCCCTTGTTGCCTTTGCCGCCATAGTCGCCTGAGGTCTCCGGATACTCGCGGCCATCGACGCCAATGGGCGGATCCAGTTTTGGGGGCTCCAGGCCATTGGCGGGCACCTTCCATTCGTAGTAAATCGGAGGTCCCTGCGTGGTGGCAATGTCATGAGGCACAAACTCCACGAATGGCGGCAACAGATCATTGAACGGCAACTCCGCCCTTTGGCCAACAACTCTTGGCGCCACTGTGGTCGATGTGGGCGTGGCCAGGCGGAAACTCTGGGCCGGTGTTGGAGTGCGATTCTCAGTCACAGCTGGACGATAGCTATTGGACGAGGGGCTCACGGTTGTGGAGGGCGTGGAGAAGGAGAAGGGCTGTCCGGCAAATGTTGTGGGTCGACTAACGGGTCGAGCGGTGGTGCTGGCTGCAGTGGCTCCCGTTGTGTATCTGATCTGACTCGAGGACGTGCTGAACGGGGCTGCTGAGGAAGTGCGCAATGTCTCTGTTGCCGGCTGCCCTTCGTCCAGGTTGTAGATGGGATACACGAACGGCGGCTCGTAGATTTTCGATGGCGCCTTCACGAACTTGACCAGCTTGGTGGTGCTGTTCTTCTTGCTGCTTCCCGAGCCCAGTTCTATGGAGTTGAAGTCAGCCGAGGTATTATACCGTGTGCTGTGGCTGGTGCCCAGGTCATCCGTGTCCAGATCCGACACAAACGCCGTCGACTTGCGCTGATGCAGTGCCTCCGTGCGTTTCGTCACTGGCGGCAGGGTTGAGCTAGGTCTCCGGGTGGTGCTGCTGGTGGTGCTGATGCTGGGTCTGGGCCTGGTCGTGCTGCTGGTCAGTTCAATCTGTGGCTCAAAGGCTGGTGGCAATATGGTGCGACTGGGAGGCGGAATGCGCCAACGGGTTTGACCATTTTGTGCTAGGTGTGCATCCACTTTGCCAGATCCTTTCGAGCTGTCATCCCGAATTTGATTTTGACTGGGCGTCAGTTGCTGTCGGAGGAGGAGGCGGAGAGAAAAATGTGTTATAGACCTAATATTCATTGACTGCACACTCACCTTGTATTGGTTTCTAAAGGATTCGCCGGCATAGTCTGGTGCATACGGACGGTCGAGCAGATCTGGACGTGGCGTGCGTAAATTGTTCTCCTCATCATTGACAAAGGGTTTGTCTCGCTGACCTACAGATTATAGAAGAACACATGTAAGTGGATCCATAACCAATTGCCTTGTGGAGTTGCCTTACCAATTAGCAGATTGGCAGCATAGTTACTCTCCGCCTTGGAGCAGTTGACCATATACCAATGGTCGCAGATGAGCATGCGCTGCTGGAAGAGCGTCGTATTGGGGCAGGTGTAACTAAACTGTCTGCCCAGGCCATCGCACATGTGGTAGACCTAAGGAGCACAATTGATTCAGTATAAAAGAACACTTGCCTAACCTAATGAAACTCACCTGGCAGCCCGTTTCAACGTCCGCATAGTAGCCAGCGGGTCGTCCAGCGCAGGAGAAGGAAGTCTTCTGCATGGGACGTGATCCACTCGAGACGGTGTTGGCATTTTGACACTAGGGGAGATTGCAATACATGTAGGTGTGGGTTATTAATTATTTATTTTAATTAAGTTGATTATCCTTATAAACTAACATTTTTACCATCTAATCTTATAACAAATTTAGTCTTAGTCTTTTTTTTGTATAGAAAAATTATTTCAAATTTAACATTTTATTGTGATTAATATTATTTTATTGTCAATAATATTTTTAAATGTATTTTTATTATTAGTTAAATCCTTAGCAAGTTTTAGCTGCTTAAAATGAAATAAGGGCTAATTCTGAGTTGCGTACGTTACATTTGCAAGCAAATTTTCGTGTTTAAGCCGATTCAGATTGGTGAATTTTATTAAAATTTGCTGGAAAATGCATTTTATTGGGAGTACTCTTAAACCTATTGTAAGATAAAAGCCTTACTGTTTTTGAAAAAAAATTAGACCAGCTGAAAGTTCCGTTGCGGCCGTTACAAAGAATGGAAGTCGATTTGAGGTTAACGTGCATTTGTACATAGGTATACGTATTTAAGCGAATTTTGCATAATAATAAAAAAATATCCAAATACAAAAAATTAAGTGGCATATCAATCCATTATCAAAAATAAAGTTATGAAGTCTCGTTAATTAAAAACCTTGGTTATTGTCTGTTGCGGACGTTACACTTTTTTTACACACACTTTTTTTTTTAAATTATTAATATGTATTAAATATCTTTTCGATACAGTTTTTATGTTAATTAAAAAAATGTCAATATGTTAAATAAAAACACTCAGACGACCGTTTTGCCCACTTTTTTGGCCATTGAAAATCCTTTTTTTTCAAGAATTATTGAAATTAAGAGGCAAATAAAGGAATTAATTGATTAGCCTCGGCCATGGACAACCAATCCACCGTAAAACCTTTTTGATTTTGTAATTTGAAGCGTGGAAATGTATTCTATTATAACAAAAAACAACTATTATTAAAAACATGCAGTTTTTTTTTGACAACTTTAAGTTTTTTCCCTTGGCTTAAAAATTTTCAAATTAGCCCATAAACAGAAATTATTTATTTATCCCTATAAATCTATAATATAATTTACAATCCTATAAATCTGTAAAAATGTGCGAATTAATTTCTGGTATAGAACAAGATATTTAAAATGCATCCTATAAAAAACATCAAATTTTAAATCTATTCCAAAGATCTTTGGAAATGAACCTGCAGGTTCGAGTCCTCCTTCATAATAATACTTTTATTAAATTTTTTAAAATTTTTTTTAAAATTAATATATCTATAATTTTTTTGCTTTTATTTGTAGCTTTATTTTTATAGACCGTGGTGTACTATGTTGTTACTTATAGAAATAGGGACATGTACATAACGAGATTTAGATTTAGATTTAAATGTAACTATGTTGAGTTGCTGCAGTGTGTTCCTCCTGCATCTCTGTTGTAAGATTCCCTTATAGGAGAATGTCTTTTGGCGCTTTCCCAAGCGGAAAGCTATTAGCGCATCTAAACAAATGATAGCCGTTGCTGATCGATATCTGGCGTATGAGTACCCGAACGGGTACTCGAAGCGTCGTTGCCTCCGGCTGTGGTCCACCAAGTGATGGATTGTAGTTGTAGTGATGTCATAACTTGGCACATGCTGCCACGGCTGTTTGCAACACAGACAGACGGACAGACAGACAGACGCTCAGTGCGACCTGCTGCTGTTGTGTGAAATGTCAATTTTGTGCAAACCTAGAGATCTGTATACTCGTATACTCACATATATTTGTATGCATGCTCGTTTGTGTACATTCATATATTGTATATTTTTTGTCTTTTCTTTAATTATATAGAAAAAGTGTTCAGATGTTGTCGCTGGCAGTCGCAAATTATAGCCCAATGACTTATCGAAATCTGCCACTGGGTCTTGTGCGACGTGTGAAGCTTCCGTGCCTCTTGCGGAGTCCGTGAAAAATGGAAAAATATTTTCCCAAGCACTCAAAAACAATATAACAAAACACACATCAACCCATGCTCGCCCTACAACAAAACTTGGCAAAACTTATATAACATAACAAAAAACAACCATACGAAAATTCATTGCTGGACAACCGCTGCTTTTTGCTGGATAAAACATGTCTTCACTTTTTTGGTTTTTTATTTTAACTTTTTTGTTGGTTGATGAACCCTTCAAATTCCATTGTTAACTTTCAATTCTTTATAAATTCCATGAAGTAATAAGATAAACGCCTAACAGATACTTTTAGAGATTTTGACATTGAGTAGATTCTCAAATGATGACATCTTATATTTTGAAACTCACTGTGCTCCAGATTACAAGCATTTGCATATAAAATATGTTTTCATTTTGCGGTTCTCATACTGTGTAAATTGATAACCAACTGGGTATATTATATTACAAACATAGTAAAGGTGCTTTGAACTTCGTGAAATCCACGCAATAATTTACATTTGGCTTATAGTGTATGGAAATTAAACAAATATTAATTTCATCAGTTTGACAAGTTTATTTTGAAAATAATCAAATGTTAAAGAAATTCTAAAACCCAATTACTGCTACTACTATTTTCAATGTTTCTACATTCGATGGACTGACCCAACTACTACATATTAATCTACTCCTGTTAAATCTGGTGATACTACTAATCTTATAAAAAAAACCTCTTTACGAGGTAAAAGTCTAGTGACGAAAACATTTTAATGCACCAAAATTTCTGATATCCAATTTGGTGACGAATAATATTAAGTTTTACTTAAAAATTACTACAAAAAAATTTTTTTGTCACTCGGCACTGCGCAAAAAATATATATTTATTAGGTATGAAGAAATTAGCGCAATGTGCCGAGTGACAAAAAAATTTTTTTGTAGTAATTTTTAAGTAAAACTTAATATTATTCGTCACCAAATTGGATATCAGAAATTTTGGTGCATTAAAATGTTTTCGTCACTAGACTTTTACCTCGTAAAGAGGTTTTTTTTATAAGATATCAGAAATTTTGGAGTAAGATATCAAAAGTTTTGAAATTTGCAATATATTTTGACGGTACAATTTTGTCAAAATCTAACAGAACTCTCAAGCTCTGGTTGCTAGGACACGTTGTTGCTGCTGTCCTATTCCAATTCTAAGCAAAACGTATATATTCTGTTAACAGGTAATATCTTCCAAACACATCGAAATTTTACAAACTACAATATATTGAAAATTAGAAAAAATCATTACTTGCGTTTTCACAAAAATCGCCTTAATGTGGGAAAAAATACCTTATTTCACCTGTTGCTGTTTACCTTTTATCTTAAAAAAACACTAAAGGTATTCCTAAGAGCCCTTTAAAATACCTTTTCAACGATATATATATCACATCTGTAGCTTTTATCGTTTGGATGATATTTTAGCGGTTTTTAGTGATTTCCTGCTAAACTAGCTATTTTTCGAAAAAGTCGAAAAACAAAAGTTTCTATATTTTTGATTATAAAATGATTTATCTGCCGCAAAAAGAATTGACCACTTGCAAGCAGTATCTTTCCACATGCACTGCAAGCAGTGTACATACTGCATATGTACATGCAGTAGTGTAAAGGTGTAAGGTATATTCAGTTAATAGGTAATATCTTGCCCAAACGAATTTTGACAGATATGTGTTATAAGTCAAAAAACGCGTAATTGAATTCTCTACAACATGCAGTATATTTAAAAGTGATTTGATGTGTAGATTTTTCTTAAATCGCCAAAATGTGGAAATAAATACCTTATTCCACCTGTAGCTGTTTACCTTTTACTTAAAAAAAAAACTTTGAAGGTATGCCTAAAAGCCCTTCAAAACACCTTTCCAACGACATATAGAACAGATCTGTAGCTCCTATCGTTTGGATGCTATGGGGGTTTCAATTTTAGCGGTTTTTAGCGATTTCCCGCTAAACTAGCGATTTTTCGAAAAAGTCGTAGAACAAACGTTTCTAGATTTTTTATCGGGAACAAGTCCTCATTCAAACTTTTAAGCTAAATCAACGCTTTGATCTATACAAACAAACAAACAAACAAACAAACAAACAAACAAACAAACAAACAAACAAACAAACAAACAAACAAACAAACAAACAAACAAACAAACAAACAAACAAACAAACAAACAAACAAACAAACAAACAAACAGACTGACTTTTCATCTCGTTTTGAAAAGGGCACCAAAAATTTCGAAATTAATTATCTTCTGAACCAGTGGTCGGATTTTGATGATCAAGGTGTCATTCGACGCGTATTTTTGATAAGTATAGTGAAAAATTATAAAAAAAAATCTAAAAGGCTCCAACGGCCCCATTTGCTCCAATCATTTAAATTTTGTCCCTCCCACTTACACCTGTTTATCTCACGAACCATGTAAGTTTTCAAAAGTCTTAGTATGCACATTTTTAAGTTAGAATGATACCTTTCGATCGGTATATAATTCGACCCGATCGGACAGTCATAGAACATTTTCCATTCTTCCTGTGTATATATGCTAGTCGACTTTCGCACCCTTCGTGCTGCTTTCGTCACTAGCGCGGACTGCCGTCCGCAGTGATATAACTACTTCTACAATTTCAACTGCTACTTCTATATTTACTCATGGTAGAAGTATTAACTATTTTATGTTTAAATACAAAATTTTACAATTTCAATTTCCCACAGCATATCCCATAGTCGATCACTCGTTAATTGGACCACTCTCCATCTGTCAACTCGATAGTTCTCAACACTTTTACGTTGCACCTTATTTGGATACGTTTCCCCTCGATACATTTAAGGCAATGTGATTAGCATTCATTTGAGAGAGTCTGTGGGCTTCGATTTGATTTGCATTTGCCTTAAAAGGGCATAGACTTGGTTTATGAGCATGGGCATCTGGTAAATCAGAGAACTCACTCTGGAAGCTGTTTGAACGGTTAGTGGGAGCTGTGCAGAAAGTTCAAGCAATTTGACATTCCAAAAATGTTGTTACTAATGGCCAACGTGGCGTATACTTGATAATGCATGTAAATTGATCTCTTGCTGTGAATACTTGTAGGTAATTTTAATAGTTAATAGTACTTCATTTTGTTGTTTTACAATTTACAATTTGACGGGACGTTTTAACGCTATTTTCAATCTTAGCCGAGTCGAATGGCCTATTACCCAACTTCATAAATTTAAGTTTAGGTTTAACTTCAACTTCAACTTCATCTTCATTTTCGTTTTTATTTTAATTTCTTGTTTGAAAGCCAACTTTTTTTCAACCCATTTTTTTGCCGTTGGTTGCTGGTGCAAAAGTGTCAGTAAAAAGGTCACTTGGTCAACGTTAGCGACTGCGTCTTTGTTTTAATATGCTTGAAGACCTTTGCTAATATTGTTGTTGTTGTTGTTGTTGTTGCTGTAGCAGTGGCATGTGTGTGAATGAATGAATGGTAGTAGGTGCACTCACATAGAGACCCATAGAATAAATTAAAAATGAAACAAAGCGTAAAGAGCGCAGAATTACAACATTTTCCGCCGTTGCTCAAAAGCACTTGGGAAGTGACGCCAAAACAAGATAAAGCAGATGAAAACGACGATGAAGAAGAAGAAGAAGCTAAAGTAGAAGAAGTAGATGAAAAACGCTGTCAAAGTTGAGGGGCCAAAGGAATGTCCAGTTGCCACAGCGGAGGGCATTTTCGCAAAATTATAAACGGACAGCGTTTTAACGGACAGTTAAATGTGGCAGGCAAACATTGCGGAACGTACTCGGATGATCAAATGCGAGTAATTACCGTAAAAGCTCAAGCCACCGAAAAAGCTCGATATAACAGTTATTAATAAAATGGGGGAAATACTTCAATTAAATGTAATTAAGGAAAAGTTTAGATTGGTAGGTAAATAAATGAATTAAAATTGATTTTATAATTATTTCATCAGTACTTCGAAATACTCAGGTGTATTCTTAAAAGTATTTATTTCCAATAATATCAGGAAAGTTGCATTCGCTCGTTATAGAAATACAGTCGAACTACCCTAACTCGAACTTCCCTAACTCGAATTTCTCCTTAACTCGAAAAAAAATATTGGCCCGTACTTCTGTCGAATTTTTCGGAGAAATCACCAAAAAAAATTGCGTTTTATTTTTGTTTCTGTTTTGTGCTTCTGTTACCGGCTCGTTTAGGAATGTTAAAATGATGTACATTAACAAATGATGATGCAGTATGTTAAAATATTGCATAGGCTGGTGAAACAGCTTTACTTCTTTGTCAGTCGCGCTTTACAATCTTTGCGGACAGAATCAAGGGAAAATTTTTAGCCATGGGACCGAAACGTATATTAAAGTGCTTATCGCATGAACACAAATTTAAGCTTATTAAGGATATTAAAAGTGGATCAAAAAAGAAGGACGTTGCTGAGAAATATGGCATTCCACCGAGTACAGTTTCCACTATTCTAAAAAATAAAGAATTAATTATGACAACAATGGAATCAGGAACTTCTTCTGGAAGCATCAAGAGATCGAAAATACCAGCTTTTAATAGAATCGACAAAGCAGTCCTCGATTGGTTTACAGCAGCCAGAGGTCAAAACATGCCCATATCTGGTGTGCCTTTAAAGGAGAAGGCAATGGAGTTCTGCTTATTTTTGTTTTGTTTAACTTGAACGATAAAAAAATTAACAGCTTGCAATTTGAATGTTTGTGTTTGTAGTCACAAGTTGCTGATTTTTTATTTTTTAAGTAAGCCCGACAAGATAAAAAAACGAATTGAAAAGCTCACAATTTACTAAAAAAAAAATTCACTCGAAGTCTCCCTAACTCGAACTTTTTTCTTGGATAATGATGATTCGAGTTAGGGAAGTTCGACTGTACCGTAAAAATATAAAGAAATAAATTAATTTGAGTAGACAATAATGTTAAGATAATTTTATATCCAAAGAAATTATCAGGAATAATCTAATCACGAAATATGTTAAATACAAATATGAGCAAAGCTATTGAAATATTATCAGATCCATCAGATTTGTCTATTAATATGGAAGTATTGAAACTGGTCTCTCAATTAATGCCAAGATAATACACTTTAAATCTTCAAATATGCTTTTAGCTGGTAAATTTTGATTGAAGATCGAATGTAGTCAAAAATTAAAGTAATGTGATTGGCTTTTAATGTGATAATTAAATAATGTAATAGCTAATGTTTCTCATAAATACCTTATTTTATGTGGCACTTACAGAGTGTTAATTGATTGTAAACAAATCAAATTTTAATGAGCGCCTAATGATGATTATTTACGGCTTTAACTGATTTATGTGGTAATGTAAATAAATTTTAACATTTACCTAACATAGATTCGATCTATGTGCAAGAGTCTCAAGAAATTAATCAATAAGCATGGAATCATTGGAATGTAAACGCTTTGTATATTATTTAAACAATTAATTACTACAATCTCTGGCACGCTAAAAGACACTTACATTGTGCGCAATACAAATAAACACAGTGTTTAATTCTTTATATAATTTGAATAGAAATTAATTTGTGATTTGCAATTCAATGCTCACGTGCCCGAGCAACATCATCAGCATCAGCATCTCGAGCTTATGCATAACTTAAAGGTTCAGTTGGTAGGTGTACATACATACATATGTATCTAGTCATATAAGTAAATATGCCTCTGGCTTTTCAAATCCAAAACTTACCTCACACTCCAAAAATAGCGTTAAGCAGAATAATGCGACACCCAAAAGTCGAAAATCTTTCATTTTCATTTTCGTTTGCGTTTCTTCTCTTTTCCTCTTTGTGCTTTCGGCTGCTTCCGAATCAATTGTCGTTTTGCTGTCGTTAATTATAACTGAAAGTGTTAAATAAATATTGTAAGCAGCTGGGGAGTTGTATAATTGCTGGAATGCGACTCCCAATTATGGTTGAATTGTTGTCAATCTTTGCGTAATTCGGTTCACTTTCCACTCAAATCGGTTAACAATGGCCAAGTTCCATGGTGAAAACAATTTTCGATTTTTAGCCAAGTTCGTAATTAATTGTAATTTAGCAACAACAACAGCAACAACAACCATGTTAACGAAAACAAAAGCAATTACAATTACAATCATTTGGCTGACAGCAAAGCGGCATAAATTGTTGCCATTTTATGGCTGGCAGAATTAGCAACGCATTTGCCGTTGCTCGTAGTTGCTTCTGCCTCTGCCTCTGCCTCGAAGTCAGCTTCTGCCTCTGCCTCTGCCTCGACCTCCACCTACAATTCAATTTAGCAACCTTGCAGCTTCACACACCAAAACACACACACACACACACACACACGAATAGATGAGACTGTTGTCGTGCAATCAAAATGCAGTTGTTGCTGCTTTCCAAGCTTTCCAAATAAGTCAAGTTGAACTTTGAACTACATTTGTCGACACTGCAAACTGGACACTCGAAATGCAATCAAATGAAATGAATCAGAAGCAACTTTGATATTTCATATTAAATACACAGAAAAATCTAAAATTACAGGATAAAATCAATTTTAATTTCATAATTAAAGTATGACTTTCCTAACTCGAATCACCATTATCCAAAGAAAATGTTCGAGTTATGGAGATATTCGAGTTATAGAGTTATTTTTCAGTTTATTACATTTACTGCCACTCGTATAGCTCGAATTAGAGAGAAATTTGAGTTATAGAAGTTGAAGTTATGGAAGTTCAGCTGTATTTTGATCATCAGGGCTCTATAAGAATTTTGTCAATGAAATCAAATGTTTTGGCTTTTTTGTGGCTACTTAAATTTAACAATAATATCGTGAAGTCTTAATTAAAAGATTCATGCTAAAGTCAAGAATTTTAAACTTAAAGTTTAAGGTAGAAAGATTTTTTTGCAGTGTATTTATTCATATATTGATTACGTATTCCCATCTTTGTAAGTCGTAGCATATTTACTAACTTGCATTTGTTTTAGTTTAATGTGGAATGAAAATGACAAAAATTCCAAACGACAATATATGAATCGTAGGGTGTCTTCTAGTCGCACACTCTTAATGGAAATATTTTGTGTGGCTTTCCTTGGGTGACTGCTGCCGTAACGAAATATACTTTAAAATTCCACAGATTTTTGAACTGAATCGCCGCATAAACAATGGGTTTAATGAATTAGTCTGAGTATCGAATTTGAATATCGATCTGGCGGTTTCGCTTTCATGAGTAATCTATTAACAAGATCAGTTTGATGCGTGCAATGTTGTTCGAATGTTGCATCCAATAGCATCAGCAATAGCTTGAATAATTGAGGTCCCGTGACTCGGCGTGGTATTTCCCTGTCTTGACCTTTCTGACAACAACGGCAACTTGCAGCAAATATTTGTTGCAACTTTATCCTCAGCTCGTGATGCTGGTTTCGTTTTTTATTGCCGTTGTTGATTTTGTTGTTGTCGTTGCTGTAATTGTTGTTGTGCTTTTTGTGCCTGGCAGCAAACCAAACTGCAAAGCCTATTTGACATTTTTGCCAGCAAATTTCCACAGAAAGAGCATTTTACGAACTTCAGCCCGAAGATGCAGCCAAAATAGCTGCTGTTGTTGCAACCACAGCAACAACAACAATAACAATTACTGTACCAATTAGCTGGCATTACAGGTTGATTACGACTTTAGCCAATCCATAGATGGCATTTTTTTCTTTTTTTTTTATTTGTAATTGTCGAGAGGAAGTTATTAAGATAGCAGCCAGATTGACTTTTTTACGGCTTTACCTTCGACTTGAAGTGAAAAAACAAATTATCGCTGAACTGTTGAGTAGGCGGGACTATGAATAATATTCCATATGTTATCTCTTGTTAGTTCTATTACACATCGAACGCGATGATCGCGCTGATCTTTCCCAAAAGATCAAAAGTCAGCTCGATGTAGAATTCGAAACAGAAATAAAAACCGAAACAAAGTCAAGAGCACACGCGCCAAATTGGTTTCAATCACGATGTCGATGTCGATGCCGTTGATGCTTAAGATTCAAAGATCCAAAGATTCAATTGGCATAAATTATATATTTATTACGCTATGCCATTAACACTTAATGCCTTTCGATGCCACACGGAGCTTTCGGTTCTTGCACTTCAAACGACGCGCGCTTTACTTTTTGTATCTCAGCCGTTGTATCTTTTTTATTGCTTGGTGTTTTGTTTTTTTTTTGCCGTTACGTCAACCGCATCGAACGACGTCTCAAACAGAACTGATGCCTGCGAATGCACTCAACTTGGCTTAAAATTCACATTAGGCCGCTAGCGAAGTCCGCCCGCTAGACGCAGCACAAAAGAAGCGCCAAGCAAACGTCGTCATCATCAGCGCACAGTGGGGCAAGGCCGGCAATATCTGCTCTAAAATAAAATGCAGATTAAATCAAGACACTGGCTTTTTTTCAATGTCTAAATAAGGTGTTTGATAACAATTGAAAATATATTTTGACGTAAAATGTATTGAAATTACTGTCAAATTCTAATTTATATTTTAGATACGGTTTATAAGTATATTGAAAAAACGGACCATTGAGTCTCACATTTCATATGTAACTTATACATCACAAAATTATTTATCATAAATTACACAAGTTTACAGCCAAAATGAAAAGTGAATCAAAGTATTGTTTTCTAATGGACTTTAGTCCGCTAAACACGAAAATGACACTTAAAATTTTTGTAATGGAAGCGTTTTCGAAATGCTCAAATCTTTTCGAATTTTCGAGGTTACTCCAACACTTTTGAGTAAATTTCCATTTCTACTTATCCGATTTGGCCAAGCAAGCACTTAAATTAAAGGTATGTTTATTTTCTTCAACTTTTAGATCGGTTCAGATGTTCAGGTGCTAGCGATTTTATTAGGTTCAAAAATGGGCGTTTTTTGTGATTTTTTAAGTTCGAAAGGTTACATATTGTCCTGGAAAACATAGATATCGCAAAGGTAAAATTTATTTTAAGTGTTTAACGTAAAGTCGATACTATTGCAAAGAAAATAAGCAACTGCTCATAAAAATCCATGAATCAATGGCGCGTTTAGCGGGCCAAAGTCCATAAGAAAAAAGTACTTTGATTCACTTTGCAAAAAAATTTTTAATTTTGTTAACTAGTGTTAATTATTACTTGTTCAAATAATTTCAATGGGTGACTCGTATACAAGTATTTTTTTTAAAGTTATTCATCATCAAATTAATATTATCAATTTTAAATTAATTAATTAATGTACATATATTAGCTAAAATTATCTGTCATCAGTTAATTATTATTATAGTATTTGTGTTAATATATTTTGAAAATAAATTTTACTAAGTAATTAAATAAAAATGAACAGTGTATATCTAATTGTTAGCCACTGTACATCAGACATCTTCGTTAATAGCCGAAGGCAAAGCTGCTGCAAAGTTCGTCTGAATTTCAGCCGAGTGGGCAGCACAGTTAGAGCCAGAGTCAGAGCCAGCGTTAGAGCCAGAGTTGGGCAGTCAACAAAGCGTTAACATTGCAGCTACAATTTGATTTCCATTTGCAGTGTACACAACAAACAGTTTGGGGGACTGGGGCTATTAGCGTCGGGTATGCCACCGTTTAGGTTGAACCCTTCACTGAAATGCTGTGTGTTTATTTGCCTAATTTATTGGATCGCCAAGCAGTTGGCTAAATAGAGCGATCGAGAAGAGAAGCAACAACAGCAACTACACGCTGGAGATCTAAGTAAGATTAGGCAGCGGATTACGAAAGTCGAACTGACACTTCAACAACGAGTACTCCATGCAGTCATCATCTCAAGCGTTGGCGTCGTCGGCATCGGCATCGGCATCGTCTTCAAATTTCAGTGAATTTTGTAAGCGGAGATTTCCATTTTCAATTCATGCCGTTTATTTACTTGTCTTGCCGCCTTTCAAAGCCCTTTGTCGTGCGGAAAATCGAGAAAGAACTGAGATGGTAACCCAATGCTTCGAGTACGAGTTTGAGTTCGAGTTCGAGTATAGACTTTTGGCTAGGGGTTTGCATCAACTGGGGCTGCTTTGGGGATCTCTTTGGGCTGCATCGGCGTGTTGCCTCATTGAATTTCTAGGTTCATATTCATATGACGGCTGCCGCTTTCAATGCAGCGTTTATTATTTTGCTTTTTGTTTTCTTTTCATGTATTTTCGGCTTTTAAGTCGTGACGGGCTGCGGCTGGGCAGGAAGCTGAATCTCTGGCAAATACTGAAAAAAAAAACCAAGCACCAAAATAGTAAAGGAAAAACGCTAAATCTAAAATTCAATGATGAACGCGTTCCTTTATGTTGTTTAACAAACAAATGTCTAACGTTGCGTATACGTAACATGGAATTTTGTGGCGTTCTTCATGAGCAGGATGAAAACAAATTAGAAAATAAAAACTATTAAACATTAAACATTGGGTGATTGGTTAATTTGCTGTGAGCGCATGGCCAACGAGTGTTGCTGGAAATCGGCCAAAATGCGACTCTCTGGTATGTCTGTTTCCACGCGGCTGCCTATGATATCAATATCGTTATCTTGCTTATCGAAAAAGATGTCGATTATAATGCGTACGCCTGAGGAAGAAATAAGATACATATTAGTTGAAAATCGAAACTGATCCATTGGATATTGTGATGAGTTTTGAGTTTTTTCCACATTTTGAAAAATAACTTTAAATTAAGATATTTTTCCAGTTATTATACCCGTTACTTAAAAAATAAGTTAAAGGGGATATTGTATACGTATGTATGCAACAGGGAAAAGAAAGCATCTCCGACCCTATAAAGTGTATGTATTCTTGATCGGCATTAACAGCCGAGTAGATAGAGCCATGTCCGTATGTCCGTCTGTCCGTCTGTCTGTTCGACTGTGTGAGCGCCTAGATCTCGGAGACTATAAGAGCTAAAGCAAGCAATTTGGCACACAGACTTCTATAAACCCCACGCAGATCACGCCCCTTTCCGCCTCCGCAAATCACGAAAAGCCACCATACGCACAGTTTTCAAGATATTGATTTCTTTTTACTAATTAACGTTTACTACTATTATTACCTATCATCCTATTAAATCTTAACAAGATCGGACAGATAGAACGGTGGTAATGGCTGAATTAAGTTTCAAGCAATGTTAGTGCCTAAAAGCATGCAATAAAAAATGTTTTAAATTTATTTAAATAAGTAACGGGTCTTCTAAGTCGGGACTTCGACTTTCCCTCTTGTTCTACTACTCAATTCTATTCCAATATTCAATAAATATTACCTTGTTCGGTGCGTCTTATGGTGGTCTTACTTTGATACGATTTCTCAATCGATTCACCGCCCGCACCGTCTCCTTGTAGCGATTGATGCATTGATGTTTGATCCTCTGATGTAGTTAAACGAAAGGTGCCCGGCTTACTATTGTAATGATGGCTACTTAATGGAATAAAGTTGAGTTATGTCAGACATTCCGTAAAAGGCAAACATTGCGATCTCACCTGCCACCGGGTTGACTATCAATGGCTGGCGCCTTGAGGTAAATGCCGTCACAGCATTCCTGTTCCTGCTGTTCTGTGTCCATCCCATGTCCATTTATGTCCATTTGTGGTCCCTTTAAATTTGACCCAAAGTATACGGATTTGGCCTGCGCCAATTCCTGATTCTTTTGTTGGGCAAAATTATAGAGATTTATCATGTCACGGACACGTATCGGCTGCTCCTCCTCCACACTTGCTTCCATATCCAGCCGTGCACTCCCATGGGAATCCCCGGAACAGTTGCTGCAATTGTCATCCTGGTAACTCTGATTGCAATTCATGCCAAGACCGTTCACTTTGCTATTCATATTTGAAATTTTTTTAACTTTTGTGTACAATTTCCTTAAAATGTGAGAACAAAACAAATAGAACAAATCTATCTTAGAAGAAAAAGCTATGCACAGATTATACTCAATAATATAAATATAATAAATAACTTAAACACAACGCTTGCTGCTTTTACTTGCTTATACAAATAAAGAACTGTGCACTAATCGGGGCTCTTTGACTAATAGCTTCCCTGTATTCAATCATAATTGTAATAAATACTCTTTAAACTTTATTTTGCCTTAAAGTATTTCCTAAAGAAGGGACAGTTATGAAGTGGGTTGGGAACATAACAAGAACTAATATCGAATACTCTGTAAACTGTATTCTTTTTCTGGCCTCTTTCCATCGATTTGGTGACTCGGCAATTGACGATGACCTTTACATAATAGGGGTCAGAGATGCGTCCTTCTATCTGATGCATCGCCTCTTGTGTAAAGAAAAGCCATACATCATCATTCAGAAGCAACACTAAAGCACAAAAAAAGGCAAACAAATAACATTCATTGTAATATGTAATTGTAATATGTGGGTCCATCTTCAATTCGTTAACAATTAGCTGAGGCAAACAAATGTAAATGTAAATGTAATTCACATTTGAATTGAATTTACAGCTCGACCTTCGCTGTGGCAATCGAAATCCCAAACGAAACCGAAATCGAAATCGAACTGCTTCGACTTTTGTTGGTTATTAGTGAAATTCGAGCCGTTAACTGAATGCCACAAGGTTTAAATTGTCTTAGCGCGGATTTGCTTGGAACTGAAAAAGCGTTGGATGCCAACATATGTAGATACGGTTGATAGATAGATAGATACATAGATACGAGTGTAAGTATGTGCGCACTCCGGGTACTCTGGTGTGAGTTAATATCTTTTGAAATTGGGTGAGCAATGACTTGCACCACTTGCCCCACCAACATCAACACCATCATCACCATGATCACCATCATCTTCATTATCATCATCATCAACAACAGTAGCATTTCAGTTATTTCCATTTGGCACACGATCCCAAAAATCCCATTTTAAGGTCAACGCGCGACATGTGACGATTTCGTAGTTTGCAAGATTTGCAATCTTATTTGCCGGAACTAAACCTCTAATTAATGAATCATTTACGAGGGAAAATATTCATACCACGGTATATTAAGTGCAAGTACGTTTAAAAACTAAAATAACATTTACGCGCGCTAAAAATCTAGTTAAAATTTTGTATTTTTTAAAACCTATTTTTTTTTTAAATTTAGAATAATTAATTTTTTTTTTGTTTTTAAAAAAACTATCTCAATTGCATATCTAAGATAGCTCTAGTTGACTGTGTACGACTGGACGATACCCTATTCCAATCGAGAGAGAAGTGCGATATAAAGAAAGACAGATAGAACTGGATAAAATACAGTAGAAAGAAATGAAAAGACGGTATATTGGTTTATTTAAAGCCTGTACAAATTTGCATGTTCGAAAAAGGATTGCCGAATCTGCCAAGTCTTCAAATTCAACAGCTTTTCATATAGTCGAGCCTCAACTTTTTGGCCGTATCATCACAACGACTTTTTTCAATTGACGCTC